>JACCHW010000066.1:600000-1007500 GCA_018907185.1 Platyscapa corneri | reverse complement strand
TTTTTTCTTTTTTTATTTCTTTTTTTATTTTTTTTTTTTTTTTTTTTTTTTTTTTTTTTTTTTTTTTTTTTTTTTTTTTTTTTTTTTTTTTTTTTTTTTTTTTCTTTTTTGTTTTTTTTTTTTTTTTTTTTTTTTTTTTTTTTTTTTTTTTTTTTTTTTTTTTTTATTTTTTTTTTTTTTTTTTTTTTCTTTTTTTTTTTTTTTTTTTTTTTTTTTTTTTTTTTTTTTTTTTTTTTTTTTTATTTTTTTTTTTTTTTTTTTTTTTTTTTATCAATTTTCATCTGTTTACAGTGAGTCTGAGATTGTATACTAATTTATATATATATTGAGCTGTAGATTAAAGAGTCATTATAGTTCAATTTCTGTAAAGATATTTTCATTTTATTTCGTATTTTGTATCATATACAGATTATTGAATTTGATACAAGATTTTTTAAACAAAATAACGATATTAAATTTGTGATCAGTAATGTAATTTTGTGATTGTTCAATTGAGTTTGTCATTTATCGAATCAAAATTTAATTTCCGCTTCTACTAGAGCTAAATGATAGGTTTTGTAATTTTTTAAATCTTCCTTACGAAATGCTGTTATTATATTCTCAATTTATTTAAAATTCTACTAATGTATGAAGGAATCTATTTTATGATGAATAACAAAAATTTTTAAGTAACATGACAGAAAATTAACAAAAGATAACTGTTGTATTGTGTATAATTATTTATGTATTTAAGCTTTTGATTTTAAAATTATTCGATAACTAGTAATAATTACTTAATATTATTATATACTTAAATTGACGATTATTTATGGGAAATTACTTATATAACTTATATAGTATGGTCAAATTTAGTAACAAGAGTTATTTATTTTCTAAAAAATTAAAAAATTAAAAATAAAAGTAAATTTTTTAAAATAAATTGTATTTTACATTTATAAAATTATTGCAATCTTATGAAACAAAAATTAAGCACTATTTACATTTTTATTATATATACAATGACATTACTCAAGTAAAATTTTTTAATTTTTTCGATATCTGTATTCGTTTGTCTTAAAATTATTGGAAAAAAATCATTTTATTTTTAAGCAGTACATTTTTAGATTAAACGATATTTTTATATAATTAAGGTTTTAAGTAAATGAATTGTGATAGCCTATAATGCTATAAAGTTTTATTATATATATATATCTATATATATATAAATAATGTGTACGTACATTTAATATCAAAATTAACTCTATTAATGTTCAATATACTCCTTAAAAGATTTCATTTTTATGATACATTTAAAATAGGGATTAGAATTTTTTAATTTTTTATTTAGCTATTCTATTTTTAATTCTAATTTCCCAATAAAAATTTTAATATTTTTTTTGAAAAATAATTTTTTTTTAATTTTATTTTTATAATCATGTGTTCAATTACTTTTTACTATCAAATTACGAGATAAATTAGGTCGACGTTCATAAAAATTATACATGAAAATGCATTTTTAGAAAAGTGTGTTAGTTCTACTAATATTAGTTCAATATATAATAAAATAAAGAAATAATTTTTAAACTTAATTGAAAAAAGTTAATTGACAATTTTTAAATAGTTTGTTTAATAAAATATATCTTTTGTAATTATGATCCATATATTTTCCTTTTTACAGAAAATATGTAAGTTTGATATAATTTACACATTCAATTAAATAAGAAATTAATACATTATAATTTTACATTACGTTTTTTTATCCAGTATCTATTATTTAACAGCTTACAATTAATATTACAATTAATAATAGACTTTAAGATTTTAATGAAATTTTAATAAATATATTTAAATTATGTTTACAGTTGATAGATTTAAATATCTAAATAAATTCTAATAATAATTATAAATTATAAATTATTAAATATTAAATATTAAATTAATAGATAAATTCTAAAGAGATTTCAAATGCTAAGAAAAGAATAGAAGATTACGGTAAGAAACATATGCAGACATTTTTATATATAATAGGACTGATCAATATCAACATAAAAAAACTAACGTTGTTTATAAAAGAGGAAGGTATATATTTAGTATGAATTGGACATAATTGATATTTATAATAATTAATAAAAGAATAATGAAAAATTATCATGCGTATGAAAAATATTATTGAGTTAGGTAGTTATTCACTATACAATATAAATAATTTTTAAAATAAAATTAATTAAATACTAAAAAACTAATAAATTATTATATAAAGAATATAATCTTAAAAAAAATGTAAATTATATAAAAATATTTAAGTATAATTACAATATAAATGAAATAAACATAAAATAAATAACCAAGAATAAACACATAATAAATTTAAAAATTCTGATAATAGATGTTTTAGACTTTTAAATATTTTTTACAAAAAATTATTAAACTCTAAATTTAATAAAATAATAGTTCTTGTTCAAGGGTATAATATTTGGAAAAAAATGAATTAACTTGTAATGATGACGTATTATTTTTTTATTGCTCTGTAATAAACATTTTCATTGAAAAAAAATAACTGGTTTTTTAAAACTTACATCTTGTTTAATATTTAATTTTAGCTTTTGGACAAATATTAACAAATTTTTAAAAATTTATGAAAAATTAATTTATTTAATTCAAAGTATATTATAGTTCTACACAATATTTAAAGGTTTTTCCTACTGATACAAAAATTTTTACGTTTTAAGCTTTACAAAATTAATTGTTACTGTTTTCAAAATATCATGTTTTAGTAAAAATATTTGTAGTCTATACATACCTAATTGTATTATATAGAGTACAATTTCTTTACGTTTATTAATAGTTAATATTCAATTTTTATTATCGAATATTCTGAATAGTTAATGAATGCATTAATAATTAAATAAATATTTTATTTGAAAAATGTTTTTTCTCTCTCAGATCTGAAAAATAAGATTTTTAAATAAATTGAATTAGTTATAACGAATAAACAATATATTTAACAATAATATTTTTATGTATTACCTTTTTAGTACACATTAATTATTAAGAATATAAATTTGAGTTTTTTAATAATATTTTGTAAGATATCCTAGTTTTAACATTCACTTTATAAATTCTTATATTTTATTAACTGTAAATAAATATACAGTTCTTTCTTAATTTGCAATTTTACTCAATAATATTACATTTTTTTTTATAAATATTTTTTTAATCGCGTATTATTTATAGAATGAATTAAGATAGTATTTTAAAAATATTATTAAGAATTTTTAAATTTGTTATTTTCAATATTTAATACATACATAATTCAATAATACACAGAATAATACATAAATACATAGAAACCATTAAGTGCTACAGTTCGTGGTTTTGACATTTACAAATGTCGCCATTTAACAAAGTTTATGCTACATAGAATGTTAGAAATAAAAATATGCAGGTAATTCATTTTAATTAAATTTTTTTATTTACTAAAACAATTTATCATTATATATTTAAAGGAACGTATTAAAATTCTTGTTAAATTATTTTATTATTAAATTTTTATATATAAATATCATTAAAAGACAACGATTTAAGAATACTTCAAACAGATTTATTTTAATTCAAATATCAAATTTTAAAATTAAAGTAATTTTTCACAAAAGTTTATTGCTGCGTTTTACAAAAACGGCTTGTTCTCTGGATATTAAAAAACGTGAGATTTATATCAATCAGAGGCGAAGATAATTTTCATCCAATAGCTGACTGAAGTGTAACTTACCGATTATTTTATTTCATAAGAGATGAATCGCAAATTATAAAATGATAATTGATTAAGTTTTTGTTAGCCCAATGCGGCTTCCTTTCCTTGACTATGATAAATTATGCAGATTGATGGATCTAGATGATCACTGATAAATTTTGACTGTGATGTATATTTAAAATGGAAATATGTTTAAAGCACCCGACTGAAATCTACGCACGCTTTATAACTGAGAAAGTCTTGAAAGCGAATTGTTGAGAGCATCTTCACCATTCAAGCTTTATATAGGCATTATGTGTTCCCTTACCCACGATGGCTGCAATAAAGATAGAGATAGAGAAATGGGAAAAAGAGAAAGAAAATAAAATAGAGAGAGAGAGAGAGAGAGAGAGAGAGAGAGAGGTAAATTAAAAGGGGGAGAAAAAGAGAAATTGGCTATACACATATACACGGGGAATCACCACAGCCTGTCTTTTCCACTAACTTACTATCGCGCATACTTTTTCCCCCTCTCTCTAACGTTTGCTTATTCACTCTCTACCATGCTCTCACCTGTTTTCGCTTCTGTCTGTCTCTCTCTCTCTCTCTCTATTTGCGTTAAATTTTGTCACCTCGGCAAACCGATTAAACTTCCCTTTCCGTCATAATAAAGTTTCAATTTAGATACAACTATTTCAAGTTTTTTAAAGAAATAACAGAGAAATGTTTTATCGTTTATATTTTATCCCTAGTTAAAGTAGCAATATACTCATTCAATTCTCGTAATTATATTTGTCACATAACATTAAGACTATTTTTATATTTTTAAATTAATTAATTTTTGTACATACACAATTTTTGTATAATAAATACATTGAATTGTGTTAATAAATTTATATTTCTTGATCCAAATATTAATAATATAAATTTTAAAAAAATCAATTAAAAACAAAAATAAAAAAAATGAATACTAATATCACATTGGATTTGAAAATTAAATTTTATAATTTTTTCTTTTTTTAATATAATTTTCAATTGTATAAATGTATAGAAATCTGATACAACACTTAAAAGATGTAATGTCGAATAACTTTATTATTATTTAAATAACGTTTAATATTTTTGGCAATTTAAATTTATTATTTTTATTTATATCGTCTTAATTCTCCTAGTATATTTCTAATACTGTAAAATTATAACATTATATTTAAAGGCTTCTCAATTAAATATAAAAAATATAAATTTATTTGAAATCTATATTAATTATAAGTAAGATAATAATCTTATTCCATTATTGATTATTATTTTTGTTTAAGCTACAAATTCAGTTTTCTTGATATAAATTATTAAAATATGTAGATAAGTCTTACTACTTAAATTTTTTTAAACAGGGGAATTACATATACAATAGATAAAATGCATTTTACTTTTGGGTATAGTTTTTTATATTTTATTATAAAAATTATAGACACTTATCTAATTATTCGAAATTATATGCATAAATTTATTTAATTTTTAATATTAATAATAACAAATTAATATTTTGAAATTAGAGTTTCACAGATACAATAGAATTTAACATTGTTAATGATTTTCCCCATAATCATAATATTATCAGTAATGATGTGAATTACACGATGGTGTGCATAAATTAAAATGTAGTGTGTAATATAAAATTAGCCTTTATAAAAAGGCCTACACAATATCGCTTAAGATATAATAGGTTTATTACTAAGAAATTTAACTAAATATATTTATTTTATTAAAATGTATTAAATAATATTATCTATTTTTAGGAAAAATTTTATATTTAATAAAGTATAAACTATTGTTTATTAAAAAGTATAAACCATAGTCAGTTTATTTTTAATTACACCTGTAATTTAAATTTCATAAATCAAGTAATATTTATCCTAGTTTAAAATTAGAAAATAAATTACGTAGTACAATAAACCACGCGCAGCTGCATCAATTGCTTGATTTCGTGATCTACCTAGGTGCTATGTTTACCGAAAAATTCATTATCTTTATAACTATTATAAAAATTTATTTTTACCTATTTTAATTTAATGATAAAAATAAATATATACGATTTGAAAAAATACATAATTCATTCATATGAATCATGAAAACATTTTTTTCTAAGAACTTAAGAGCTATGATCAAGTACAGCCGCATGATCATTACCAAGCTGCACATAATGTCGTAACCCATAAACATTTTTAAATTAACCAAGACTTAAATTAAGCTAAAGTATCTAAAAATTAAATGTAATTTTTTTGATACTTTATAACATTTTTATCTATTGCAATACAGTAATCTAACTATATAAAAGAATATTTCATAATAATGAATTTGTTTCTACATAATGTAATATTTCAGCTCAAATATTATTTATAACTTATATAAATAAATATTTTATTAGAATATATTCTAAACTGTACAAATTTCTTTAAGACTTAGATGTAATCGTTTTGATACAATAAATTCATCCTGAACACTAATCTTATTTTTAAAATAATAATTTACGTAATAATATAATTCTTATTTTTAATCTGAATGAATTTTTTTATTAATAAATAAAATTATATAAGCTAATAAGTATCTTTTTTAATCTTAGTTTTTAAACATTCTTTAATCCCAAATAAAATAAAATTTATTTTATTTAAATACAAAATTTTTACTTATATAAAATATAAATATACTTATATAAAAATCACCATATTTATAGTTTGAGTAATTTATTACGTAAACCTTAATTCATAAAATAAAATTACTCAAATATATATTGATTGGTTTATCTTTAGAATTATTTAATTATTTAGAATTAAATCCATTTTAAATTTAATGTAAGTAGTATTAAATAACATGTAGTGTTTAATGACATATTGATTTAGAAGTCGAATCTTCTATTGAGTGTAAATGTACATATTAAAAGATCAGTTTTAGATTGAAAAATATTCTATAATGTTTATTCTTAACATTTAATATGTCAATATTTCGAAAACTAATTATCAAAATAAAATTTGATACAACTTTTCTGTAATTTATTGCATATACCACATTTTATTAGATATATTAACGATGTATTATTCGATTTAAATTATGATTTACTAGTCTTAGGTTAAATGGATTAACTCAATTATTAACAATATTTTTTCTTTTATTAATGTTCATAGAGCATATCTAAAATAAATTGAGTGATTTCAATACATCTTTGTGTAATAAATTACAATCTTAATTTAAAACAAATCATTTTCATATATGTATAAAAAAATATAAAAGAAACAGCATTTCTTCAAAAATTTTGGCTCCTGTAATACAAATTATGGCGTTAGATCTTGATGATTATTAATGCAGTGTTGTAACTTGATAAGGAATAAATTTATTAAATGGATCTAAACATGCTAATTATATAAAATATGAATTCTTATTTTATTGGATAAACCAAAAGCCAAAAAATAATATTTAAATCAATCTAAAATATAAACAAATAATTAAAAAATTTTTCAAGATTTCTTGAACTCTTAAAATAATTTATAAAATTAGAAGAAACTTTCTAATAAAATTTATTTATAATTCTATGAAAAATACTCTTAAAAATTGTATAGTTATGATTCCAACCAAACTTATTAATATAATAAATTAAATAAAATACTTTGGACAGTTCAAAAGATAAATAAATGTATGTAAAAAGAAAGAAGAAGAGAACTGGAAGATTGTAATTAATAAAGTACAGTATGAGTGACGGAATTTGAGTAGATAAAAATTGATTAAATAAGGAAAAAACAATATACAGATTATTGAATAAAAACAAATTAATATTGAAACATTTTTTAGCAAAGTCTAATAATATGAAGATCTAAAGAACTGAAAGAAAATAATGATAGAAAAAATATATATATATTAAAAAGATTCATAAAAGCAGTCAAAGAAAGAAACAGAAAAAAGAAAGAGATATATTATGAAAAGATGATATTAAGAGTATAGAAAAAATATAAATAAATGTTAAAAATTGTATGTATGAAATTATATAATATAATAAATTATAAATTGTAAAATTATAAAAATAAAGTAATCTGATAATGTAAATAAATGTAATCAAGTTGAAACTTTTAAAAAAAATTATTCTACATAAATAATAATATCAATAGTCAAATCAGAAGAATATTTATCTTCATAAAAGAACTTTTGTATTAAAGTTTTAGTTTTTAAAGAATTTGAAGATTTTATAAATATTCTATATTCTAAAATATTCCAATATTTTTTGAATTTATAATTTTCTTTAAAATATAATGTTAAATTTTTTATTTAATAATTAATATAGTTCAATAAATTGATACTTTTAAATTAATATTTATTCACGTATATGAAAATAAACAATATATTTTCTCTAATAATTTTAATGTGCAATTACTAAAATAAGTGCTCTAATTTAACGTTGCTAGATTTAACGCTTTCAAATAGATTAATCTAAAGCATTTATCACAATTTATTTGTGATATATGATTGTAGTTTTATTAGTTTAATATAGTATTTTTTAACTATTTCTATACAACTATTTCCAAATAATTTTTTGTAATTCTCATCAAAATTATTATTAGTGTGTTGATTATATTTAATATATAATAAATATTGGTTTTTTTTTCATAACAAAATTTGAAATAAAAAAAAATTAAGTTCTAATATAATTGTGATTACTTCAATCAATGTTATTAATTTATTTATCAAAATGGCAAAAAATGCTTTGTTTGCGATAGAAAACGAAATAGAAAGAATATTTTAAAAATTATTTACCTGTGATGCGGCACATATAAACGAGTGAAGTCGGGCCGGTGTAATGAGCTCAGCAAGGGTCGCAGGTAAACGACCCGGACCGAGTTTGAAAAAGGGACGGACATTTCGAGCTCGCAATTAATACAATCGAGAATAAGCAGATATATTCAATGAGAAAATCTTAAATATAAAATATTTGAGAAAATGTATTGAATTGCATATAGATTTCAGGAAAATATCTGCTCAGAGAAAAGCAGAGCAAACATGAGCCCCATGTGCTTTTTCTCTCTATCCTTTTCTCGTTTCTCGCTTCGCTCTCTATATTTTTCTTTCTCGCTCTCTCGTCTTACTTTATATCTCTTACTCTATAGCTCTTCCTCTATAATCTATCTTTCTTTCTAGCTCTCTGGCACTATATAGCGTTCTCTTTCTGTCTTGCTCTCTTGGCCTATATGACACACGCCATCTTTCCCTCTCTAATTTATCTTTCTCTCGTTCTTTCACCCTATATAGAGCGCTTACTTTCTCTCTAATCTATCCTTATCTCTTTCTCTCCCTTTCTCTGTTAACCGATGGAGAGTTTCGCTCTCCTTTCTTCCCTCTTTTTTCATATCTTTTTGCATTAACCGCAGTTCGCGCACACTGCAAAGTTCACGGTTCGCCATGAAAACCTGTACGTCGAAACCACATATTTTAGGAGAGTGCCGCTCACTTAGAAAACTGAGCCTAGAAAACAAACTATAATGATTTGAGTCGAGTGTAATTCTAATGAATCTGGCAGCGAGTAATTGTGTTGTAGGTTCAGCAGAATTTCATTGAGCTAAAACTAGGCCTAATGAGCAATTCGCTGACTTGTTTTACCGAGGTCCTATGAGATTCCGAAGAGGTGTAGACGCCACTCAAGGTGATTCGAGATAACTACACGCGAGAGGCTTGTCACCTTCACGGCACCCACGACAGCGGCCTATAAGTAACCCGGACCTGGTATACGTTGCAATGTGACTCAGGACCAGTGAAATCCGGTGTTAGCATTCTACTCCGGGTTGTCGATTTTCCTTCTTTACTTATTTATAAAATATGTTTCTTTTTATTATTTTTAAATTGAAATTATTTAGACTACAAGTGATATTATTACGAGTGTAATAGAACGGTAAAGAGACAAGTGTATTTCTTTTGTCATTCTTGTATACATAAAAATAATAGGTTTAAGAAGCAATAATCTACTTTTGTAAACTGAGCACAAGAATCATTTATTCACAATACATGCGAACTTTAAATGTTATGATAAGATAATGTTCTATACGTTGATTAACATTGCAATAAATATTAAAAAATATTTGCAATATACTCGACCTCCAAGAATTACAATAAGGTTTTGAAAAGTACTTAACTTTTATTTATCAGACGTTACACAATAAAAAATGTATTTGTAAACAGAAAGAAATTTGGAAGATTCAATTTTTATTTTTTGCAGTTGCTTCAAAATTGTTTCCGTGCAGTAGCGTTGTAATTAGTAATTTAATTATTTAATTAAATAACTGTATTAATTTTCTTGGAGTCTTAATTTTCGTCATTTTTTTAATTTTCAAATATAAGATTTCAGTCTAATTTTGTCAAGATTTGATTTATACTTACTCTATTTCTTTCATAGTGATTTTTCTTTTCTTTAGAAATAACTATACAACGGTACAGATAAAATAAAATAAAATAAAATAAAATAAAATAAAATAAAATAAAATAAAATAAAATAAAATGAAATGAAATGAAATGAAATGAAATGAAATGAAATGAAATGAAATGAAATAAAATAAAATAAAAAAAAATAAAATAAAATAAAATAAAATAAAATAAAATAAAAAATAAAATAAAATAAAATAAAATAAAATAAAATAAAATAAAATAAAATAAAATAAAATAAAATAAAATAAGATTAAAGGTTTCCAATTATCGTTTACTCTGCTCTTTCATACTCGGCATTTTTGCTAATCCTCATGTCGTGACGAAAATTGATCAACCCTCCTATCAACAACATGCTTAGTAGATGTGCACAAGGACTATGGATAAAGCCGCAAATTCGTATAATTACTATTAGCATTATTATTATTATTTTATAAATGTACCCAACCTTTTATTTACGCTATTATGACGCTGAACCAATTAAGCATTGGACTAAAAAAATAAAATTATAACAATGTTTTTTCTTTTTTTAATAATTAAAACATCTTTAACATTTTTCTTTTAGTGACCCCAATTTGCTCTGAGTAACTAGATGTACCACTAGAAACGTGCTCCTTCCATAATTCTTGAAGAAGTTTTATCATAAATTTTTTGGAGAGTTTTGCGAAAAGTATCGTGAAATTATCATAAACGTTTTCAAAAACATCTTAAAAAAAGTAACAAAAAGTATCAAAAAGATATGTGAAAAATAACTCATTTCTGTCGACTAATCCCTATATATTTGATTTTAATATTTCCACCTGTTCGACTGTTTTTTCTACTTTCTATTCTAATTTTTGACTACATGTTGTCCTCCTAAATTTTTTTAACAGGTAAACTAAATCGTGAAACTAAAAATATTATATTGCTATAGATCAGCAAGCTTAAAAACTTTCACATGGTAATAGGAGAAGAAAGTCTTTTATAATTAAAATTATTAAGGAAAAAGGGAAAAAACTTACTAAAGAATCTTTAAGAATTTACGTAGCTTAGGCAAGGTGATGCGTCAAGCCTTTTATGCCGTTCGAACTCACGAATCCCGTCCACTCCCTGACATTATCAATTTCAATATTAAGAACTGAACTTTGATCATATATTTGGCCACCAAATTCAGATTTACCGGAGGGTCCTGCCAATAGACTGCAGCTTTTTGTTACTCGCGTAGGTATCCTAAGGACGTAAGCGGCATATATGATCGTTATAGTCAGGTGGACAAATAGAAGAAAAAGGAAGAAAGAGAGATAATTAGAAAGATAAATCTAAATGAATTTGAAACCTGGTAAACGCTCGACAATGCCTGGTAACTCGGTCAGTATCTTTCTCGATATATAATTTATTTTTATGTTTGAGTAAACATTGATTAACAATTTCATTATTAGCATATTATTAGCTGTCGAAAATATTTATTCTTTTTATTTGCGACTTAGGACGTAGAGACGTAATTTCTTTCTCGTTGCTCAGTCGACGTTCATTTTTTATCTTTGATCATTTTCGATTTCAATACACAAGATTAACGAAGAATTTCTCCTTTCATTGTACTTATAATATTTATTGATATATTTTATTTTTAGGATAATAATTTATAAAATCCCCTCTTTTTTAATTTTAATAATGTCTTTTATAATTGAAGTTTCAATAAAGAAACGATAGTGCGCAAACAAGTAGGAAAATTGAAAAAATAAAATTTTTATTATGATTTTATAGGAATTTGTGGTTTTAATTTCTATCAATTAAATAGAATGTTTTATGTAGAACTAATAAAAATTTGTATGTTTCTACTAAATTTTAATATTAATTTTAATATTATCATATATTTGATAGTGTTTTATAGTTAATATATTATAGTTGTTAATGTACAAACGTTTGAAAACCTATTTTTTATAAAATTTATTTTCTTTTTAATAGGAAGAATTTTATTACAAATTTATAAGACAAATTTTTTGATTAAATATGATTCATTTTATATTTATAACAATATCTAAAATAAATATTTATTTTTATTTTAATTTATAAATTTAATATTTTAAGAGGATTTTAGTACATCTTATAACTATTATATAGTTAGTTTTAATGTGTGAAACAATTTGAAGAAAAAATGTTTAAATTACACATAAGATATAAAGAAATATATTGGAAAAATTATTAGAAAAGAAATTTTATAAATGTTTTATTTTTCGTATAATGTAAATTGGTAATTTAAAAAAATATCTTACTATTTTAAAATGAACATTAATTATTTATTATTTTATTCATTTATTTATTTAATAATTTGTTACCTAATATATAAATTAAAAAAGATTTTATTTTTACGCTAAGTTATACAAATTTATAATATATAATTGAGATAAAAACAGTTTATTACAGCCTCAAAAATTATTTGATTTTTTATAAGAAAACTGTAAAATATGAAAACAAAAAAATATAAATTATTATTTTAAAAACAGTTGATGTTTTAAAAAATAAAATATTATTTATAGTAATAATCGATAAAATTTATTTAGAAACTTTATTTAATATAATTTTATTTTTCAGTAGAAAGCTATTTAAAACAGTAATTATTGCTTTGTCAAAAATTTCTAAAATAAAATGATATAAGAAATTTTGAATGATCACTTTTTAGTAAGTTTATTTCCCGTTTCCTCTTTAATAAAATAAATAAATAAATAAAACAATAATCATTTTATAATTCATCTTTATATTTTATAATTTTTATATTAATTTAAAAATTATTTATTTGAACTGTATTATAAGTAAAATGAATTTTTTGTATTTATATTGTATTTATATTATATTTATGTTGTATGTATATATAATATTATTTCCTACGAATAAGTATTTGATAATTAGATGGGTATTTTTAAATAATGATAAATTTATTAATTTAAAATAAATGTAAAAAAGATAAAAACTATGTAGAAGTAAATAAAAGCTATTAAAATAAAAAAAAAAATTAAATTTCAACTAATTTGAAGAAAAATTATAATGTTAGAATAGCTGAAGAGGGAAAAAATAGGTTAAAAGGGTGAGAAAGAAAATCCAAGGATAAAACGGTAAACAAGGAGATGGAGACAGAAAATCAAGGAATACATTTACTGTAAGTGGGAAAGAGCATTGGTAATGAACTATATAAGAGGAAATCAAGGGAGTAAAAGGGAATATGAAAGTATAGATGTATATGGCATACGTTATATGGCTAATACATATTACTGATGTTACCTGTATATTATTTAAGAATATATACGTCACAGTCAGGTACATATATGTAGAATAATGTATTGCATAAATTCATTAGTGCATACATTACATCGCTGTGTTAATAGATATTGTATGTAGATTTACATAACGGATACAATGTATATTTCTGTAAGGAAATGAGATTTACCACCATACGTACACATATGTGTACTCTGTTGGGATGTATCGTGCATTCGACTTTACAACTTTTCAATTCCTTTACTCAGCACTAATTCCTTTTTAATTACTCTTATTATCTACAAAAAAATTTTGTAAAACTTTAGTAAGTTAGGAATATATCAGAACTTATAACTTCTTCAGTTACACAGATATCTATTGAATGAAAACTTAAGCAACAATACTTGCACCAAGGTTCTCCGAAGGGTACTTCCGCATCAACTTCGTGATATCACACAGCCTATTTTCAATGTTTTCCATATACGTCTTTACAAAATTATTCAGCCCATTTTATTTATTTCTTTTTACAACTTTATTGAGCTTTGCTTTTTACCATAAAAAAATATTTACAGCTACTCAGCTTGAAATAATGTAATTTTATTTTTTTATATAATTTTTATAATAAAAAATGATTAAAGATATTATATCATAAATTTAAAATATATATAATTATTACGTAAATGTAACGGAAACAAATTATTCTGAACACCATTTATTTTATATATTTGCAACGGATATATAATTTCATTTGATTGATGGATTTAATAAGATAATGAAGTAAAGAGAAGAATAAGTGGAAAAATTAGTAAAAAAAAATAAAAATGAAGTATAAAAAAAAAGAGAAAATCAATAAGTTGTGAAAATAGAAGTATGATAATCAAAAGATAAGATGGACAAGTCAAGGAAAAAATAATGCTAGAATAAAGAAATAAAAAAACACTAAAAATGTGTTAATAAAACGAATAGAAAAAAGTGCAAAACAGAGAAACCAGTGCTGGAAGTAATGTCTATAAACCAACTTTAAATGGAGAAAAGAATAGAACACTTACTTATAAAAAATTATACAGTATACAAATGAAAGATAACAAAAAAAAAAAGACGAAGAAAACAAAAGGTCAAAAGAGTAGTGAAGATGAATACTGAAGACAAAGAAATATATATATAAAAAGGGAAAATAATTTTAAAGAGTAGGGTTAAAAGAGATAATAATAAGGAAACTCAGTGAATAGAATATATAGAAAGAGAAAAAGTTCGTAACAAATAAAAAATAATGGATAAGAAAATAAAGTAGATAAGAATATTTACCGTAAGTGTAAGAAGAGATGATGCGAACAAAAATGAGACAAAAAATGATACAAAAAATGAGAAATAAGAAGCAGAAAATTAAGAAGTATAAAACATAATAAATAATACATATAAAAGAAATAATAAAATAACACGAAATAAAAAAACAAGAATAAAATTCAAGAGGAAGGTAATCACGCATGAAATATGAATGCATAGAAGAAAAATATTAATTCAAAATACCACATGAATTATAAAAAAATTAATAGAGGATAAACAAATTACAGTTCCATAAAAAACTTTTATATTGGTACCAATCTTTAAAAACTGAAATACAGAAAACAAATTATTTACAAGAATTATGCTGGAATATTTGGAATATAAAATATAAATATAGAATATATAAAAAAATTAACGAAATTCAACGATATATAGAAAAATAACAAAAAATACGATATTTTTGCTTATGTTTTAGGAGAAAATGCTATAAATAATATATAATATCAAATTATATAAATAGTTGAAGAAAGAAAGCAGAAATTTTTACTTGTATTCTAGATATAAATGTTACATTCAATTAAATTAAAAGAAAGAAAATTTGGAAGTGCATTAAAACAGATATAAAACGTATTTTATTAATTGTAAAAACAAAATCTATAAAGAAAAAAAAATCGATAAAAGTAAAAAAAAAATAAATATTTAGATAAATGAAAACAGAAACAGCAGCTAATAGTTGCCTAATAAGTTAAGTTTTACGTGATATCGTAAAAACAATTCGGAGGAAGAATTTTAAAAAATTCTAAAGTTTAAAAAAAATAAGATAATGAACTAATTATGTATTAGAATAAATTAAGTTAAGTAATTGCATTAATTAATTTAATGTGAGAATTAAATGAATTATTATGTTTCGAAATCAAATAATTCTTCTATTTCGAGATAAATGAGATGATTATTTGTTTAATATTCTCATTCGTACTTTATTTGATCAATTTTAATAAATTTTTATTTGTCCAAAAATAAAATAAAAGACGTTCTTGTAAAAATATTTTTATAGTCTTTTGTTCCCTTAATTATGGGTTTCTCTATCTTTTTTGATCTATTTTGATTGTTCCTATTACTGGCACCTTTTCCATTCTGTATTCCTTTCTATAAACTTCTGTTTATGTCTCTTTATGTTTTAATTTTTTCTTTTTACTTTCATTCTTTAATATAAATAAAAACGGGTACAGTAATACATCATGAGTGAGAGGGATTTAACCATCAACTGAAATAAAGAAAGCATTTTACAGAGTACCACCGTTGAATCTAGTTTATAATCACATAAACCAGTTGTGGTGAAAATTAGGTTTGATTCATCCCTAATAACAGCATATCTGATTTGAAGATTTATCATTCGTTCAAATATTATTTTCACTTAAAGAATTATTAAAAATAAATTATAATTGCAACTTCATTTCTATCTAATTGTTATGCATATTCTATTTTTTATATTTCGATTTTAATTTTTAAGTATTTTTAAATATCTGACATTTGATAATTATCTACTTATGTTAGTTCTTCATACACTTTTGAAAAAAGACATATTTTTAGACAATAATGAATAGTTAACACTAAAGAAATAAAAATATTTTAAAAAACAAAAATTTTTAGAAATTTATTAGGAATTACATTATTTGACATTTTGTTATTATTAAAAAGCTGAAAAAAGTAAAACATTCAATTTTATAAATTCAAATAAGTTTGTAACATCAGAAGATCATGGGGCCAGAGGACATAATTTAATAAAAGTCGTTTATATGCTATTCTTTCTACCTCATTAAGAACAGTATACTATATGAATGTTCTATAAACAACTGTTGCATAGATCTTCAGTAAACTTGCACTTGCCGCATAATTCACACATTTATTGATATGTATATTGCAGTACATGAACTAACTACAATGTAGATTGAACTTTTGCGTTTTATTATCACCAATTTTAGTTTCAATTTCTTTCCTCAAGAGAGCAGTAGCTATATGTTTAAATACCTTTTACTACATACAGACATTCTCTTTCTTTTTCTAAAATACATTGTAACATTTCTTTTACATACGCTTTTTTCTATTCACGTTCTAGGTTTCGTGTCAACTTCAACACACGCATATACATTCTCTTTCTCTATCCCTATCTCTATCTTTCTCTATCTCTCACTCTACCTCTTTGTTAACACAGAATTACCTTTATCGCTTATCCTGTCCCTCTCTCCATTCTCTCTATTAATCTCTTTTTCTTTCTCTTTCGTGTCTCATACGTCGTCGAGTTTTTGTGCATTTGCCGTATCTCGTTTTCGTCGTTTATGAGAAGCAACGATTTTCTTCAATATGTTTGGCGATTCTTAAAAAACGTCTACTATCCACTTTGGGCAATCAGAAACGTACACAATAAGGAAAATAAAAGAAGTCGAATTCTCATCTGGTAAAAAAACAGACACGTAGGAAATCGAGATCGTACAGGAAGTCATCATCGTGTAGCCCCACTCGTACGTAGCAAGACCACGTTTACAGTAGCAACATGAGCACGCCAAAGCAAGACCAACAGCAGCAACAGCAAACCACACAACCTCCACCCGCAAAACCATGCTATGGAATTGTCAAACAGGTAAAATTAATTTTTTAAGATGATCTTTTTATAATTTTCAATTATATAGATGCTAACATATAATGAGAATACTATTCAAGATAACTCGAAAAACAGCTAAAACCATGGTTGGGATGCAAACATATGGACCTTTCACTTTTTATCACAGATTTTTTTTAATAAATGAAGATCTATTTCGAAACATTTTTTAACTCTAGAAAAACATTTTTTTAAATATTATAGTTTTTATAAATATTTTCTTATAATTTTTTTATTTTATGATAAATACCTTCTTTGGTATTTCAACTGATAATAATTTGAATGTTTGAAAAAAAATCGAAAAGTTCCATTTTAAGCTTATGTTTGATGTAGAAATATTTATTTTAAAGCAGAATGTTAAATGCTTATATCAAATGTGTTAAAAAATGCTAAATTTTTTGTTTTCCTAATTTTTATGTAAAATACATATAAATATCTTTTACAGTGGATTATTAAAAAGCTAAATTTTAATTATTTAAAATTAAATTTACTTTTATTTGTTCAGAAATATAATTTGTTATTTGATAATCTATCTAAAAAAAATTTTATTTATATTTTTTATGTTGTATTTTTTACATTATGCTTTTTACATTACACTTATTTTTTTTTCAAAACTTAAATTTTTTTAGTTATTTTGCTTTTTCTATTTTATTTATACTAGATAAATTCGGGTGATTCAATCACTATCCGAGGACAGCCAAAAGGAGGTCCACCGCCAGAAAAAACTTTAATTTTATCCAATATCATTGCACCAAAATTAGGTCGTCGCACAGTAAATACGAAGTAATTATTTTAATACAATTTAATTTTTAAATTACAATTATTTATTTAATCATAATATTTTAATTCATTAATGTTTTCATTATATTTATTAGTATTGAAACAAAAGATGAGCCATATGCATGGGAAGCAAGGGAATTTTTAAGAAAAAAGTTAATTGGACAAGAAATTACTTTCATTGAAGAAAAATCTCCAAACAATAACAGAACATATGGACGTGTGTGGATTGGAAAAGGTAATAATTCTATATAAAAATTGACGTATAGATTTAATAACTTTCAAATGTATATATTAGTTAAAATAAAAATAATAAAAAATAATATTTAATCTGCTTTAAATAATATATAATTATTAGTCATTTAAACAAGAGTAATGTTATACTTAATATAAATGCTTATATTTAATTATATAAGATGTATGTTATTGTAAATGCTTTAAATTTTTGTGAATAATATAAATTTGTATGAAAAAAATTAAGAACTGAATAAAAAAAATCTTATTAATATTTATCGCAGTAAAAATTATAAAAAGTAGTTTAACTACTTAATAAAACATTAAAATACAATTATGATTAAATTTACTATGTAATTTATACATAAGGAAATAAGAAGAGATTTTTATTAGCATTTTAGTAACTTCGATTTACTAAAATTTGATATAAAACAATTTAGTGCATACTATTGAATATAATATAAATAAATATATGCACAAAATATTTAAAATATAAATTAAATTATTTAAAATTATGTATATTACTTAATTCATATCATATTAAAAAATAATAATGTAAATTATAAATTATGTATTTATAGTGTATAAGTAGATAAAAGTTTATAAATATAATATCCAAAAATATATATATTCATCCCCATACATCAATGAATGAAAAACTTATTTCTTATTTTTATGAGTATTTTTATATTTAAAATTAAGTTATTGACTACTATTGAACCTTATTATAAATTATTGATATGTAACTTCAATATTTAAATATAATATTTTACACTTTTATTTTAATTGATTTCATAGATCAAACAGGACCAAGCATAACAGAACTTTTAGTTGCTGAAGGGCTTGTAAATGTTAAGCGTGATACCCGAGTTTCCTCTCCAGAATTGACAAAATTACAAGAACTAGAAGTCGCTACAAAAGCTGCAGGCAAAGGAATATGGTCAAAAGTTACTTCATCATCCCAACACATCCGAGATGTCAAGTATACTGTAGAGAACCCAATGAGTCTAGTGGATAAATTTGGTGGCAAGCCAGTTAAAGCTCTTATCGAGCATGTGAGGGATGGGTCTACAGTTAAAGCTTTACTTTTACCAGATTTTTATCATATTACTTTGACTATTTCTGGTATTCGTTGTCCAGGCTTTAAGCAAGATGGTCCAGAATCCTATGCTGATCAGGCAAGATATTTCGTTGAGTCACGTCTCCTTCAAAGAGATATCGAAGTCATACTTGAATCTGCTAATAACTCTCAATTTATTGGGAGTATTCTTCATCCTAAAGGTTAATAATATATAATATAATACTATTTTATTAATTCATTTTTGTTTAATTTTAATTAGATTTTAAATATTTTTTAATTTATGAACATACAAAAATTATTTTGAACTTTAAGTTTTTCATTTAAAATTTTAAAATTTATAAAAAAAGTATTAATTTTAAAAATTTATTTTTTAAATTAAAAAAACCAATGTAAATGTGTTTTATCATAAAACAAAATAATGTAGAATATATTATTAATAACATTAAATAAAAAAAATTGCAGAATACATAAAAAAGTTTTAACGAACTAATTATGCCTATATTTATTATGGAAAAAATATTTTTTATACCTATCAAAAAATTAATAATAAAATAAAGACGGATATAATTTTTATTGTAATATTAGTTTACTAGTTTAGGTTTAAACTTTTCTATTAAAAATATATAAGAAATTTCATGAACGGCAAATACTTCTAAATAAAAACAACTTGTAAATATATGTAAAGTATTACAAATTAATTTAATATGAAGAAAATACAAAAAATTTATAAAAATTCTAACTTCAACTTAAATTGAAAAAAACTAAACTAGTTTTAAATTAATTACAATTAAGTTATATATTATTATTCTTAAAATTATATTTGTTACGGTGATCTTAATACCTATATTTTTTTTAATTATAATTTTAGTTAAAAAATAATAATTTATTTAAGTATTTTTATACCCAAATAATGAATTTATTTAATTTATAAACATTCAAAAATAAAATTCTATTCTAATTGTAACAAGCTATGTAAAGTTATTGTATATTAAATTATGTTTAATTACTAATAAAATTAATTGGTGTAATTGCAAATCTCTTCATATTGAAAAATTATTTAATAAAATAAATTATTTATAAATTTGGTTAGTTTTCATTTTAATTAAGTTGTTTATTTTCTCTTATTTCTACAATATTTTTTCTTTGGATTTGTCAATAAATATTACCAATTCTTATGTCAGAATTTAAGTATCTGTACTACAATAATACAATCTGTTAATTTTAATATATTATCATTTATAGGAAATATAGCAGAAGCTCTATTATCTGAAGGATTTGCTCGATGTGTCGATTGGTCAATGAATCATATAAGAACTGATAAACATAAGTTATATTTGGCAGAGAAAGCTGCAAAAGAAAAACGTCTACATTTGTGGAAAGACTATGTGCCAGTGCGACCATCTGAAGAATTCACCGGTATTGTTATGGAAATTGCGAGTGCCGACGCAATCGTTGTACGTATAGCTAATGGTGAAATGAAGAAAGTTTTCTTAAGCAGCATCCGACCACCGCCGCGTGAAAAGCGACCTCTTAATGAAGATGGTAAAGTCACCAGAGCTAAAGACTTTCGACCACTATACGATATACCTTGGATGTTCGAGGCGAGAGAGTTTTTGAGAAAAAAACTCATTGGTAAACAGGTAAAGGTCGTTGTTGATTACGTGCAGCCTGCGAGGGACAATTTTCCTGAAAAAACTTGCTGCACTGTCACCATTGGAAAAATGTAAGTATTTACATAAATTTTGATTATTTATTGTAATTACATGACTAAGTAATTCAAAAGTTCTTTTTTGAAGGTAATTTAATTAGAAAATTTTAAATATTATTTTTGATTTACAAACTTCTTAATTGAAAACTTGTAGTGACGTATTATTTTTTAAATTCTATGCAATATATTTGATGTTTTTTACCAATGTATATATAGGAATAAAGGATAATCATATGTAAATATTAAATTACAGAAGACAACTTCTTTATCGTACTCAGTCTAATTGAAATATTTTTTAAATTAAAATTTTTTCGAATACTAATAACAAGATACAATATATAGAGAATAATTACCTAATGTTTCTCTACTTTATTAAAATTTATTACATGTATATTTTAACAAGAGTTTTGTTCATTAAGTAAATAATAAATACTAAAAAAATTCTTTCTGTTTCTACCTTAAAATAAGCATTAAAAAATGAATAGTTTAATGTCACTTGTAGCTCATTTAAAAATACATTTTTTATCAATTAAGCATTTTTTACTGTCAATTTTTTATTAAAATTAGGAAATTAAAATAATTACTTATATAATATCAAAATATTAAACTAAACTAAGCTATTATGAAAAATGAATTTAAGATTTTATTCAAAATTATGTAATTTCTTAATAGTAACGTTGCTGAAGCAATGGTCTCAAAAGGCTTCGCCACCGTGGTACGTTACCGTCAAACTGACGATCAACGTTCTTCTTTTTACAATGATTTACTTGTTGCGGAAAGCAAGGCTGAAAAATCTCAGAACGGACTCCACGCAAAAAAAGATGTACCTCTTCAACGAATTCGTGATGTATCAACCGATCCACTCGCTGCTAAATCTCATTTACAATCTTTAAAACGTGCTCGTGAGATTAAAGGGGTAGTAGAGTTTGTTACAAGTGGCTCCCGTCTCAAACTCTTTGTTCCAAAAGAATATTGCCTAATCACATTTTTACTCGCTGGAGTCAAGTGTCCACGCGCTGCTCGTATTACTCCTGGTACTGGGGGCATGGAGGCTGAGCCCTACGGTGAAGAAGCCTTGTCATTTACTCGGAGATTTTGCTTTCAGAAAGATGTAGATATTCAGGTCGAAAACATGGAGTCGAAAGGTAGTGGCTTTATCGGATGGTTATTTATCGACGGAATTAATTTATCAGTAGCACTGGTTGAAGAGGGTTTAGCCGAAGTATCTAACTTCATTGAGCAGGGAGAACATTTAAAAACCCTTAAGGCTGCTGAGGAACGGTCCAAGACTAAAAAATTGAATGTAAGTTTTGACGATTCCTTACATGATATTTTTTTTGAATCTTTATTTATTTAAAGTAAATATCATAGATAGTAATTTCTATTTACAAAGGTTCTCAGATCATGTAAAATGTTATAATAAAAATTCATATGTAACTATTTTTTATTTATATTATATAGATCTGGAAAGACCGTGTTGAGATTGAAGTTGAACCGGAGAAAGAACGCGATGAGGAACGCACCCCGGCCGAACGTAAAATTGATTATCAAGAAGTAGTCGTGTCCGAAGTAACGGATGACTTGCATGTGTATACGCAAAAAGTTGACCAAAAGACCGCTCTTGAGGGTTTATTGTCCCGTTTACGCCAAGAAATTGCATCTAATCCACCACTAGCTGGTGCCTACACCCCTAAAAAGGGTGATCTTGCTATTGCTAAATTCACTGAAGACAATGAGTGGTATCGTGTAAAAGTTGAAAAGATTGCCGGACCCAATATATCAGTCTTCTACATCGATTATGGAAATCGAGAAGTTATCAATGTAACTAGGCTTTCTACTATGCCTGCTGGTTTTGCTGCGGATAAGCCTTATGCAACAGAAAATACTCTAGCAATTGTTGCTTTACCCAAAGACGTATGTTCTAACACTCATATTTAGAAAAGTATTAATATATATAAACTGATTCTAAAATAAAAATCCAAATATTAAATCAAAAGAGATAAAAGAGAATTTTATTTATTATATAAAATTTATTTTAATTACATTTTATTAACTAGGAGGATGATAAAAAAGCTGCAATTCAGGCTTTTACTGATGATACCGTTACCGGAAAGCCTTTGCTTCTAAATATTGAGTACAGGATTGCCGGAATTCCAGCCGTAACATTAATTGATCCAACTAGTAAAGAAGATATCGTGAAAGCTCTTGTGGCTGATGGATATCTAATTTGTACTCATGGCAAAGATCGAAAATTAAAGGACTTGGTATAAAACTGCTATTGCTTTATTCAATTTTATTGTAAAAACAACACGCAATAATTAAATAAAAATTGTAAATAATTACTAAATCGAGTAATTGTTCTATTATATTAAAAAAAATTTACAATTTTTAATTTAATTAAAAATATATTAGAAATTAATTAATAATCAAATTTTATTAAATATATTTTGTATACTACTATCTTAATCTATTTTTATTATTTTTATTTAAATATTATTTAAATCAATAAATCTTGGGTGAAACATTTTATTCAAATATGGAATTAACAATATTTATAGTGATATCTTCAATATAATTAATTTTTTTTTAAGTAAATTAAAAAATTTTTAACTAGTATTATAATATAAATTGAAAATAAAATAAAATTTGAATTCAATTTCACATATGAATAAAATTTTGAAGTTAATATTAGTTTTTTATGTAACTTACTTATACTAACTTAAAATAACCATAAAATATGATAAAAATAATAAATTACATTTAATTAATTATAACGATATTGATGACACTTTCTAAATATATAACTAGGTACGAATATTAACATAAAGTATAGTAAAATAAAAATTAAAGAATCTAAGGAAATTTTTTGAAAGTAAATATCATTTAGCAAAATAGATTTGATTAAAATTTGAAATTAAGAAATTATTGTACACAAATTGAAAAAATACTAAACAATAGATATATTGGAGATTTAATTATATTGCTATATAATATTTTTTTTTATAATTTATTTTGAATACTTACCATAATACTGTTTTAAAAAATGTAGGAAATTGATAAATGTTTAAATTAATGTTTGTTTTTAGCGCGAGGAATACAGAAATGCTGAGAAAGAGGCAAGAGATAAACATCGTAATATTTGGCAATATGGTGACATTACCGAAGATGATGCTAAGGAATTCGGCATTGGGCGTTAAATTTTTCAATAATACAAAATATAATACAAAACTTAGGAGGAAAGATGGTACATAAGATGGGACAAACGATAAGGTATCATTCTATTAGAGAGATATATAATACAGCATAATAAATACGTATTTCAACTATGTAATATGCTAAACTTTTTGAAATTACGAATGCATAATAATAGGTGGTAATTTTTGAGTAATGTATTTCATCCTTTGAAATGCTAAGTTATACAAGTGAATAGATCAGTGAAGCAATATAAATTGTACATAATAATTGAAAGAACACTAAGAAAAATGAATGAATTAATAGTTACAGAGGTTAAGATAGCATGCGGTTTTACTATTTATCCTTTCAAAGCTCTTGTACTTTCCTACCCCTATGAGACTGTCTCATTGTAAAATGTATTTCTGTATATGCGATGAATCCTTGTTATTTTATACGTAATATTGCGTTTATTCTTTATTAAAGATACACTTCTTGCAGGTAGAAAAATAAAAAATACTATTAATTTATATTAATATCTCAGTATCATATCTTGAAATTTTTAATAAGTAAATGTGCAATTTCAATTAATAATTCACTGTGAGTATATTTTACCAGATCTTACTGAATTCAATACATATATTTACATTTTTTTAAATAAAATTTATTCATTAAGAATAATGATATGAATAATGAAATAGGTAATGAAATGGATGGACAACTGCTATGCTAAGGTAATGAACAAAAAAATGAATTGAACAATTAAGATGTTTTCAATACATTATTATTACCTTTATACTAATTTTTTTTATAATTATTACAAATCTTAAATGCGAAATTGTTTTTTATAGAAAAATAATTTTTGAATAGAGAGTATACAGCTATATTATACGTAATAATTATGAGTTTCAAATATTTAAAATTTTATTTTAATAAAGAAAACTTAATTTAAATTTAAATAATATTTAATTGATTTTACCTAATCATGAATACCATTTATAAAAATATAACACCAAGTATTCAATATATGAAAATGTTCAGAGCATACATACACACGAACACACACATATATATATACATGAATTTTTTGAAAAAGATTACTTTAATGTAATGAATATTGTAAATTATAAATTAGATAAGTAGCATACAGGTGCTATTTGCAGTCAAATTTGGCAGTGTACGATGTACAGACTGTACAATATAAATCATTATGAGAGAGAAACTAAACTAATTTATATAGCAAATTAAACAATAATTTAGTTTGTTGATATATTTATTTTAAAAAGCTATTGAATTTTGTAATAAAAAATTGGTAAAAAAATAAGTAAATATTATTATATTAATACTCGCATGGTTAACCTTGAATATTAATGGTAAGAATTGTATAAAATTCTTAATGGGCATTAAAGTTAAGAACCTCAAATTACACTTTTTTATTTTCTATATTATTAAGTTATTTTTAAAATACAATACATATATATTTTAACATATATACAAATTTAAAAATATAAACGTTTATAAGAAACATGTTTTATTATATTATTACATAACTAAAAAGGTTTTACTCTTTTTAAACAAACAAAATCAATTCAGTAAATTAAAAACTGACTAAAATTATATATTAAGAACAATTATTATATTTTGAAATTGATATTCGAGATCCTATAAATTATTATTATAAACTATTGTTTTTTGTGTTAAATTTTCTTCAAATCATTGTCAATAGTTATATTATATTTGGTGTAATGACAAAAGTATTTTTTAAATACATTTTATTATTTAAACCATATGTAAAGCCATATTTTAACTTAAATTATTTATTGTAACATATTTCTTAAATAGATGATGCATTGAATTTTTTTTATTTGTAAAATAAAAAATGTATTAATCCTATTATTTAACTTTTTAATATAATAATAATTTATAAATAAAACAATTTTTTTTAATATAAAAAGGAGTAATAAGTTTTAATTTTTCTTTATGTATAACTTATTATAATAATAAAAATAATGTGTTAGCTTATATATAAACATTTCTAATTTCAAATATATATTTAAAAATATAATACAACTTTAAATATAATTAATGATATATGACAATATTCATATGTAACTTTAATTATCAAGTATATTTGACAATAATAGTTTATAAGACTACCTAATATTGGCAGTAATTAAGAGTATAAACATAAATCTAAAATTTATAATTTATACCTCTATATGAAATATATAAAAATCATTCAAATATACAAAAATTATCTTCATAAGATTAATTAAAATTAAATTACTAACTAATTCTTGTAATTATTTTTCTGGTATATTAGATGTAGTAACTTTGTAAACATACATGAAAAGTATACATTATTTTAAAAATTAAACAAAAAAAAATAAACTGAAAATGAATATAATTCATAGGAGTCGACTAATTAAATATGGATATTTCACAACAATATATCAAATATTATAAGAAAATTGTTAAATAAACATTTTGAAGTTCAAGTAATATACCTAATTTAAGTATTATCTTTACAAACTTTTACTTTTATTTTCTTTCAAACTACTTTTAGTTTATAGTTCCTATAAAATTTTTTAATTGTTAAATAAATAAAATTTATAGAAATTAAATTTATTATTGTATAGTTTATATATACTTTTATATTCTTAAGATTTTACATTAAAAAAACCTTAAAAAATTATAGTAAATTATTGAGAGCATTATTAAAATATTAATTAAAATATACCAATGTATTAATATGTATAACAAATATTTTATATTATTTATATGTATGTTTAACAAATGACTTTTAAAATTATATAAAATTATAAAAATTATAAAAAAATTTGTATAATTTTATATACATTTCTATTGCACATATTCACTCAATTTCAAATGTTTATTTCATTGTGTAATTTATTCGTAAATTGTTATTATTAATTTCTTAAATTATGAACCATACATATAATGTTTAATTTTAATTTAATACTAAGTTTTTCAAATTTTGCATTAAAAAGATATACAAAAAATTCTTTAGCATAGAAATTTAGATTGATAAAATTTGTTTAATATTACTTGAAGTACATTGTTAAATATTAATCTTCAACCTGTTTTATTTTGATAATAAAAATTGATGCATTAATAAAAAATTGAACACTTAAACAATTTTATAATTACTCTGATAGTGAAAACCTTTTTAAACAAAAAAAAAAACGCAATCGTAAATATATAATAATTATTTAATAATAAATAATAATTTAATATAAAATAAAACAATATCTAAGCTAAATATAATCATTAATTAGTATATTTTTCTAAAAAAAAATATTATAGAATTTAAAAAAATTGTTGATGAATAAACCCTTCTTATGTTTAAGAAACGCAAGAAGACCTATGAAAATTAAAAAATAATACTTAGATTACACTATACTACAAACTGTTAACTGGAAACATGAAAAATATCTATCTGACGTTAATTTATATGATATGTGGCAAAAATCAAATACATGTATTAGTTTAAAGATAGTTTATATAAATAATTTTTCCATTCAAAATTATTAATAGTATGAAGTACATTTTTCTGATTTGACCAATAAAGAATTTCTCGACAATTGTTATTATCTAAGGTTAATTATAAAATAGTAATGAAATTTTCATTGCAAAGGTTTGGATTGTATATAATATGTAAACCATACTTTAGTAAAAAAATGAATACTCAATATAGCTATCCTAAAAAATGTACGTTACAATAATTTTATTAGACACAATATATAATTTATCTGGTATTATCACCTATTTTTATACGTTAGAATGAACGTATTTCTAAGATATTACTTTCAGTTTTCCTTTTTTACAATTTTTTGGATACTTTAATAAATTTTTAATAAAATACATATACTATGTATAAATATTTTTATAAACAATTATAATCATTATTCTAATCGATATTATGTTATTAAATATCTCTTCAGAAATTATTAAATTAAATCTTTAAGTTGCTGTGTTGTATGTACATACAAATATTGTATAATATTGACTATAAACAGATTTTAAATTATATAACTTTTACAAAATATATTTATTTAATAAATGAAAAATTAAATGAGCAAAATTAATATTGATTTCTAAAATATTAAAAAATAATTTATAATAATCACGTCCTGTATGTGATACGGGTTACATATACTATTGAATTATAATTATTAAAAAACATGAAAATTTTTATACTCATAAATGTTTTTAACACAACATAATTTATAGTCAAGGTATTAGTTATACTATCTAGTTATACGTATTAAAAAAATCTATAACAATTTTATTTTTAATCGCAATGCTGTTATTAACATTATGCACAGATTAAATGTATCTTATTTATATAATAATAAATCAGTATAAATGATGTACTCGATTATATATCATTTGTATGATATAACTGGATATAAAATTTAAAAAAAAATAAAGTTGCTTATTTACTAAATATAGTATCGTATGTCAAATATTTCATAGTGAAAAGGTATACGTTTTTACGCGAATAAAATGTGTAATTAATAGTATCTAGAATTTATCTTTTTATATATTTACAGTAAGATGACGATATTTATTTTTTGCAAGAATTGAAGTTAAAAAATTTTTAATATCAAAAAAATGAAAATTTAAAAAGAACAAAGGTCTATTGTAAACTATGATCTACGGTAAGTTAGATTTGTATTAAACAAGGCTTTATTAATTTTTTTTAATAATAATCAAATAATATATGTTAATTTACTTGAATGTAGATAATTTAATAAATAAAATAATTTAATTTATTTATGATCACAATTTAACTCGTAGATACTATTAAAGTAATGCAATAGCATTAAAAATCAACATTCAATTTTCAAACTTTGCATCTTCAGTAGCTTATTTTAAGAATATCACAAGTGCTCACGTCATACATATTTTACTTCCTATATGAATAAATCTATTTAGTATTTATAAATAATTGAACCAGAATTCATATTTTAAAAAAATATATACAAATTCTTCTTCCAAGTTATATTTAAATATCAAAAGAAAAATTCGATAAAATTTGCAGACGATAAATTCTAAAAAATAACATATAACTGAAAAAAGGCTAATTAGAAGCAACTAAGGAACAAAAAATATAGAAATTGAATTAAAAATATGATTTAATTAATTATTAATACCCAATATTTCAGAAAAATTTAGAGTATTATTATATAACAATTTACTATAAAACATGAAAATATTTTGAATTTATTAGTTAAAGAAGATAAAGAGAATTTTATATCAAAATTTATATCAGAAAATATAAAACTAGTATTTATTTAACAGCTATACGAAATTTCGTGGAAGATTACTTCAATTATGTAACCATAGAAGATAATAAATTTAATTTTTATGATTATTTTTTCAATAATACTGAAGTAATGATATAGAAAGTACGTAAATATATGACGTAAAATAATTAACAAAATGAAGAAACAGTAATGTGTAGTAATACTGATGTTTAATATAGCTTTAAAAATGATATATAATATAGTTCATATATATTAAAAAATATAATTAACTTAAAAATGTAACAAATTCATAGAAAACGTTGGGAAATGGCGGAAAATTTAACATATTATGGTGTTGATTATGATTACGGTGATAAATAAATGAAAACACATACGCACAGTATTAAAAAACTTATATTTAATTAACAATAAATTTACAATAATGGACTTAAAAACTATCTTAACATTACGCGCTTAAATTGAACTTAAATAATAACAATAAATGTGATTATAACTATGAGTAAAAATATATACAATGATTTAACAAAAGCTTATAATTAAATGAGCTTATACTGATTTGAGTATGTTTGTTGAGCAAAGACGGAGTGAGATATGTGTGTGTATGTGAGTATGTTGTTTCTATGTCGAGTATTTAGCCAAGTGTTGATGTACAAATTGATGAGTAATGACAGTGTTAATATACGATGACTTTTAGAATATAAATCAATGAGTCGAATCAATAATGAATTCAAAAAATAACAATTCTAAAGCAAAACACAATGTGCAAAACAAGTGAGCGCTTAAATAAAATTATCTAACTCAAGTTGGTTATCAATGAACAACGAGCATAAGCGTACCATAATGATTGATCTAATACCTAACCACTGATGGGCGTTCGATGAGCCAATCATACAGTGCGTGATACTCATTATCAAATAAGATAATTGATTACCATTTCAAATGAGTTATGCGAAGTTGTAGAGAATGCTTTGCGGGGGGTCGACCGCGCCAATTAGTTATTGACGCGCGATCGACGCGCCCGAGTTGAGCAGCGCCCTTATTGAGCCATTTATCATTATCGATAATCAGGTGGCGTCAGAGGTGCCAAAAATTATGCATACTAAAACATATGGTAAATTAAGAACAAAAATTGAACATAAATTAATGTGTGGTGTAAATCAATCGTACTCTTCTTCCCTTTCAGGGCATAAATTAATTTCTTAATATCTACCGGATTGCTTAATTATCATTTAGTAATTAATTATTTATAATAATTATAAGCCACGTACTTATGATTTCTTTTTAATTTTTTATTACGGAATTATCTTGCGTCCGCGATTTCCAATTTGTGAATTTCATTATTGTCCATAATTTTATGGACTATGCATCTATTTCGTGTCTGAAATTTTTGCCGCTCGCTTACAGCATTGTTTATCACGCGCTTGTTCTTTTTCGTCATGATGTAATGTTTAGGCGTGTTTTTTTCTTGCACTATTCTCTTTATTTCTCTTATTGTTTTCGGTTGTATAATGAAGTTCAATAAATAATAAAAAACATATTTTTTTCTATATATGAAAAGAAAAAAAGACGACGGAAAAGCCCACATCTACTTTGCGCGCGTATGATCACAAGAAAGTGGGTAAGAACAAACCATCGCAAGAAATTTCGTAGCGCGTAGACGACTGTTTTCGGTCCGAGAGAAAAAATAATCCGCCATCAAACAAGATTATGATATATAGAAAACAGCAGAGGCGCGAGGCGCTACCACCATTATATAATTATAAAATTTGAAGGGTGGGCTGAACGTCTATCTATAAAATAGTGGTAAGAGTTCAATTCCTGATTGTTGCAGAAATCGAAAAATCCGTAACGTATCGGACGGTTTATTGCCCAGGTTACGGCAATAGAACGTTTAATAAGAAGCGAGAATTTACAAATAATAATGTGTACTTAGAAGCCGAACGCATCGGGCCATCGGTGTCTTTTGTCTTCCAAACATTTTGAAATAAGCAACATTTGATCTCTCCCTTCACTCGTACAGTTTATTTGTATAACTGGGCACCGTACAAAAATAAGAAAATAAATACAACAGAAAACTAATACTCTTCATGTTTCACTTTTCCTATCCTCATTTCACGGTACATGATTTACAGACGGATTCAAGTATCATAGTTTGAAGAGAAACGTGATAAGACGTTTTAAATCACAATGAGCCACGAAGGACATTGCGTTAAGAAGACAGTGGTCGCAGTTACGTGATTTAAGAATTTTAATGAATGAAGTAAAAGATAATAAAAAATAATATAAAATATGTAACCGTATGAGCGGAGATTGCAGGAACAAATATTATTATAGCTTGCAAGTAGTTTTTTCAAATTGAATTATTAAAGGTTTTTTTACTAAAAAAATTTAAGAGAACAATAAATCGTTTATACGATATGTGACCAGGTGAATACATCATTGTTCGAAATTAAGTCCGTTGGACAAAGTGTTTCCAACGTCATAAATGCAAGACATTTTTTATCGTAAAATGAACAAGATTTTCCATAGTACACCTCAAAGTGTTTTTCCATTATATGATCAACAATACTAAATATACTGTGCACCTCTGGTAAGTATAATATAAATGATCGTCGTAAACTTTTTTTTAGAAATACAAGAAAAATTTGGGAATTTTCAAGAAATAAATACGAGAAGATTATGACAAAATTTTATTTTCATAACATTCTTCTTACTGCTTCCAGAAAAAGTTATAATGTCAAATTTTTAATTTGATTTGCACCTGAAAAGTATAACAATGTAAACTAAATAATTAGTAATTAGTTTAATATTGAAATTAAATTTAATAATAAAACAAATTAAATATAACTTACTAATAGGTACGGGAATAATTTCGTCTTTTTAAAAATTTCTTATTTATTCAAATATTACGAAATTATTTTACTAAAATATATACTATCAGTTATATGTATATTTTCATAAGATGTAAATTTTTGTTAAGAAATAGTAGATAAGGCAAGTGATAATATGAATCATTGACGAAGTATGATTTTACATTTTGTAGGAAATATTTAATTAATTTTATGACAGGAGGCTAGTTTTTGATAATTAAAAAACCAAGTTTTCATGTTTATATTCTTATTTAGATCATTTTTTCAAATATTAGCACAAATATATAGGTTAAAGTCAATAAATATTCTGTGGGGTTCGACGATGGCCCACGAAATAATGAACACGACATTTATCGACTGATGCACTAACATATAAAAAAAAAAATGATTTTTGATCGTGCTTTCTTTAACTCGAAGAATCAATCAGCCTTACACTTGTGTATAGAAACAAGCCATATCCCTTAGATGCTCAACCTTCATCAACGTCAAATTATCGTGATAGCAGTTTTACTCGTAAAAATATTATCAACTGTTTTCTTAACCACTAAAGATCAGTATACATATGCTTCGTATTCTAGGTGAACAAGAAGTGAACATTAAACGCATATGATATTAACTGTGTCCATGAAATAATTAGTAAAATAGGTAAAAGTTTTATATGAAAGCATCAGGTCGTGAATAAAACGTGTTCATTCAAACTTTGCGACGAAATAATAGACTATACCTACGAAACTACGTCGTTGTAATGGTCTTCAGGCTATGCAATTGCCACAATTATAATTGATAGGAGAAACGATTTATCAGGAAAGTGTGTATAAATAACTATACATTTGTGGAACATTTATTGCACTTCAGATTCCTATCCTTTAACGTTTATAAATCCTCAATGATGATTCTATATAGTTTTAGAAGGACCAGATTTCTGAATCGGGTAAGCCCGAAATATTATTGGGAGATTTAATTTATTGGGATAGATCCATTTTTCATCATTAGTGATAATTTTATGCAGACATTTATTTTCTTAATGTACATAAAAGAAGATATTAATACATAGTCAATTATACTATTTATATTGTATATTAGCATACAATTTATTTCTTATATACATTTTTTTATAAATAAATAACATTTATAATTGTACACTTTTGAACTATTTTCTTATTTTAGTGAAAATTTTTTATTTTTATACCTTACAAATTGATGATTCTGTATAAATGAATACAGTAAATTGCACTAAACCATCTTCTTTAGATAATGTAGTATTTAATTTTATTTTCTTTTTTTTCATCGTCAAAAACGGAAAGTCAAGATGAGTAAGATAAGCTGCATCATTTCTAATATATCGGAAAATAGTTTAGTTATGAGTACACCTTTGCCGTGCGTTAGATTTTGAATGGCCATAAATAAATATCTATCAAATGTTTATCTTGGATCTAGGTAGAGGAGTTATAAGCAAGTTGACTGATATAGTTTTAGCGTTTCAGTTAACGAAAATAAGTAAGAAAATCTCAAACGGCATAATTTATATACATTTTATAATTTGAAAAGCAGTCAACTGTATAAAATTCTAAATAAATATTATTTTGTTAATAAAAGATATCCTAGCTATTGCGAGAACGAAGAACCCTTACAGATAGAGATGGATTGGAAGATTTTATCAAGAAAAAAATTTTATTTTATAGATAGATAGATAGATATGTTTATTGAACAATATAATAATTGTTATAATAATACATTATATTTTTCCTTATACCTTTTCACCTCACATACACTTTCAAAATCTTTATTTTTACACTTTTTATTTAGACTTAAAATTATGCACGAATAGTTTATATAATAATAATAATATTATAACTTTATTAAATAATAATTGTTATAATATAATATCAAATTTTTTCTTTCTGAAATCTAGTTTATAAAATATTACATAATTATTTAAAAATAACATTACATTATTATTTAAGTCTAAAAATAATCATTATGTGCTCGTTCTTGTATGTAATATAAGTCTATATGTTCCTTTTTTCTTTTAGCGTTACAAATTGCTATTTTTATTCTTCGTTTATCTCATCCCTACATTTATTCCTGTTTATTGTATTTCCCACGTTTTATCGCGTTGCCTCCTTTTCTTTCTGCTTAATTTTGTTACTTCCTTTCTTATTTGCTTCCAATTTACCGTAGTTTTTTTCCATATTCGTCTCCTCCTCTCTGCATGTGTCGTCTGTCCTACTTTGTTCTTTTTTTTCTTAAACCATTCTCTCTTCTTTTTACTATATACCCTCAGTTCCTCCTCTCCGATGTTGTTTTTTTCCTGAATAGTGCCAATCACCTCCAATTTCTCTTAGTTCTCTGCATTTCAATTTTACTATTCTTCTAATCTCTCTCTCTCTCCTCTCTCTCTCTCTCTCTCTCTCTCTCTCTCTCTATACGTCTCATTGTGGTTTATATTGTAATTAGAGGCTCAACATAATTTTATTTTTCTATTCTATGTTTTCAATTTCTACGCCCCACCATCTATGAACACCTCTAGTTCTTGACCACACTTTCTTTATATTTACTTTTACCTCCAGTTTATCACTCAACCATTCACGTACGCCTTCTTTTGTAAATCTTTCTTCTTCATCCAAATCTATGATTGTGATGTTCATTTTCTTTTCTCTTTGACGCTCTTCCATCAACCATTCCCATTGTTCTTTACTAATTTCTTTTTGTTTATTTCTGATATTTTTTCCATTATCTATGTTTATGACCTCCTTTTCCTCATTTGATCTTGTTTTGTCCTTGTATCCTTCTGCTATTGATTCTAGTTTTTCAATTTTTTCTCCATATTTCTTAGTTCTTCTTTAAAGATTTTTGTCTTTTCTTTCCATGTCTTCTTCATTTTTCTTAACTCTTTCTTTAACATTTTTATTGTTGTCTCCGTTTTATCATTTTCTGATATCTTTTTTTCACTTATTTTTTGTTCACTGACTTCTTGTAAGATTTTCTTTTGGATACCCCAAATATATTTCTGGTTATCAGTCAAATATTTCTCTACTTTTCGCTCTTTCTCTTTTAAATGTCTCGTTTTATTCATTTTGTCTTATTTAAAACTTAACTTTTTCCCCACTATTTTGCTACACGCGTCCGCTGTATTTTTTCTTACTTTTATCACATAGCTTTCTACCACATTATTTGATTTAGTATACGTTTTTTACTTACTTGATTATATCATTTCACATTTGCTCGTTTTTGTTATCTTGTCTAATTTATGCCTTTCTGGTCTTACTAACTCATTTTTTTCTAATTTTACACTTTCATTTTCTTCCCTATTTCCTATTTTCTTTCACTTTTATGACATGCCTTGTGTCTGAAACGAGCCTTCAAGCAGAACCCCAATTTTGTTTTATATCAATGGATGTTAGAAGAGAGTTCTTAAAATTGCACATCTACTACCACATTTAAATATCATGTCAGTAAAAACTAATGACACAACATATGAAATATACCAGCAGTCATCAATTTGTATTAAAAAATCTTCTTACCAATTCAATAAATAAAATGAATCAACTGACTATATAATAAAGCAGTTGCAAAATTAACGAAATTGAAAAAAATAAACGAAATAACCTAATGAAAATGATATTGGACGGAATGGATCTAGCATTCCTTAGCTCTGGGAATAGTAATATTATATATCTGATTTAAATATTATATCAATATCACATAGCAAGCTATATTCCACATTAAGTTTTTATTTCAAAGACTGTGAAATTGTTTTAACAATGAACTTAAATAAGTGTGCATTCAATAACAAGAATAATATCAACTACTTAGAATACTCTATCACCGAGCATAGTTACAAGCTTCCCTCACATAAAATCAAAGTCATCAAGAATTATCTAAAATCATACAATAGTAGACTTGAAACGATTCCTGAGTAAGCTGAACTATTACCGTCGTTGTATTCCAGAATTCTCACATTAGCAAATATCACATGGTAAGCTGTTAATAGGTAACAAAAAAGTACCGAAACAAAAATTTTTAAGATCTCTAAGACAGAAATTACATTTGAAGAATATACGAGGAATAGGAATCTTATGATAATATCTGCTTTTATAAATTATACATAACACCTATTCTTGGAGATAGATACATCACTCAAACTCATAAGTCTAATTCTGAAGCTGTTTGATAATTGGATAATTTTTGTCCCACCCACTAGGTAATGCAAAAACCAGACATGGTAAATATAGAAAAACGACTCAATAAAACACAATTTGAGTAACAGTACAATAATTCATATTTTAATATGTGAAAACAATAAGCTGTACGTTGATAAACGCTTTATCTCGGATGTATCAGATTGATATGTATGTCTACATAAGAATGCAACTTTTTGCTAAACTTTCAGTAATTTACCAGAAAGTTGCACCATCGCTTACGCAATTTTCCTAGGCTTCATAAAACTATATCTACTTTTAGTGCTTTGGTAAAAAGCATTTTTTGGTATCCATGGAGTATTACCCATGTCAAACTATCATTAAGGTTGTTGTCGCAGAATTTCATCTAGCCAGATATTAAGAAAGACGTACACAAGGGGGGAATTAAAAGCCTCCATGACCCAACTTCCTTTACTGATCCTGGGACTAAGAAGTATGATAAAAAAAGACTTACAAGTATCTCTGTTAGAAATATTATGTTAAAAAGCTCTCCATATTATAGGTAAATTATTTGGTACCAAACGGGTTCTAACAGATCCTTTCCGGAAAACCTTCAATAAGTTCATTATTTAACAACTACAAGTTGAGTTTTTTATATAATATCTTTGATCTAAGCAACCAGTTAGTACGGATCTCTTACAATAATGATACAACATATGGTCCTTTATCTCATGTCTACACTATTAACACGAATAAGCTACGAAAATAATAAATACGTATTGAGATATAATCAATCGTACTTTTATAACTAGTACGAGTTATCTGGCATAGATGAACATTATCGCAGGATTGGCCAGGAATGAACAATACGTACACGCCAGTTTTTATTGCGATTATAAATTGAGAACTATTGTGTACATAATCGCAATATAACTGTTTCAGTCTATGAGTTAATGCGCGTTCGTTTTAATATTGGATAGTTTCAGTATACGTGGGAGATTACGTACGCTTATAACGATAAATTTATTAATTAATATATAAATTATGTGCACGACATTAAGGCTTAAGGTTGTGTCAGTATCGTAATAACAAATGACGAATATTAATAGTCGTAGCAATTCATACTTGTGTTTCACACATGCGCATTAACAATTTTCTCAAAACCTTTCTCTATATGGAGACATGTACGCAAAGTTTTATTTCTGATATTATATGCTATTGTACAGAATAATAGATTAATCTTGTTCTTCAGCAATAAATACATTGCACTTGTTTACTTGTAAATTGTTTAAATAAAATTGAAGATTTCTACTTAACCTCCTACACTATTAATACGCCATGATGTTTCAAATAGATAACGATTTGTGAAATTTATGATATTTTGGTGATTGGTAGTTGATAGTAATATTTTTATATGCATATTGCAAATTTTTTATGCAAATCAATAATTTCACTGAAAGATCTCTTATTATATCATTTTTATGTAAAATAGATGATTATAAATTGTGAAAGTGATAACAAAAGTTTTGCAATAATTCCGAATTACGTGTGTATTTTACTATATTTAAAAAAACCTTATTTTTAAATGGAACAGTTACAAACTGCTTTATCAGCCCTTAAAGTATTACGATCAAGTGTAGGTCAAGTATTTTATTCTCTCGCGAATGGTATAAGGGCAGAGCATGGAGAAGAAATTAAAGAAAATAAATATTTACTAGAACTTCAAGAACTTTTAACCACTGTTGGTACAAATTTAAGGTATTATTTTATTATAAAATATATTAATTTTTTTTATATATCTCTAAGAAAAAAAAAATATTGTAAAAATAAAAAATACCACATCTAAGACTTAAATAAAAATTTACTTAATTCTTTTATTTAATCTATTTTTATATTAATAGCTATTGTAAATAATTTTTATAGAGATGTTGAACAAGCTGTAAATTCCTTAAATCCACCACCTGGTCCATTTAATTTAGGTAATACAGCTTATCTTGGACAAGAAACAACACAAGATCGTCAAGCATTATATGGTACTTTGATAAATATTTATAAATGGACTGATAAAGCGCATGAATATAGCAATGTAGCTCACCAAATTTTAAGTCAAAACTCTCTGAAACGTTCGTCTGTGAATTCAAATCGAGCAAAAAGAAATAGAATACAAACAGGGGCACACAATTTTTCTCCCCCGTAAGTTTTTTATTTGAATATAAGAGATAAAAATATATTTATTTTTTATCTATCATTTTTTATTTAAAACATTTTTGTTATTAATAATATTATATTTATAGACAAGTTGATCAAGTAATGGTATCTTTTGATCGATTGTATAGCGATATGTCTATTTCAATTACAAGACCATTTACATCTAATGCAGTTATCCATGTAACATTGGGACATGTTTTAAAAGCAATAATAGCTTTTAAAGGACTCATGATGGAAAGAGTAGTTATTAAAAGTTATAATGAGCAACTTGATTTATGGACAGAATCACGGTATAAGGTTTTCCAACGAGTCACTGATCATGCCCATGCTGCAATGTTACATTTTTATAATCCTAATTTTCCAGAATTAACACTGAAATCTTTCTTTGTAAGTTTTATTATAAAATATTAAATTTTATTAAATTTTGAGTATTTTATAATACAATTTTTTATGTATTTAATTATTAATACATAAAATAATTATAGCAATAATATATTATTGCTATAATATAATATAATATAATATAAAATATTCTTCTAGTATTGAAACCATTTATTAAATATAATTAGAAAGTTTTAAATATCTTTTTGGAAGTGTACTAGGCTTTTTTGGTTTGGAATCTTCTCAAATAAACTTTTTTAAAAATCATGGTAAAACTGTAATATGTGAATACACATTTTATGTGTGCGTGTATATGTGCATGAGCGATCTTTTTTAAATGGAATAAATTCAATATTTTTGCAGATAATTGATTAATCTTCCTTTTTCAAACAAATATTAGCATTATAACATATTATACTTGTTCATCAATATAATTATGTACTTAAATGTATATTTTTTATAATAGTAATGTAATTAAAGATAAAACATGCATCAATGCGAGTAAAAATATTTAAAACTACAATAAATTATAATAAGTTATAAGATAATAAATTAAAAAACAAAAAGTTAAGAATAATAAATTAGTTATAATGTAAATATTATTTTTATCAAAAACTAAATAAAACTAAATTACAGATACATATAAACTATAAATTTAAATATGTGATTCATGTTTTACATCTATGTAAAAATTTGACGAAATATATTATGAAATATAATTATTTAATGTAAATTTGATTTTTTCATTTAGTTAACATTTGATTTACAATTTGATTTTTTCAGGCATGGTTTCATAGTTTTATTAACTTGTTTAGTGATTCCTGCAAACGATGTGGACTTTATTTACACTGTGCCTTACCTCCAACTTGGCGAGATCCAAAATCATTAGATCCATATCATTTTGAGTGTAAACCTTGAGCCAAATTATTATCTAATTACCAAATTAGAAATTAAAATAATTTTTTTTTAATTGTATAATTTAAAATTTTGAACAACTGTATGGCAGTTTTAAAAAGATGTATTAAAACAAAGATGAAAATATGATTATTTAATTAGTAAAATATCAATAAAACACAATAAAAAATCTATATTTTTAAAAATAAAAAAAACATTAATTTATACCTTTTTAATGATTCTATCATTTCAGATAAATTATAAAATTGAATAAAATCTTTAAATTTTTTAATTATAATTAATTTTGTAATTCAAACATTTACTGTTGTAAAATTGTAAAAACAAATTATCGTCTTTTTATCAAAATTTTTTTTATTAAATTTATATCAATTAAAATTAATATTGGTTATAAAATTAATTATGTAATAACTAATCATATGTATATATATATTTTTTGTATTATAAAACGTTAATCATTTTAAGTTAAACGAGAAGTATGATAAATAAGTTACTATTTGTAAATATTTGTAAGTTATTATTCGTAAGTAATGTAAAAAAATTGAACTAATTTTTAAAAATCCTTGAAGTTGAAGATAAACAGATATAGATATATCAGTATGAATTTTCGTCAGATTTTTTAAATTATTTTAGTTATATTGGTTTTTCTTAACTGTCAGCAGAGAATAATGAGCATTACTTCATAATATATTAAATTGAAATTTTAAAACTTTTAAAACCTATAAATAAAACTATTTTGTACAAAGTGACTTATAAAATATTTATTAATGATAAATTTTTCTTTTACCTCACAAAAATAAGATAACTAAATATTTATAATACTTGATGTTTTCTCAAATCTCATTTTTATATACAAAATAATAAAGCTAAAATGTCGCAAAATCCTCAAATAACAATAACATAAAATTATATACATTTAATTTTGCGTTATGCAGTGTTTTTAGATTCTTATATACATAAAAAATTATAATATTTTATATAATAAAATAATTTAATACATGTAGGAATATATGTGTGCTAAAAAACTTACTGTAAAAATTATTTAAAGATTCAAGAAATTTATAAATTCATAAAAATATATTGCTCATTGTAAATATTTACGTACTATGGGTCGAAAAATTAAATTATTTGTATTTGATTTGATTTATGACTTTAATATTAATTTGTGTAGAATTATTTACACTTGCGGTAATAGATTCATTTCTTATATTAATCTATTTTGATATTTCGCGTCTAAATATTTTTTAATGCAAAAAAAAAATAAAAAATTAATTAATAAAAATCCTCATTCTTGATAATATCAAGAAAAGAATCAAGTCGAAAACAATGAATACAAGCTTTGTGCATATCCGTACGGGATTGAAGAAATATTAAAATGCTTCGACTCATTTCTCATAATCTGCATTAATAATTGTGATATTAGTTTAATATTTTCTTATCAGTACATTTGTATGATAAATCAGAAGATCTTAAATCTTAAAGAGTAAAAATACGATTACTGAAACAAATAAATAATAGGAATAATTTACTAAAATTTATATAGTAAATTTTATGCTTTATAGAAAAATGCTTAAAATATACTTAATATATCTATATATACGAAGAGAGAGAGAGAGAGAGAAAAAGAGAAATTTATTAAATAGTTTTGTAATGTATTCAAAAATTTATTAAATAGTTTTGTAATTTATTCAAAAATTTATTAAACTGTTTGAAATCGATTCTATATATTTATAGTTATAGCTTAATTTTATTATATAATTTTTGTAATTTTTAAATACATTTTTTTAAAAATATATTTTAATTTATTATATTATAGTTTAATTTAATAAAAATGAAAGCAGACTCAAATTTAATACATTATTTTATTTATAATTATATGTATTATATTTTACTTCATCCCGTACAATGCCATAATTTTATTGCAATAAAATTTGTATTTTACAACTATTTAAACAGAAAATTGATAAATCATTGTATCAATTAAACAAATATTCCAATCAAAACTTTAAATTATTGATTGTATTACGGCAAAAAAGTGAAAATATTATGTGTATTGTATATAATTTTTTCTAAGTTCTTTAATTAACCACTTCTTTATAATTATTAATTTTATTATCTTTTCATATGTTGATAATATGTCTTTCGATCGATCGTATCACTTACGAAGTTTAATATTATTATTTGTGTTGAGACTGAATGTCCCTACCCGCCAATGTGTGTGGTATGTGATTTCATATATGAAAATCGATAAAATCGTATATGTAACATAAAAAGCAAATTCATGTTACATCTTTTATAATCGTAATTTGTCATAACAGGATAATATTTAAAAATTTCTACAATGCGAATCAACTAAAAACTTCGATAAAATTTATCATTTTTTACATATGAATTTTTATGTTATTACTATATTATTTTCCTGTAGATTTTTTATATAATTGGTATTGCATTTATTTTCGCTTATATAGGTACACAATTTAACAATTGTAATAATTTTTTTCGATGACATCGAAAATTATTTTTAAATTATTCAGATACAGACAAACAAATATTTTTTTGAATTTTATATTACAAAGAAAATCCCGTATCCATTTTTATCATTTCATTCATTGTATCGATCATTTTTCATTTTTTTGTACTTGTATGAATATGTATACCGACACGTGCGTATACATAAACACTCGGTCACGTTCATTGTGGTTATATTATGAGTTACGTTTAAACCCGACTAGAGTTAGTTTAGTAACTTATTAGCTTTTCTGAATTCATTTTTTTTTTTGACATTATTAATATTTTTTTAAGTATATAACTGTTACATAATAAATATTTGACATAATTATTATGTGATAAATTATGTCAAAATAGTGTAAACATTGATAATTTTATCTTTTTGTTTTTTCTTCTATTATTCATATATAACATTGTAAATTTCCTTATTCAAAGGAAATATTGATTAAAGAATCATTGTAATAATAGTGGTAAACATATTAATGAATTATTATTATGGTCACTTAATGCGGAACTGTTTTAGATTTTGAGAGGCATTTTTTGGTTTTCGTTCTCACAAAAATATTCTTGTAGAAGTTCAAAAATAAAATTTTACCTTCTTAAATATTTTTAAATCATTTAATTTTAGCACTCATTAACGTTTATGAAATAAAAAATGATATTATTAGAAGTTAAAGTAATTTGCGCTATATAAAAGTTTAAGAAATATTGAACCATAATATATATTTGAATAAAAATATGTGTACAATAATTTAATGAAAAATTAAAAAAGAATAAATAAAATATTATCATTGTAATAATATTATTTATTTTAGATGTATTTATTTTTAAATTACAATTTTAACATTTTAAAATAAATTTATATGAAATCAGATAATAATAATCTATACATAAACGCTTATTTATGCTACAATATTTATCCATAATATCAATATCTTATAAATGCTTTTCTTTTTCTATATTGAATAATTTAGAAATTTATATAGTTATTTTCTAAAAATTTAATTCTTAGAATTATTATTTCTTGATGAGTGACGTATTCTATACGAAATGATCGTTCCACATCGGAAATGACAAAGATTAATCTTTTACTTCGAAATCGATAAGAGTAACTAATAGGTACAAAGTAAAATGAACCAAATTGTGTTTTAGAATTTAGTAATAAAATAGAATAATTACATTGTAAAATGATAAAATTATAGAGATGATCTACAGTACATTCAACAGATTATAAAAGAGTTATTATATATTTTTTTTATTTTTATAGTAATGGTATGAGAATAATAATTATTAAGAAAGTTATTATTAGTTTATATTTTATTAAGATTTCGTAAGTACTTTTTAAGGATTCAAATACATTTCACTAATTTTAATCTTTAATTGATGTTTTTTTTAAATCCTATTATTAGTTTTAATTCGATATGCTATGTCGTCGCATTCATCTTTATCTTATTTCGCTTTCCGGGTAATGCATATATGCTTGATTATTGTACAAGTATTACGGTAATAAGAAACAAAGATTCTTTTATATGTACTTTCGTATTTTTTGTTTTCGCACATTTTTTACTACTCTATTCCTTTGAGCTGTCATAATCTATTGTTCTTATTATTATTAATAGACTAAGTTATTATACATTAAATAACCTAGTATTTAAGCTTAATAAAGAGAAAAATATGATATTATCAGAGTGTACAGGTTCGTTTAATCCTACTTGATTTTTTCATTTTATTTATTTTAATATGTAATAACGGTATTTCCTTTCTTTCATTATTTTTTATTTTATGTTTATTTGTGTTTTTCTTTGTTATTTTTTTATTTCGTACGAACAAAAATAGTTTATCTAATTCATTAAATTACAAGCTTATTTTCAAAATATTTTTTGAAAATTATTTTAATTTGAAAATAATTATTAATAACAGCTAATAATTGTATAATATTAATAAAAAATTGTGAGAGTAAATTGGAGTGTAAATTAGTGTAAATTCAAAAAAGTAAAATAATTTATTTTAAAAATCTGTATTAAACAATAAATTCTGTTTCAAGAATCAAATTTTTATTTCAAAGTGTAAAACCTTATTTTAAGCCTTGTATTGCAATATGAATAATTTTTAAAGAAAACGATAAAACGAAATAAAATGGATATTTTTAAATGCAAAGTTTAACAAATAATATCTCAAGTACAGTTTAATTGGTTTATGTTGAACTTAATCATTATTTTTATTTTACTTATATTTGAATATTTTTAAAAACAACTTTTACATGAGTTTCTTGTCATTATAAAAAATGTATGACTATTAGAGTTTTATAGTTTTCAGAGATTATTATATAAAAAATAAAACTTTTTTAAGAATAAAAAATTAAGGTATTTTTGATATTTTATAGTTTTCATACAAGATAAATATTTATTTTTGTATAAATATGTTTATAAACACAAACATATTTACATGTCACTAAAATTATGACTTAATATTACAAAAACTTGATTTATAGTAAAAAATGAGTTTATCATAAAAAGTAATATAAAATTTTGTGTTTAAATATCAAATCCGTTGTAAAAAAAATTTTAACTTTTTTTAACTTGTCATTACATTAAATTATTTTATCAATGACAGTAAAAACTATTATATTCCACATTCTAGCTATATTAAAATCAAAAATCTTCTTTAAAACATTAGATTTAATGATTATACAAATGAAAATAGAATTATACATTATTCAAAATATTATCTTCGAATTTATTAAAAATTTTGCATTAAGTAAAATATAGAAAATTTATATTCCCATTATTTATATCTGTATTTTTTGAGTGGTTTTCTAAAAGTTTTTTTAATATTAAGTGAAAGATGATACGTACGCTTTTTCATGTAAAGAAAATTTCCACATGTTAACAATTAAAATATAAAAAAAACTTAATGAATAAGAAGTGATACAACTTTTAATGTTAAAAATAATTCAATATTACGTAAAAAAAATTATTTTTAAAAACTCAAATTATATTTTCAATGTATTATTCAATGTATATTAACTTAATTATAACTTAAATTTACAATGTATTTTTTTATTTTTTAGTAGATGATATACAGAATATTAGAACTTAGACATGATGTAGCTATTTTTTTTTATTATATTCACAAATATATACATGTAAGAGCTGCCTTTCCACGATAGCTAGAAAAAATATATAAAAAATGAATCTATCTAGAAAAACATAATCAATTAATTAATTTAGTCAATCTTGTAAAATTTTTTTTAATAAATCTAATAATCTTTTTATTAACAAATATAAAAATTTTGATTTAGTATTATATTCACGACAACATTATGCTGTTTGTATTGTAAGTCAATTAATAAAAATGTATATTTTAAGAATAGTATTTTTGAATTGTTTTAAATTTGAATATAAATTGACTTCATAAAATTTTTTTTAAGTTTTATTTTTACCAATAATTATTAGTACATGGATTTTTGTTCACTAATAAAATTGAAATTGGCTATATTCAATGTTTTTAATAAAAAATTTTGCTATATTAATTTTTTTTTCTATCACAAAGAAAAATACAATAAATATTATTTTTTAAATAAATTTCTAATGACATGAAAAGTACAATGGCATTAATTTGATTTGAAAATAAAATTTATACGATTTGAAAATATCTTTTATGTTTATAGTCGTTTATTATTGAAATTACTACAGTTCGATTCTAAATTTTTTAATTCGTAAAATTTTTTTTTTGAAAAATTTTCTCTATAGTTATTTACAGTACTATTTAACTGAAATAATAATTGAAAATATAGTTTTAGATAATTTTATTATTACAAGTGCGTACTTAAAATTTAATTAAAGTTTATTGAAGTTTAATTAAAGCGTTTTCATCCATTTTTATTTTAACTGTATATATCTATCTATTCAATGAAAAGATTTTATTCTTTTACATTATATTTGACACCTTCCTATACCTTTGAAAAGAGAATTTTATTTTCAGTCTTTTCTGTTAAAGTTTAAATAATGATTACTCTTGTAAATTTGATATATATCTTATGTTAGATCCGAATATCTAATTTTTAACGTATTTTTGAATGATTTTATACTCATATTCAAAAATAAGAAATAATTATTACAATTAAACATAACATAGAACAGAAAAAATTTTATAGGAAAATTTCAAATTGCTATAGTATTATATTGCTGGTTTTAAAAATAATACATTAAAAGACAAGGTTAAAGATAAGGTACTTATCGTCATACATTATCAATTTCATAACAAAATCATTGATATTTTAATTACAAATTTAATTTCAATAATCAAAATTAGTGGAACCGAGCATTTATCCTTCAAATGAGAATCTTAAACAATAAAATTTTTTTCTAATTAATTAACTTAATTTTTCTTCGATTTATCTTCAAAAAGTTTTTATGAATATCACTAATTTATAATTGTCGACTTGAAGGTGGAAAGATGAAAATCCGACAGTTAGGTGTTAATTTTTTGTTCTTTCTCTCTTTATACGCCTTTACATCTTGTTGGTGATTAAACACGAAGAACTTGACATGAACATGAGGTCATGGCTACAGTAGTCTTTCATAACCAAATTCAAACCAATTTGTAGGGATGCCCTGAACCGGTGGCCACACTAGTTTTGAGACCATGGACAAACTGGCAGTCCTTAATGATATTAAGAAGATGAATTTCCCATTGTCAAACAGCGTTGCTCGGAAAGCGTAGCAGGGGAAGCGGGGGCAGTGACTTCTCCGGTTGAGCGGGATGAGCGCCTGCGGAAGACTGATCGGAACCAACTGCAAACACAACTGCGTCCCACCGTTATTTATAAGACAGGGGACGCCCATAAATTAGAATACTTAGATCCATTATAATAACATTTTATGTATACTATCCTTTTTCTATGTTATATTATTAATTTCTGGGATATTCATTAGTGTGTGTAACAATAAGACAGTGGAAACATGGAAAAGATAAGATGATAGATATTTACTAGATCATTACTATATGTAATAGGTTCTTTTCTGATTTTTAAAATAATTTGATAACAAACTATAAAAAAATACATGTATTAGCAGTGTTGCTAGAAAATAAATATTATTTTTTATTAAGTTTTATTAATTTTTATTAATTTTTGTTAATTTTTAATTTCAATTTAAAACAATTTTGTAAATTTTGAATAAAATATTGTTTAATATAAGATATATGCCTGCTTAACATTTAAAAATTGAATTTTCGTAAGTGTTTTAATATATAGGTGAAGAAAAAATTCGAAATAAGATTTTTCTTTACCCTAAATAGAAAATTAATATCGAATAAGATTCTTAAAACAATGTTAATATTTGTTTCTGAAAATAATTTTAATTTATTCAGTAATTCATTATTTATTTAATTTAATAAAATTATAAATATCATGATATTATTTGCTAGTTCGAAAGACTTGCCGAAAATATTTTTTAAAATATCATAATAAATATTTTCTTAATAATGTATTAATAATCATATTGCCTTAAAACCATCCAATGTATTATTTATTTTTTATTTAAAATTTTTAAATTTAACTTACTATAGCTTCTTTTAAATGGTGTGGATGAAAACGTAATTTTATTAGATTAAACATTAACGCTACAAGCAAAGCAACTACAATTATTAATCGTGTGTTCTATAGTTAAAAATTTTTATTACTTGTTAAATCTTAATTTAAATGGTTTTAAAGTTAATAGTTTAAAAAATAAAGTAATGTAACAATACTTCTTGTAAATGTATAAATATTACAAATTTAAAAAAGAGATAGCAGAATAAGTTTTGATATAATTAGGAATTTAATACTAACTATAAAGAATTTGGGAAAAATTAAAACGTATACGATTATAGAAACTTAACAACAATATTAGATCACATATTATATATAAATTTCAAACAGGTAAGTTGTTAAGAAATTCAAGAAAGCATTTTAAAAGTATCTATTATATTTAAAATATCTAAAAATATATATATTTATAAAAAATATATTACGTATTATGTATTGAGTACATCTAAAAGAGAATGAAATCGATTTTGAAAACTTATTTTTTAAAAAAGCAGAAAACGTCATTATAACAATAATATATTTAGTTTAAAAATAGAAATCCAATTTCACAAGCGTTATATATACACTTATAATAGATGACATTATGAGTTAAAAAATAGGCATAAATCTTAATATTATTTAAAACTTCGAATAATTTATTTCGAAACTCTATGTTTAAAATCACGATCAAAAATCATTTAAAAATTATTCAATAGATTGTTTTGAAATTTTATGTATTTATTCTAGCTTTTTCTTTTAATTTTCTAGTGTATTATAAATAATTTAATTATTAGTTTGTACTAAGTTTTTCTTAAAATAGTTTTTTTAAGAAAACGTATTTCATGGCTTGAACAATTACTTAAAATATTTATATCTTTTTTTTTATTTTTTTTTTTAATTTTCGTTTAATATATTACAATATTTTAATAATAAATACAAAAGTATACATAATAAAGTATATATAGTAAAAAGTATATATATAGCATACAAAAGTATTTATAATAAAAAATTGCAAAAAGCTTTTTTAATTTTCTAAATAGATCTGATTGAAAATTCACCAAGAATATAAAGCATGAGTGGTTTACAACTATTATACTGACAATTTCAGTAAATTTAGCTTCGATATTTATGTGTATCTATATACAACAGATCCTTCAAACGACTATTTACTAACGTACATAAAATCAGTTTATATTTAAAGTATATTCTTTCGATGAAATTAGGCATTTTTTATGATTTAATTAGACTATAAATTAAAAAAAACTATACTAATGTAAATTTTCAAGAAATGATCCAATATTTAAAAAAGTTACGATGATAAAATAGTGATCGTAGATGAAGGTTACCTTAATACCTAAAACTTACAGGAAGAAAAAGTGTTTAAAATGTAAGTCCCTTTTTTAAGAAATTATACCTACGTATTTTCTTTTATTAAGCATTGTGCTTTTGTTAAACTGGGTATACTGATTTATTTCTGCTGATATGATGCTTAAAATATGTTTATATAAAAATAGAATCAATAAGTTAAGTAATTTCGAAATTATTAACGCTTATTTAATTTATCTGTTCCTAACATAGTTACCTATAAATCGATAAAAAATAAACACGAATAACAATATTTGAATATTAATTTTATTAACAGACTGGAAATTTTAAATGTATTATATATCGTTAATATTAGCGATATTTTAAATAACGATTCAAAAAATATTTAGTAGTTGAAAGCCTGATTAAAATCTATTCAAAGATATTTTTAATATTAAAAATAAATATTATTGGTATCAAATAAAATTTTATTTTTTAAGAAGAAAATATAATTTGCGTTAGTCCCTGTATTTTGACTACTATTAATTCTTTATGGTAGATTTTAAATGGGTATATTAAAAATCTTGCAGTTTATTAAAAAATATTTACCTTGTTTAGTAGCGAGTATTTGTGTTAAACAAATGTTTTATAATTTAAATTTACAAATAAAATAAAATAAAATTTAAATAAATCCAAACATAATCAGGTTTTTAATTTTTATATAAATATTCATTATATTAACTTGGTATTTAAATATTATTAGAAGTAATTTTTATTAAAAAAATTAAATATCTCTGATGATAAAATTTCTGACATATTTTATAAATTTGAAAGGAAATGTTACTTCATTTTTGCGTTAATTTTGAGTTAATAAATTCACTTGGGCTTTATCGTTGAAACTATTCAATTATTTATCTATCTATGTTTAGTTCAAAAAATATATAAAATACTATTAGAAATTAGTTCAACAATAAATAAAATACTATTAGAAATTTTACAGAACTTAATTAAAATATATTTACAATTTTATGTATACATATTTTATCATTTCTATAAATTTTTCGTTTTTTTAATTAATGTCAAACTTATAGATATAACAATACTTTCTTAATTTTAAACATTTATTTTACATATAATAAAGTTTTTATTTTACGTTTTATTTTACAAAAAACGTTCGTAAGATATAAACATAAAATATATTGCCATTTTTTAAAATGTTCAAGAATGTATACATATATTTTTGTATTTCTTTGAATAATAAAAAAAATGTTTTTATTTTCTTTTTTTTTAATGTTTAAATATAATACGATTTTATATGTGGTTTACAAAGTACTAAAATACTTTTAATAACGTTTTCCAAACTCTATTCTTATAAATGAATTATATTTAAGTTGAGAAACGATGTTAAACAAAAACTTAACAATACAAATAAAAACAAATAATACTAATAGAATAAAAGCTTTATACAAACGTTTTTATTAATTCAAGTATTTTTCAGTACAATCATGATAATTTCTACGAATTTAGAATTCTAAAATATCATACAATTTTTTTTAAATATATATTATATCTTTTGTAATGACTATAGATTATTATTGATCTATATACGTGCATGTGTGTGCGCGCACACAAACACTTGTGTGTATTTCTATATTCTACGCATATAAACTAAACAAAACCAGGTTTTTCATTTAGAGACGAACAATCATAAAGAGTTATACTTTCCTTAAGAGTTATAAAAATATAATAGTAAAAGTAGTAGAATATTAGTAATAACTGCAATAATAGTAATTGTAGTATTATTAGAGGTTTCTATCAATCTATGGGTTGACTAAAGTGATTATCGTTGACAAATATCGATCGACATATGAACAGCTTACTCATCTAAAATGTCCAAATGTTACAATTTGTTTAAGTACATATTGTTGACTTTCAATAAAGCAAGAAAAGGATCTACATACAGACCAGCAAAAAATAGATCGATGAATTTATTCACAAATATATAAAGATAAAGAAAAATAATATGAAAATAAAATGAATTAGAAATAATTTTGAAATATGATGATTAGTATATAAAATGTAAAGTAAAGTTTTATTTTTTATGTTTAATGTGTCGAATAAAATTTACTACTAGAAATTCTCTTCTCTTGTTTAAAAACATACTTTTTTTTAAATTATCGAATAATGTTATTATTTTTAAATATTTCTATATTATATTTGTACAGTATGTATTTAATTTAAAATTTTGTATTTGAATTAAAATTTGTAAAATGTATTTATATTATATATATCTTTATTATATAATCAAGCCGTATACAAATTTATAAATTTATTCAATCGTATATATTTGTAAAATATTATAAATTGATAAAAATTATTATTATATATTTAAAAATAAATTTTTAAATAATTTATATAAGTTATAGAAGAAATATATTACAAGAATAATAAAAATAAGTTTTCAAGAGATATTATATCTATATATACTACTTTATAAATTGTAAATATGAAAATAATAAAACAACCTTCTATAATTTTGTCCACTTACAGTTCAATGATAATAAATCATTATAAATCAGTTTGCATTTATGTAATTGTATTAATCTCAAATAAAATAAGAGTTTTTCTGCAAGAGCAAATTTATAATTTTACAAAGAAACGTCAAATTAAAAATGTTCACATAGAAATATTTAATACATGCAAAGAGTGAATAGTATCAGTAATGACGTAAGTTATAGAATTTTTGTGTATATATGTATATTAAAAAAACATTAAATAATATTAAGTAACTTGTATACAGATGACAGTTTTGTCATTTGAAAAAACAATGCTATAATATACATTCAAGAATAACTAAATGTAATAAAATAAATCTAAATCTGATGAAATTAGATTAATTATAAAATAACGTAAGATTTAATTCTATACCTTCAAATAATTATTATACTACAATATGTGTATTAAACACGACATTTTAATTGTGCATTATAATTTAAATAGATAAATTAAAAATTTTATTTTACTCTAAAAAATAAATATATTTTATCAAATATTTCTCAAAGATAAGTGTAAACAATAGAAAGTTTTCTTAAAACAATTAAATATCTACAAAAGAAAAGGGTATAATATAAAAATTTACCTATTGTAAACACAAAAAGAAAAAAAAATATGAGCCTATTGTTCATCACATGATCGAGTGATAATTTGAAGTAATTTGTTAAAAATGAGAAAAAGAATATAAATCAAAAACTGACAATGAACTGAGTGATTAGATTAATAGTAGATAAGATAAATTTATTGATATGTTTTGAAAACATTGTTCAGATGACCAAATTTTATTATAAAGATCACAGATTATTGATCTTTGAACCCTTACATGTATCAGGATGTGGCTTCCCTTTGGCCACCTTCAAGGCTGCAATCTTCGGCGTAGAAATGTGTCCTTCTAATGCATTTACACAGTTTAGCATGCTCCTGTAAAATACCACGCCACGTTTTTTCGTTTTGTTTGCTTTATTTACTAATCTTATTTATTTATTAATATTGTATTTTCTTTCTTTTTTAAATCTCTACTTTAATTGAAAACGCAAATTTTTTTACTTGTTCTCACATCTTTTTTGCGTATTGTATTATATCATATTTTCAGTACTTAGCAATATAATATTTAACCGTAAAATTGAAAATATTTTATTAAAATACTACCGTACATATTTACCCTATGAAAACTTAATATACTTTCTAGAAACTTTGAAATACATGAACAATGTACATTTTAGAAACATTTTTACAATTTTTGTTCAATTTATTTTTAAGTTGACATTTATATTTATTGAACCTTATATTACGGTTCTAATTGTTCATGTTATTATTTTGTACACTACATTTATTTTAAATAAATTTTATCAAAAATAATATTTTATTTTTTAAATTTAATGTATCAAATCATATTTATTATTATAAATTTAATTGCCTCTTTTTGAAAACATACTTTTTCTTTTTAAAAAATTAACGAATAATCTTTTTACTTTTAAATATTTCTATATAAATTTTTTATATGATATACGTAATTTTAAGAAGATTGTGTGTTTTTATAATTTTTTTATCATAAAGTAAAATTAATAAAGTAAAGCAAAGTAAATTAATAATATTTTTTGCATGTACAAAATTAACAAATATATATATATATATTTAAATTATACAATTTTGGAAACAGCTGAAAATTTTGAAATTTTTACCATTTACACATTTTCTAGTAAAATTCATCCATTGTGTTTTACACATTACTTTAACTTAGTTATAACAATTTCTTGATATGCTTACATATATTGATAACATTTATATATTTAACGTATTGAGTTTGAAAATACGTTTAACCCTTTTTAAAAAGATGTTTGCAAAAGTACTTTCGTGTTTGAATAAACAATGGTAATTGTATTATTATTGTGTATTATGGGTAAGAAATTGAAACGTAACAGTCGACATATATTCTAAATGAAAGAAATATTTAATTTTTTGTAAAGATATTTATTCATTAATCGTGAAACTCATCATAGCTCATAAATTACTATAGTAATAATACTCTATTTCGTGTAATGTATAAAGAATGGTTGCGAAGATTTAAAGGTAGTAAATTAGCTGAATCATGATTGCTCTAAAAAAATTTGGAAATGTTAAATGGAAAAACAAATCGATAAGGATCATGAAAAATAAAAAATGTTTCACGAATTATATATTGTTAATAAATTAAAAGTTATAAACTAAATATATAAATTAGGAAGCTTGCAAAAATTTTAAAATTGAATGTCACATTTATATGCATCAAATTATACTTGATGATAAGAAAACCCTTGATAATGTAGGAGTATGTAAGATGAATCAGATTTATTAATGTCAAACCAAAATATTAATTTTTCAAAAATTATATTGTGTATGTAATGGCATCAAAAAGATGATGTTTAATTTAAAGATCTAAAACTTTCGAAATAAATTAATAGATATTGTTATTAATAGAAAAATCGATTCTCGTGAACAATCATATTAACCTCTATATCGTACAACTAGTCAAGTATTACCTAAAAAAAAAGTATATAAATCATATAAAAAATTTTTATAAGTATGTAGAAGTATGTTAATAGAAGAATATATAAAAATAAATATCTTTTTATTAAACAGAAGAAATTATTCAATTATTTTAATGTGCACATATATTTAAAACAAATCAAATATATTATTTTAATAACAATTTTTGAAAAATTTAATGTTAAAATCTTTTAAAAATACTTTAAAAATATAGATTATAAATTTTTTAAATAAGTGATAAATTATCGATTGCAAGAGAAATTTCCTTAAAGTAATGTGCTACACACAAAAAATTATGAAATATAAAATTATAACCCAGTACTAAATATATAATCAAGAATGATTGAATAACTCTTCGTTCAAATATGTATGAAATACTTACCAGAGAATTATTGTAAGAGTTTCACAAATCTTATAAATTTAAACCAATATAATTAAAACTTACTTTTTGAATATTTTTTGTTTTAATATTTATATTTCTATTATCGCAGTTCTCTAAATTGTTATAAATTTAAAAGTTCCTCTTTCTTAAGAATAAGTGTAGTTACCTCTTCAGAATATAGCAATATAAAAAGTGTAAATTATAATTTTCAGAGTATACCGAACAGTTATTAAAAAATTTTATTATAACATTTTAATATGAAATTATTAGATAAATTCAAGCTTGATAACTTTTATACACAATATCTATATTTTTTTTACTATAATAATTATAATAGCATCATTAATATTTAATTATAAAAACTTAAACTTAAATTTATTGAGATAAATTTTTTATTTTTAAACAATTTAATTCACTTACAATTCGCTTTTTACATTGAATTACTGAATAAGAATATTCATTTTTATCACTAAATTAAAAAATGAAGAACAATTTTTAAAAAATAATTACTAATATTAATCAATAAGAAGTTTAAATTTAATATCGTACGTTAATTATGTATAAAAAATATAATTTAAGAATACACATGAATTTACATTTTCAATCACATTCTATATAGTTACACTAGTATCTAAGTAATTAGTTTTATTAATTTTTTTATTGTATGACTTTCTTATTTTTAATACAATATAATTGTATACAATTAATAATGTAAAATATAGTAATTAATATAATATTTTATTACTGCTAATATTATGCTAATATTAAATAAAAAAAAAATTAAATTGAATTCGTTCAAAATTTATAACTTAGAAGTATGATTGTATATGAATATACTTATATTTAAATGATTCAAAAACTTTTATTACAGATAAAATATTTAGAGATTTAATCGTTGTTAAAAAATGTTTTGTTTTTAAATATTAATTATGACATTTTTGCATTATATAAACACAATATAATACTTATACACATATAATACTTATTTAAAAAAATGAAAATAATAACAATATTAACAAAAATTATAAGTTAATAGAAGTATAAACTGACGTATAAGATTCGTGTTCACTTACGAAAATATTATTTATTATACAGAAATAAATAAAAACTAGATAAAACTGTTTAAAAACTATTTTTGTTTAATTTTTTTTCTGAATAATATTTTTACATATATTAAAATTTTTTAATTATAAGTACATTTTTTTCAATTTGTAAATAAACTTATAATAATTATACTTGGAAATAATTATAAATAATACAAATTGTCCAAATTCAATGTTATTGAAATTTATTTTAAAAATTAATTAATATTAAATAGTTCAAAATTTAATTATTTTTTTATTATTTAAATCATTAAAATTTATAGCAAACGTGGTTATATTTTTCCATATGTTTTTATTCCATATAAAATAAAAGATTGCTAAAATTTTTATAAGAATTAAGAGGCACGAAAATAAATATTTTGTATTTTTCAAATCAGCCTTCAACTTTCCTAGTTCATTAAGAAGAAGCGAATTACATCCTATTTCTTATAATTTACTATTTTATATGAATTGTTTTATTTAAAATTTCTTAACTACATACATCTGCGGGCGTGTGTTTCGTATAATTTTTACTGTAGTATAAATTTGTTATTAGTAACGATAGTATGAAATAAAATAGTCTTCCCGTTATAGACAGAACGTTAAATTTTTATATGAACATTTTGTATACTTTTACAATATAATAACTTGTAATATTATAATTATAGGCTCAATTAAGTCTGTGAATATAATAATGTGCAGTCTGGTATTGCTCCAATGTATTTATCTTATATTATGCTATTATGTATATGAATTTATAATGAATTAATAATATTTTTATTAAATCAATTAAATATACATATAATTCCTTCATCATAAATATACTAAAAAATGATAAATAAATAATAGAGAAAGTATTTATAAAAAAATTTGAAAATGATACTTATTTCATTAAAAACATAAATATCTGAAAAGTTTTATATTTTAATCATTAAGGTGATTAAGAAATAATTTATTTTCCGTACAACAAAAAATAAATTTAGATAAGCAAACTGCAAATGAAAATAATTTTCTTTTCCATACTCTACTATACGAGGTTGTATGAATAGTCATAGTAAAATTATTTCAGATCTCAAAACATGATTACGATTTCTCAATGAGTAATTATATAGAATATTTATACAGATTCTAGTTAAAATTACAATAGTTTTATCCTGAGAAGATCAAAGTGTTCCGAAAAATTCAATATTTAAAAAAACAAATGACTTACCTAAAATAGTGAGTTAGTATTTAAGACCTCGGATTCCGTTTCTAAGTGCAGAATGAGTCTCGCTCTCTACTAAATGCAAAGCATACCAAACATTCAGTCGCGACGCGAGACTTGCGTATGCACTTAGAGCAGCATCCGTGCCATATGAATGTAACACTCAAAGACTTCTTAACCTTTCTGTAACAATGTGGTATATTTAAATCAATCCAAGGAGTCAATTTTTATATTTTCTCGCAAAAAAAAAATAAAAAAGTAAATAAAAATGAATTTTCAATTGATTTTGGTATTAGGTTAAAAAATACTTAATATTTTAATTTTAATTTTACGAAAAATTTATATATTATTTAAAAAATCTTAATATATTTTCCATTTATATAAATATATTTTTATACTTTCAAAAAGAATATCTTACATAGAAATTTAAATTGATAAAGAGAAATTCTATTAATAAAATTAGCTACTAAAAATTATAAATGGAAATATGAGAATACAGCATTTTTCAGGTACAAGGTATCTTGTACAATGTAGACGTGTCCTCTAATATTGAAAATAATGTAAAGTTCTTAATTATTTATTATATTTCTAAGATAGTATTTGTGTGATATTAGTAAGTATTAGAATTTACTCATAATTTTCAAATAAATTAATAGTCTTTATTTAATCGCCTATGATTATTGCGATTGTGATTATATTAAATTCTTCCATATCTGAATACTCCGATTTTACCAAGCGCGGTCGATTGTGAATTACATACATTCAACTGATCGACCAACAGAGACCGGGTTATCGCTAAAGTGATACGTTCGCACCGATGTAGATGTATGTTCACATACACCACGTAGAGTGTGAGGAAGCATATGTATATAATACTCCATTCGTTTTAACGGGAAAGTGCAAAGTGAAAACTACTGCAGTTGCAAATTTTTGACGTTAATTCAGAAAATTAATTGAGGAAACAATAATATATATTAGAGGGAATCTTAGATGTTCCAATTTATTTATTCTATTTATCAGAATTTATAATGGAAAACGTATGAATTCTAGTAAAAAAAATATAAAAAATAGAAAATATATTTAATAAAGAATTAAAATATTCTGAATATTTATATGATTTTATTCAAAAAATGTATATCATCAAACTCTTTGACAATCAAGTATTCGTTTATAATTATTATATTTTGACAATAAATTTATAAATAACATATGCGAAAGTATATGCTATGCTTTAGCGTGGCTTAGCATGACCTTAAATAAATAATACAACTGCGCACCTACCAATTCAATATCTACGTCATTGTCATGATTTCACAGTTATTCAATTTTTTTGAATACGCATCATTAGAGTTTATTGAAGACAATTCATACATCATATATTATGTGTATTAAAGAGTTTTATATTAAAATTTATTAACTAAATAACGATTATTTAAAGCATATTATGTCAATAAAGACATTATAAGAATTATAAGTCCTTCCAGCAGAGAAATTATATATAATTCCATTATATAAAAAATATTTAAATCTTGTTTTTTACATTCTGTTATTGTGAACTATTGTGTTTTTATATCTCTATTGAATTATTATATCTCAAATTTCCTAACTATGTATAAATATGTTTTTAAAATTTTTATTGTAATGTAAGTATGTAGTCGATAACGATGGTACCAAATATAATAATCTAATATTATACATAGACCTGTATAAATAATCTTTTGTTAAATACTTTTACTTTTTTTAAATGAGATAATTAATATTGAATTTTTTACTACATGCTTTTAAATTCGTATAAAATCTTATAAAAATTCTATATTCTATTTTAAATACTGTATTATATTTTGTTAATAAAGAAAAAATATAAATTATATTGATATATTCTAATCATTTTAATAATATAATTAAATTGGAAGAAAATAATCGTATAACAATCAAAATTGATGAAAAATGTTGATGTAAAAATAAAATGTTATTGCACTACTTATTTATTATAAAAATATAACAATATAAATTAAATGTTTTCAAATAATTTAATATTTATTCAAAATATGAAGGAAATGATACATATTTAATTTATGAATTTTAATATATATATATATATATATGTATATAACATTATTATTTAAGTATATTACATTAAACTTTCATATATTTATTTTAACACTACTACAAATGGTAAAACTGATTACTATTTTTTTATTCATAATGTTTAATTAAAAATTCATAACAAAATATTTCACGTTCATATTTTTAATATTCAAATATATTCAATAATTAATTAATTTTAAAAAATTAATTATTAAAAAATTGAATTGATTGATTAATAAAAAAAATAAAAATGTATGTGAATTCATATGTAGTTATTTTATATTTTTACAGTCAGATGTACATTCGTAAAAAATATATTTTTACATATGTATAAATGTATTAGTATATATACGTTTGTGTATGAAAACAAAACATATTTCTTATATGTAAGCATTAAAAATGTATAGTATAACAGAGTTATTAAATTCAAATAAATTAATATGACATGTTTTCTTTTGGGCTTTGATAGCAAGTGTAAATAAATAAATGGCAAAGTAACAGTAAATGAGTACCATATATATATATACGAAAGAGATAGAAATAAAAAAATGAAAAAATATATTTATTTGATCATGGAATGAAAGAATTAAAATATGAGTAAAAAACGAAAATCTTAACAAGGTTTTATGTAATGACATTTTCCCTTTTTTGTTAATTGCTTTTTCTTTCGTAATTTTCTTTTTCACTTAATATTTTCTCTCTCTATCTCTCACTATATCTTCCTATCTATTTCTTGATCTGTATACTTATTTCTCTACATTTATTTCTATTATTTTTTATAATAATTACAGTTAGATAAATGTATTCAGATATTTTAAAACTATTTTAGAAGGAATACGCTACTACAACAAAAACTTCAAGAAACGTATATAATTAATAAGCACTTTAAGCTCAAAAATCTTTTTCACTGGATTCTTTTATTCACTTTTTTATTTTTTATATTCAAAATATATATTAATACACGATATTTGAATCATACCGTATATGAAAATGCGAAAATTCGATTCTTTTATTTAGAATAAAAATTGTACTATGTACAATAAAATTATTTATATATCAATTTTCATCATGCTCTTTAAATTGTGTACTTGTTTAATAACGTGACCTTATAATTTAAATTATATAAAATATTCATGATTTTAGTTGTAAAATATATTAATCTTATATAATAATTGCGATTTTTATTATAAAAAGTAGAGATAAAAGAAAGAAATATAATTTTAGATATTTTTATTGCAAATAAATATATTAACTAATAGTATATTATTTATTAATATTTATATTATTAATTATGAATCATTAATTAATGATTATAACTACTTAAATGCTTAAATCCGCTCAAAGAACATATTTTTTATCGAAATTATAGATTATTTCTGAATAATAATATTCATATTTTTTTTCATTTCAATTCAAAGATATTGTAGCAAATAATCGAGTATTTTTATAATTTTCACTTATTTTAAACCGATGAAAATTACAAAACTCTTTCACATAATATCCTTTAATTTATGTAGACAAACTACGAATAGTACAATAATTTCAATGTAATAAAAAATAATATAAAATAATATAATATATATAAATATTATATAATTGTGAAAGCTCTTGTACAATACGATGTATAGATCATGTATACATTAAAAATAACCATAAATGATGTTTATTTTATTGAATAATTTCTAAATAATTTAAGAAACTTAAATAATATGATTAATATGTAATATATTGCGAAAAATATAAAAAATGAAAATGAATATATCAGTCAATATTGATAACGTAAATATTAGGCTGATAAAAGATAAGATCACTAGTAATGCAGGAATAGTCTTTATACAATTTTTTTCAAAATTAATATCATCAGTTTTTAAGTTGTGTAGTTTACATGTATTATGTATGTCCATTTTTTATCTGAATACAGAAATATTTTGACAAATTTTTTAATACTTTTTTGTTCATCTCCTTTCATAGTAAATTTAATTGAATGTAATTAATTTAGTTATTTATACAAAAGGATATATTTTCATTCATAAAAATTTAAAAATAGTAGAAAATATTTGAATATGAAATATATAAGTGAATCGATATGTTTTTCACACTTTTTTTAAACAATATGAAAAAACAGAATTCTTATCTGATTAAAAAAAATTTTTTTTATCTAGAATAATTTTTTTAATATTGATTTCTAAACTAATTTATAAAAGTTGTTGTATTACACTGATAAAAAATTTAAAGTATGCTAACTATAACAAAACTTTAAAAAAATAAATATCTTTGATACAATTTTTTAAAAACGATCTATATTTAAGCCACATATATTTAAGAACATTATCACTGTATAAATGTAAAAAAATTTAAACGTAAAGTATAATATACATATATATCTAAGTAAAAATAAGGAAAAATTATTTTTAATTAATTGTCCTGAACATATATATATATATATTAAACGAAAAATATTACTGAATAAACTAAGGAAAAAACACGTTAATTTTTTGACTTACCCATAAAGTTTGTTATCTCGTAAGCTGCTCCTGTATTTAAAACAAAGTAGGATCGTCATTAAAATTTTATTACAAATATATAAAATAATTATACTAAAATATTATTATGGAATTACTATAAATAATTTTTTCAATAAATAATTAATAGATGTAAGACACTGTATTCTAAATTATTTAAAATTATTAAACATCATAGTCAATTACAGTTGTTAAAAATGGAAACATCTACAATTATATTTTTTTGTAAAATTGTAGGCTACAGTTGAATTTTTTAAACCCTAAATGAATGCCAACCAAATAATTTAAAAAGAATCTTTTTATCTTATGTTGATAATTTATTGCACAAGAGTTTTATATTAAGTTTTTACTTCTTAAATATTATATTTTATTAATATTATATTCATATTTTATTGCGATATATTGTAGAGCATTTTACTCGACTTAATTAACTATCTTCTATTTGTATATTTATAAATAGTTTATATTCTAATTATAGAAATAATTTTTAATAAAATAAATAAGATAGAGTTAATATAAAGATATTTTAATAATATTTTGTTATAAATTTGTCGATTCTACATTTATACATATAACGATCAATTTACATTTACAGATTTTCAGCTTATCTAATACTTAATAAAACAAAAACAAAAATTTTAAATAAATTGTTCATTACATATTTTTACGAAATTATAAAAAAGGTTTTTGTATATATTAATTATTATATTTATACAGATTTCTTTAAAATAAGTCAAATAAATTATCTGTAATTAATAAAATTTGTTTCTTTTATTTTATTCAATACATTCATAAACTTAATAAACTTTAAAAATTGATAATTTATATTATTATAGTTTAAAACAATGCAAATTTCTTCTGTTGACGAGTATATAAATGCACGTGCGAGTATATTCAAGCCGAATATATATTTATAGTAGAAGAGATAATTACATTACGCTAATATAGAACATAAATAAATAATAATAGTATTTAAGAATCGAAAAACAAGAAATGTATTAATATTATGATTAGTAAAAAATTACATATTTATACATATATTTACTCATTTATTTATATATATATATAAGCGCATCCAAAATTTTGTTATATTTTTTGTTATAATTTTCAATTAAAATAATTAAAACTTCCAGATTTTATTTTTATAATTTTTTTTTATTAGTCATACTATTGATACAATCTTTCTTTCGGCAAAATCTTTCCATTTTTTGTTTTTCATATATAAAGAAAACCGATATTTCTCAAATATAAATTATATAAAATAATATTTTTTACTGAATACAACATATATAGACAAATATATAATTAAAAAAGAAAATAAAAGATAAGTAAAATTGAATTATAGGGTCGAGTTGGGAACAGCCAAAGGAAAGTAACGAAATTTCATTGATCAAACCTAGAATAGAAAAATTAATAAAATATTATTTGCTGTAAAAAATTAAAAAATAAATCAGTAAATAAATATGATAACTAAATAAACTATAAATTAAACAATAATTATAAATAAATAAATTTGCAATATTAATGATTTAAAATTTTTAAATTATAAAATCAATAACATTATATGTTACAAATATTTTTTCTTTAAAATTTCAATTTTTATTGTACATTACCTGCTATTGCCATGTCTGAATAATGCTAATATCTCTTCAAAGGTCTTATTCTTAGTTTCGGGAACCTTTTTATAAGTGAATATCCAGAAGATCGCTAAGAATGCACTAAACGGTAGGAACGTATAGTTGTCAAGATGATTCTACAGAAATACATAAGAAAAATATTACTTTAATTCAAAAATTATTACAGATAACATTATTGATTATATATGTATAATTAATATTATTTTCTGTTAAAAACTAATTACAAATTTAAAACTATTAGAGAATAAAGTCCACAATGACAAGTTGACATTGTAAAAATTATCATTATGAGTAATGAAATATTATAAATAATGTAAAAAAGGTTTTATAGTTTTAATAGATAATAATATATACATAAAAATATTAAAGCTTTTAGTTTTTAAAAATAAGTATGAAATTTATAAAATAAAGTGAAATATTTTTTAATCTACTAGTAAGGGTATATAAAAATCGAAGATTGTTTAATTGTTTTTTTGTTCTCAAAAAAATTATATTTATGAAATTACTTGTATTGATAATTAAAATTAAGATTATAGTAACCTGTTAACAAAAATGAAAAAAATTCCATCCGTACATGAAATAGGTTTGTTAAAAGAACCTAATTTCATCCAAACATTTTTTATATTAAATTTTTTATATTAAAACTCAGGGTTAAACTGAAATTATACGCTTAAAAAAAATAGATGAAAAAAAAATAATAAATGATAAATGAAGTAAAACTGATATATCAAGATAAATTTCAATTTCTAAAAAATTTATACAAATAATAGACATGTAACAAAATCGATATATGAATTTATGTTATTAAATTCATGTATGTTCACGTGCAATATAATCTTTAATCAATAACATAAAATTTTTATATACCTTACATTTTTTCATGTTTAGAAACATAAAAATAATTCGTAATGTATAATGTTCATAAAATTTGAAATGCGAAGTAAAATTTCAATTTATTATGTTTAAAAATTAATGTTTCCAAACAGAAATGAACCAGTTTAAATGAATCAAAATATTCTTAAAATATATTTATAAATGTGATGGATTGTAAATAAGAATAAAATAAGAGCTTTAAAAATTACTTTTTTTAATTGAACGTCTATCAGATACGTACAAATGTTTTCGAACGAATATAAAATTTGAAGTATTTATTAATCGTAAATTACATAATCTTTGTTTGGATAGGGTTGATTGTTTTTTTTAGCGATTAAACCATAGAGTTATAAAGTAAAAGATTACTTAAGACCGAAATCTTAGTCTCCTTTTATTATTACATCATTTACGTATCTCTGACCATGAATCCAATTACATCTAGTAGAATAGAAATTTGTCTCATTTTGTATTTTATAAATATATGAAATAGTCTTTCTAAACTTTTCAAAATGATCGAAGTTAAATCTATTAGATCTCTATAGTATGTAGTATTCTGCTTAATTATGTTTCCCTTTTTTTAATTAAAAAAGAATAAAAACCTGCAGATGATCTGTACAAATTAACTGTATTCTATATTAATACTTATTCACTCTACTGCAAGAAGTTATTGATTGATTGGTCATTCCATTCAGGAACTTTGTTTAATTTAAATGTGTGTATATTCAATTTATCTTTCTAATCTACTTCAAGTTCTTTAGTAAAATATCTAGGATATGCATTTGATAAAGAAACTCTAGTGGCAAATCATATTTTAGCATCCAGGAAAAAAATCTTCTATTTACACATCTCCTTCGCTTCTTTTTCTATTTGGATTGCACTGCCTCACTCACTCTTGCAAAACTTCAATAAATACGCATGAAAATTCCTGGTTCATTTCCTCTATTCTGCGTATGTAATATATATATATGTATATTTTGCCGAAAAAAAAAATATATATATATATATTAGATTAGATTATAAAGTTTATTAAACAATATTATACATTGTTATATTGACATAATTTTTTTACAGTGTTAACTTATTTACAATAATTTACATTATTTTATTTATTGTATCTTGTTTTTATTATTCTTATTTATATTTAGGTTATTCTTAGTGTATTCGTGGTTGTACTGTCTTGTTTTCCTTTCTTGTTATTTATTCTTCATTATTGTTATTTACTTCCCCTTTTTTTTATTCCTTTTTAAAGGTTATCCTTTTTTCCACTTTTTTTCTTTCTTTTTGAATTTTTTTAAGTTTATCTATGTTATGTTTTTCTCCTTTTGATATTTTTTGCCACTTTAACTCCTTGCTTCCTATTATTTCGCAATCTTCTAGAATATGCTTGGTTGTTTACTGATTTTTATTGCATAATCTACACTTTTTATTTTCTTCTTTCATCCAGTATAAGTTATTCCTTGCTTCATTTCCCAATCGGAATCTGGCGAGTGTTTTCATTCCTATTTTTCTTTTTTCATTCTGCTTTTTTTTCGTATATACTTTTTTTTTCTATGAGTCCCTCTAGAATGATGAACTTATTCTCTTTGACATATTCTGACTTTTCCAGTTTTACTAACCATTGTTATTGTTGTTGTTCAACGAGAATATTTTCTGCATTCTTCCATATGTTTTCTCCATTTTATGTTTTCATTGTCCAAAATCTATCCGACTAGCCGATGCTATTCCAAAATTCTAATCTTTTTTCACCTAGTATTTTTATCCATCTCCTGTTGTTATCTTTATCGAACTCGTATTCTCTTTCGTCTTTCAATGCTGCTTTCAGGCATTCTTTCATTTATTTGTTTAAGTGTCTATATCTAATCCATTCCCTATCTCGGTTCTTTTCCTATGTTCAAGGCAATATATGACATAGCTATGTTATCTTGTTTTATTATTATATGCACGTTTAGTCTATATTATTCAATATATTATTATATCAGCGTATTATCGTTATATTCATAATCATTTAATTTATCACAGTATAACCTCTAATTTTTGCTGTATTTTTTATAAATCTCTTTTAATACCACATATCTTGCTTTTTTTAAGGTATATTTCAGAATTTTATTATATTTATAACTAAAAAATTTTAAATTCACAAAAATAGTGTCATGTTTTATAAAAAAGAAGAAACTATTAGCTTGTATTAGTATTTTATCTAATCCTGTGCTTTCAGTTTTTTTAAATTAAAAAGATTCAAAATACATCGGTGTTATTAACAAACATTACAATATTTTAATTGCGTATTCCAGTTATCTTATGATATTATTCCGTACTTTCACATAAAATCTTAGGTCAATCACGGATGTATTTGCTATTGTATAATTAATACAATTAATACAAGTACAATTAATGATTATATATTTTAAGCTGCGAATGAATCTACTTTAAACTTTAAACATATAATACTTTTAGATTTTCATTTTATTTGATAAATAAATAAATTAATATTTAAAAACCCTTATTTGCACAGAAAATTTATCAATTAAAAAAAAAATCTAAAAAAAATTATTTAAAAATTAAGTAAAACTGAAAACAGTCATAATTTTAAAAATTAATTTAGATTTAGTTTTTAGTCTTACTTTTTCCATTTTTTACCATCTTTTATTTAAACTGATTTTTTTTAATTAGAAATGATCATATCTAAATACATTTATTTTTTAAAGTACAATTCATAAAGAAACCGTTAAAATAATTATTTGATGAATAAATACAAATAAGTTTGTTTAAAAAATAAATTATAAAAGTAAATCTGGATAAAATAGACAATACAGTTATATTTCATATTTAAAGGTTATATTAAAAATGTTTTTAATACAATTTCAAACGATATATTCTTTTTATTTTATTTTTTATTTTAAGATCTCAAATTATCAATTATTTTATTGAAAAAGTTTATTGAATATTGTATTGTTGTTTGTATAATAAATTTTTAGATTTTATTTTTAAATTTGTATATCAGCTTTTAAGATTGAAACAATTAAATAACAAATATTTATCGTTTTTTATAAATGATAAAATATAATAGATGAAATCAATGATGCGTACATAATAAGAAGTATTTTATGAATTTTAATATGAATTATTAAAAGAAATTGTATTATATAAGATTAAATTGAACACATATAATATGATATATTATTTAATGTTAAAAACAACAATAAAATCATATAATAAAAATTATATTTTAAAATTGAGAAGTTAATTTAAACAAATGTATTAGGAAATATTATTTACATCATCTATTCATAGATGCGATATATTTTTACTCAATATGACAATAAATATTTGTACTCACCTTCATGCTTGGAAAACAAATTCCGACAAGAAAATTGGCCATCCAGTTAACAAGAACTGCGATGGACATGGCAGCTGGTCTAGGTCCTTGGGAAAAGAGCTCGGCTGTTATCATCCAAGGTATTGAACCTGGTCCAACCGCGAAGAATACCACGAAGCTCAAAATTGAAACGACTGACAGATATGACATCCAATCGATCATTTCCTGTACGTAGCCAAAAAACTCCTATCAGAGCAATAAAATCTAGTTCTCCTTTCCTGAGCAGCTGGAGGAGCCTCAGGATCTTATTTCATTCAACAAAATCTTTTAAAATTCAAAACATTGCAAAAAAAAGATAAAAATAAACGTAATTAATGTGACATGCAGCATACAGCTCAATCCTGCGTGTATAAAAATGAATATAAAGATATTTAAAATATTTAAAATTGAATACATATTATTAAAGAGACACGTATAAGATATTTTTTAAATATTTTTATAATTTTTTATTAATCTTTATTAAAATTATTCCAATATAACTTCAAAATAAAATTAATTATTTTTTGAAGAATTTGGAATATCAATTATTAAATTTCTGTTTCCCAGGAACAGCTTAAGTTTTACTTCCTTTAATATTAAAAAAATCGCGAATTAATGGATTTTTATTAGCTAAAAGTACTTTAAAATTATTTTTTCGGGATCATTTTTTAAAAATTTAATTAATTAATTTTTTTTAAGCCTAAAAATAAGAAAAAAATTATCTGTATTTATAAATATTACAAAATTAATTTTAAGTGCCCCATGTAATTAATATTTTGTAATTTATATTTTAATATACGACTACAAATATAACATCTAATTTCCAAAGATTTCCATTGATAAGATTCACATGTATGTAAAATTTTTCTTCACTCTAAAATATAGAAACAATTAAATATTATATTTTAGGTATACTTTATAAAGTATTTAACTAATAATGTTTTTTCCAATTAAAGATATATGAAAAATTTACTTGCATTATATTTCTAATCGTACAATTTAAAATTAATTAAATTAACTTTTATTATTTGATATTTATAACTGAATATAATAGTTACTAAATAGTTATTAAATAAGATAGTATAAGATAACTTACTAGTCAGCTTTTTAAAAATTTATTGTAATATTTATTATATTTTTATAAATAATGTACACATTGAAAGATTATTATGAATTAAGAACTGCTTTCCACATTTTTATATTGTTACTGATTGAAATTTGAATTATGCTAAATAATTTATTTTTAAAAAATGCTTATTGTTATTTAATTTTTCTTGTTCAAAATATAAAAAAAATTTTACAGTTAAAATAAATTTTATGCGCATAATTAAGTTTTATTTTATTTTTTAATTTATTCGTAATATTTATATAAAATAAACTTTTTTAATTTATAATAAATTAAGTTTTTAAAAATTATTTATTTTAATTAGTAATATAATCCTTTATTTTTTATGAAACTCAAAATGAAGTATATTATAATATTATTTGAAAATTTTCTTAAAGGTTATTAATATTATTGTATACAATAATTAAAGTTAGTAAATTTTTGATGATTGAAAAAGAATCGAAGTATATAATATCATAATATTTGAAATATAAAAATTATGATTTAATTTTAAGATTATGAAATATTAATTTTATATCATTGATTCTAAGCAAAAAATAATCATTGTTTTTTTAAATTAAAATAAATAAATTGTAATCTAATTAATGGAGAATAGATCATAATAATAAAATAAGTTTCATCATATTATATCATTATCCGTAGTTTGGGATCCTTTAAGTAGATTTACGTAATGTTGAAAATTGTAGACACTTGTAAACATAGATAATGCACTAACAGGTTTGAGCTAACTAAAATATAAGCTGATAACATAAGTAACAGATGGTAATTTCATCTCCTCCAGACAGTTCACGAAAGAGGTTGATGATAGGACAAGGAATAAAGGAAGATGAAGGAATCGAAAGCGAATAAGAAATGAAATAAAAATCTGTTGTATTTGTTTGAATATATGCAGATTTTAATTTTATTCTAAAATTATACTGTATTGTAATCATAAATAATAAATGAAAAATTTTTTACATTTTAGATTATATAGTCATTATTGTAAAACTTTTTTTAGATTTATTTTAAACAGACAAGGAGATATTTCCTAATAGTTTTACCAAAGAATTGATGTTAACTTTCAGTATTTTAAACTACGAATGAATTTATTAAAGTTAAAAATGAAATATCAATATATATTAATGTATATTGAAAATATATATATCAAATATTATAGTTAAGAATTAAAATATTAAAAATTAATTTCGTTGGATAAAAATAAAATTTTATGAAATATATCGTACAAAACTAATTTAATTTAGTACAATTTGTGAATATGTATATATATATATATTTCATAATATATATTTTATTTGAATATTTTGACATTTTTTGATGTATATAAATATAAATAATTCTAAAAGTATAAAAATTAACGCGAATAAAATTAAATATTTTAAAATAAATATTAAAAAATAGTGTACTGAATACATTAAAATGAAGTATGTTTTTAAGAGTATATTTTAAATATGTAAGTACGAAAAAATGTTATCTCTTAAGAAATGTTATATTTTTATTTATTTGCGAGTATTAAAATTCATCGTAATAATATTTATTGTAATCTTTGTAAATAATAAAAGTAATCATGTTTATTTATAAATAATATTTATGTACCGAAGAAAATTATGAAATTTTTACCTTTTAAAACGAGTTTAATTAAATGTCCGTTAGAGAATTAAAAAGTTCCTTTAGTGTTCTCATTACATGTATAAATTATTTTTTAGAAGAACTATTATATGTATTCTTATATTTATTATACAATTTGAATATAAATATTTCTGCAAACATGTATTTATAGTAAAAAATTACAAAATTAACATTAAACAAATATGAATACTAATAGTAATCAAAGCTGGTTTATTAAAAGCTGTTATTTACATGCGGGCATTGTAGGAATCCTTATTCACTAAATGAATGGCCAGGATTAAATAAAAATGATTTTCATTAATGAAAAGTACATATTTTTTAAAATTGAAAATGGGACAGTGTTATAATATTCTCACACTGCTGGTGCAAAATATAATAATATGCCGCACTGCAACTGTGAAATAAGTGTTAAAATAAACCCACATCAAAGTATACATTATATAAGGTGAATATATATTAATATTCAATAAATATATACACTAGTGAATCAATGAATAATTTTAATTTCTTTGCTACTTATAGTTATTTTGTAACAATGTTTTATTTATAAATAAATTATATACGGCTCGTTATTTACAGTATAATTACGTAAATAATTTACATATAAATATTATAAGTAATTATTTATTTACAAATATCCTTGTTCAATAATTATTAAATTATTGATTATAATAATATATATCCAATTCAAAATTTATTAATAGAGTATGAGAAAAAGTTTTCGCCTATTTATAAAAAGTACCGGTATTATATTTGAAAAACAAAAAATGAATGTGTTGTTAAATATGATCTTAAAATATAGCAGATAATATTTATTTAAGTTAAAAAAATATTTTATTTATTTTATTTACGTATAAAAGATATCAGAATTTGGTAAAAAAAGTAGCGTTTGCAAAAAGTTTTATTGTACTATGTTTTTGATCAATAGTTTCACTGAAACATATTGTTTACTCGTACATTTACGAGATCTCTCATCAACTAAAATGCGCAAATAATCGTTTCTTAGATTTAAAAATGGTAATGATAATGAGTGATAAAATATACGAGTAAGCTTCAAAAATGTTGAAGTGAAAGAACTACATGAAGAAGATTCATGCATCATTCATTAATCATCGTAAACGTTTCCTTACGTGAAAAATGCTACAGCGACGATACAAAGAGTTTTCTACATAGAATTACAACTACTGAATTATTATTATTCGTAATAAAATGATCCATGATCGCTCCATATGTGTCGAAATATGCGTGAGCGGTTTCCTTGGGGAACGGACGGGCAACAAGCAGCCAAGCCTGTCTAGGAATTTCCCCGGAGAGCAAGGAAGATCCTCTTGCAGGTAACGCGCGAACAAATATGCCCAGATAAGCGCCCGAAAGATTTGAGAAGGTTAGCCCGAAATAGACGCTTGCAGTGAATGTAAGCCTTTGTAAAAGAGAGGGTGGAGAATGAAATAAGCCTTTTTAAAGGATAGCGCAAGTGCGCAAAAGACAGTTTTTTCTTGGTCAACGTCCTAAAAGAGTATCGCGCGTTGGTGATCCTCTCTTCTTGTAAGTTTTTAGTTTGCTACAAGATAACTGCTGCTTTTTTTCTTTTTTAAATAAATAATATTAAGGATTTTAACGCGTCTTTTCTTTAACCACATTTTCTCGATTCCACTTCCGAAAATTATTATTTGGTGTATGTTAAATAAGTTAAATAATTCAGAGGTAAAAAATTCTCGTTCAAAGATTTAACTATTTAAAAAAAAGTATAAAAAATGTCTTCGAAGCATTTTAGAGAAATAATTACAAAAGAATGAGAAAAATTACTATAAAAAATATATAAATAAATATAGAAATATGGAGGCAAAAATTAGTATGTGCAATTACACTTAATGTAATAAAAACAACAGACAACTATATACAATATAAAAAGTATATACCTCAAGAATAGAAAGTAGGTATAGTTGTAATAATATAAAAAAAGGAAAAAAATAAGAAACAAACAATTATAGGAAGATCATACTTATACACAATAATTACAAATTATTCATAAAAATATTATGAATTAATAAAAATGAAAAATACATTCAAATATAAAATACTTAGAATAATGTAATTGGAATATATAATGTTGACAAAAAAGAATAATTTCACATTAAAATAACCCAAAAAGCAAAACCGTTTGAATATCAAATCAGGATAGAAAATATTTTAAAAGAATTATAAGAATGGAAATATGAAAGAAGAAAAATGTAGAATATAAAAATAAAATGAAAACATACGGAATGAGAAAATCCTGGAAAATTATTTAATGATTGCACAAATACTACAAAGAAAAAAGAAAATACAAAAGAATATTAAATTTTTGAAAGTAGTAAAAATATAAAAAATTAATTTATAATGGAAGCTATAAAAGAGTAAAAATATATATACAAAAGTTTACAGGGATGAATTACAAAATTGATGGAAATATTAACTAGATTAAGTTACTATTAACATATTAGCTGAATAAATCTACTTCCTACGTAAAAGATGAGGAAAAAAAAGTCATTGTTTACAGTATTGTATACTTAGAGTAAATAAAAGTATAAGATAAAATTTAGAAAGAACGGAAACTTAGTCTCATATCTAATTATAATTGTTTTGATTGGTTTTATAGGTTATAAATTGTTAAATGAAAGTAAAATATTTTTTGAATAATTCTAAAAATTATATAAGTATTTAGTTATTCTAAATACTTATCTATATTATTTAAAAATATTTATTTTATAATTTCTTATGAAATGTAATATCTATTAATTTATAACATAAAAATAGTTAAATAATTAAGAGTACCTTTAATAGAAGTTACTTATAGAACGATAAAATACAATTTAAATAAAATAAAGTAATAACTAGTTTTATTGTAAATAAATTTAATTCAGGTTTAAACATATTGGAGTGAATATTTTTCTTATAAAATATTATATTAAGTAAATAGAAAAATGTAAATATGTACTAATATTCCACGTTTTTCAATTACGATTGAAACTATAAAAATATTATTAATATTTTTATTACTGAATAAAACATATGTAAATTTTCTTGAATTTTTATAAAAGGAAGTCAAATAGTATATACTCACCTTTATGAGGAAAGAAATAGTGATGAATATAGAAAAAATGAACATTCCACCTAGACCATACAAATGTAATGTTCGTCTACCCGTGCGGTCCATTAAGGGAATTGAAACGAGTGTCATTCCAACCATAATTACACCTATACCAATTGTTGCAAATTTAGCACGCTCTGGTGGTAGCCCTGAAGTTGTGAACAAACTTGTCGAGTAGTAGAATACCTGAAGAAAAATAATGGCTTTAGGCTGTTTTCTTTTATATTTGATGGTAGTTTATAATTTCCAAAAATATAAAAAAGGATTTGAGCTTTTTATAATAATCAAGGAATATTATAATTTTGTTAAAAATTTAAAAATATAATTTTATAATTAGCGTTAAATCTTCTTTTTGACTTTTATGCATAAAAATTTTTAATAATGTAATGTTCTAACTTTTTTAATTTCATTGAATGCTTTGTTTTTTATTTTTAACAATATAGTTTAATTTTTTATTAATTAACACTTAATTGAGCTTGGCTAAAAAAATGCCGTGTCCACATATGTTTGAAATATTCTCTGCTTATACGTTGGTATTAACTATTTATAGATAAAATCTATCTTAACCTATCGTGTGTCAAACAAAATTTACTGTACGAGTTATTTTATTTTTGACTTAGTAAATAAGCTTTCGTTCACTAGATATAGTTATACTAGAGGTAGAATGTAAATTTAAATTAAATCGAGATCTTCATATTAGTAAAAGAACCATAAGTATCCCCTACAAAAATGAATTTGGATAGATTCTTGCGAGCAAGCATGGTCTTTGTGAACATGGATGTGCAACTATCAACTAAGACCTTAAGATGACCATATAAAAGCGTATATATAGACCTTGTACATCTTTTATTTGAAGTTCTTGTGTATTTATTAGCATCATAGTGTGGCTTACACGCGAAGAAAATATGCGTCGTATACAAGCGCCATGCCCGATCGCCGTTCGCCGCGTGCCGAGATTTATGACAACTCGGCCCGGCCGAACTGCAATGAAGATCGGGTGACCCAAACTTCAAGTGTCTATGGACACATGCTCTTCATTTTAATTTTAGTTTTACTTAGAGTGTATGTAAATATTATAAACAGCATGCAGTAAATAGAGAAACATAAGGACTTCGCGCCCGATGCCGACGGCACTCGGTTCAGTTGAAAAAGTGCAAGTTTCCGTATTGCACGTGCCACTCCGCTTATATATATATATATCTTGTTGTACAAAATAAATAAAATAATCAACGTAAAATTCAGTTTTGATTATTTCACCTAACCCGCAACAGTAGCACTCCGCGCATTATGTATTGACCACAATTGCATAATCAAATACGATTATTTAGGAATTATCGATCGTTTCTCACCTAGCACTTTTATGTTTAGGTAATTTTACGTATCTTATACCATGTAACGATTCTGGTTTTTATTGTTCGGTGTTATATTTAAGTGTAATGTAGGGAAAAAGAGTTAAGCAAAATAAAATCTTGGACGAAACTCAAGGAGAAGATGAAAAATGCGATCGAAATAAAAGAAATATTCAAGAATGGTATTAAAAGAGAGACATGGTTAGATGAAGATTATTGGTAGAGAAAGAAGAAACGATTATCGTGTATATAGAAGATTGGAGGATAAAAATCGAAATATGGACAGGAAAATATACATCGAAGATAGGAAAAAATACGAAGAACTAATAAAATACAAAAGGAAAAAAGAAGAAATATAGAAAGCGAGAATAGAAAAAACAGGAAAAAATATTGGAAAATAATAAATAGAGAAGAATGATAAGATAATAACTAGATATAAACATTAAAAAAAGAATGGTGGAAATATTTAAAAAAGATATATAACAAAATGAACACAGGAGATGAACAGAATGAAGAAAAAATTTTTAATGATGACATTGAGGAGGAGGAAAAATGGTAGAAGAGGTTTAAACGAAAAATGTAATTTAAAGAACGGACAAAATGAAATAAGCAAAGAGTTTTGGAGTGGATACAATTACAAATGAAACGTGGAAACATAGAGGTATACAAATATTAGTATGCATGATGAGAATAGTGAATGGACTTACGAATAGATAAAGAATCCTGAATGGAGAAGTGGGATTATTGTACCAGTACTAAAAAAGGTAGTAAGAAAGATGCGAATAACTTGAGAATAATATAAATATTGGTTACATAATTTATACACAAATAGTAAAAAATTAGAGTGAGCCCCAATTTTGATTCAGGAAGAAAAAGTAATGACTGAAAAGACATATGTTTTGAAATTTGACATACACGCCCGGCTGAAAAAACATAAGAGAGAAATTTTTGTATGTTTTACCGATTTAAGGCACAATTCGACACTATTAAAATAGAAAACACGTGTAGACGTTAAAAATTGTATAATAGATCGTGCAAAGGGCTACTATAAAGATATAAAGATGAAAATTAAAATTAATAAAGAGATAAATTGGAGAAATTAAAACGCAAAGAAGAGGAAGACAAAGATATCAAAAAAGACGAAGTCAACTCTATTGAACATAGAGGTTGTAGACTTACTTTACTTTAGAAGGAGCTAAAAAGATCACGCAAATGTCATAATAATAACAAAAAGTAAAGTAAATTTAAGAGATTATTTATATTTAGAGATTATTTGGAGAAGAAAGGATAAGAATTCAATACAAATAAAACTAAAGTAATGAAACTTAAAAAGGAAGAAGAAAAAAATAGAATTTTTATGAAAAGAGACAAAGTAGAAATAGTTAAGCAAATTCTTATTTAAGCTAGAAATTTAAAGAAAATAATAAGTAAAGTTCACGTATAAAATTAATGGCTAAAAGAGCTATTATTATGTTAGGAAAAATCAGGATCAACACAGAAAGATTATTCAAGAAAGATATTAGAATTCAAATGGAATTATTCTATCCTTTATTAGAAAATGTGCTTCTATATGGTGTATGTGATATAAATATATAAGGTGTAAAAATTTTGATAGACCGAAATAAATGCTGCAAGAAAGCAATTAGATTGGAAAGCAAAATAATAATAGTAATAATATGAAAAAGATTAAAGACGTGTAAGAATTCAGATAAAAGAAGGAAAAATGTATGGAAACAGAAGATTAAAAGACAAAAACAAAAAGTATATGACCAAAAAAAAAAAGTTTCTGATATACGTAGGATGATCATGGTGTACGTGAAAAAAGAAATTTAAAACTATTGAAAAGTTGTGAAACGAAGTACAGAAAACAAAAGTAGTATAGTAAATGTATTCATAGAATGTTAGAGATATAATTTAATTACAGCAGTAATTAAATAATAATTTTGTTAATTTTATTTTCTCGATATATATATAATAATATATAATATATACATATAATTAGATATTTCTCGAATAAGTGCCTTGAAAAATATAAAAATTACGAAATAAATTAGAAATAAAAATATTTTTAAGCGTGTAAAATGTTTCAATGTTCTAAAATTATTATTTTTCCGTTAAAAAATATACATAATATAAAATAATAATTACATAACAAAAAGAATAAATTTCTGGCATGACATAGGATGGTCATGCAGCACATGGAGAGAGAAATTTGAAAATAATGAAACGTTGTATGAATTGTTGGATGAGGAAAACAAAATAAAAATCGGACAGCATAAGATCATAAACAAGTCACTTAGAAAGATCCAGATTTACAGAGAAATATAAGCATTTTATAATGAAAAAATATAGAAAAAAAATGAATGTGTAGATGTAAAAAAGAGGGATACAGAAAGATTCAGAATAAAAAGTTTAGTAAGATTTAAAATGGGTAATGAAATGACAGACAGCAGATACTGATTGGTGGAAGAAGAAAAAATAAATAGATTATGTAAAGAAGAGAAAGAATCAATGAGACACATTATGGAAAAGTACAGTGCAATATAGAATACAAGCAGGTGGGCCAATAATATAAAATGGGATAGAATAGATATAAGTTTAATGTAAAAAATGCACTGGAAGAGAGAGAAAGAGATAGCAAAAACAATAAGAAGATATAATTTATACATGGTAAAACTTATTTATAGAAAAATTGTTACTAAAACGTTAAATATAAAAAAGACAAAATTTAAGCGTAAATAGTACAAAAATTGTATATGCATAGAGTGTAATGTGAGAGTACATGTGTAAATGATTATATAAAAAACAAATGCATAAATTAATATTTTAATGTATCATAGCAATGTAATTTATCGTTCAATAAACTAACTATTACTATATAAATGTAATGTTTTGAATTGGCCATTGATTTTCTTCAGAGAAGCTTTAGTTCCTTTCACAAATTTTGAAAATAGGTATCAGAATAATTGTATGTTAATACTAATATTTTGATATTTTTATACAATATTTGTAATACTTTTATGTAATTCTTTTCAAATCTCTATTAATAAACGAACACAAATTTGTAAAGCTTTACAAAATAATATTTATATAAAAAATTATTAATAACAATATTGTTACGTGTAATTATGAAATAAGTAAAATTTCTAGTAAAGTCTAATAAAAATGTATTGTATGGCGTCCTTTTAAAAAAAAATTTGTTGCAACATATTGGAAACTATATACGACAATCATACCTAATTAGTTATCTCAAGGTTTCTCGAAAATTTAGATATATTGAACTAAAAGAACTATTCGATGAACTAATACATTCCAATAATTCATTTTAAAGAGCATATTAAATGAAAAATTAAACTAAATATAATAAATAGTTAATATTGATATTCCAAGAAAAGCTTTTATGCTGTATAATCAGACAAAAATTACCTAGAAGATGAGAAATGAGGAATATTATTTTATCCTTTGTACTTCCGGAAAATTGCTCGATCAGATTATTACCTATTTTTATCTATGGCATTAGCTCGTTTTAAGATAAATTCACATCTTATGAAAATATTGAAACATACCTAAAAAATTATATTGAGTTTAAAAATCAGGATTTTTACTTTAAAAGGTTTATTGAATTCGTGAAAACTAGGAGAAAGTTATCGCTTGTATTATTAAATAAAAATTTTTAAGTGTTTGAAGCAAGTGTTTGAATAACATAAACTTAAAAAAAGATGGAAACTTTTTACTATAAATTATATTATAGTAATCTTTTTAAATACAAATAACATCATACAAATCTAATTTTAATATTATATAATTTATTGAATATATTAACAATGCTTATATACTTAGTTACGATTTGTAAACTGATTTACTTAGTGTCGTATTGGAAATGAAAAATCAAACCAATTATTTTTGTGGTACCAATCATTTTTATTTTGTTATTATTATGAAAATTCTATTCGATTCGAGCAAAAAGGACTGGTTACCTTTTATAAAAAAATATTCTTAGTAAAAATAGAATTGTAATATCATGTTTAATTTTACCAATTAAGCCAAAGAGAATATAAATGCATAAAATTTTATTCTATAACATTCTAATATCATTTCTAGATTAGTTAGTTAAGGCTTATGTTAAAATAAGATCACTGATGGATGTAAACTATTTTATAAAAAAATATCACATAATCAAAGTTATTGAATATGACTATTTATCATCTTGAATTTGTTTAAAAATTTACGTTCCGATGTAACATAATTTAATGAAAATTAACTTACTTCAATTCGGCTATTTGTAATATTATTTTTTAAACGTGAAAAAATAATCGTTAATTCTGAGTTTCATTTTTTAAGTTAAAAATAATTAAGGTGATTTTTTCAATAAAAAAAAATCATAAAATAAACCCATTCCATTAAAAATATATTTGTTTATATTTTCTGTTCGGTGAAAATTGAAGAGAATTTTCCAAGCTGTTAATAGTTTTATTGTTATAAATTTAATTTTAATTTAATTTTTAGACAACTATAATTTTTTTTAATCTATATATGCAAAAAATAGCAATCAATAATTTTTTAATATCATCAATTTAAATTCATGAATTAAGATGGTAAACTTACAGCATTGATGCCTGATAGTTGTTGCGACAATTGCATGACTACACCGATTACAAGTGGTGCTCTCAGAGTTGGACTACATATAAGTTCAGTCATCGAAATTGTTGACTCAGCCTGCTGCGCCCGTTGCTCTGCCATCATCTCCTCAATATCTTCTTCCACCTGATTGCTCGCTCTTAATTTTCGCAAAGCTTTACGTGCTTCCTCTTCCCACTGTTTTGTAATTAATAAATACCTATAACCAATAAAATAAACAAAATTTTATCGGAATTTCTTTAACATCCTTTCAAGAATAGATTTTCAACTTAATTTTAATTATTTATTTTACGCAGTATTTATAAATCATAAAAATTAAATTTCTAAATACTATCAATCTTTTATTTAAAATTTTAAATAAAACATAATTATCGTTTATATTCATTTCTCTGTCATAAACTATTCAGTACATAAAACAAAGTTTGTATCTTGTTGTGTTAAATAAAAAAAGATAACACTAAATTATTGAGTATAGTATTGTACATAATACAAATAGAAATTCTCAATGTTTCTCAATTTTTTACTCCGTAATAAAACAAATACAAAAAATTTTTATTTGACTTCGAATATATTTCTTTCTCTCAAATTTCTATTAAAATCAATTATAATACAATTCAATTAAATTCAGTTGTAATTGCACTGTATAGTTAACCATATTTGTTAGGTTCTAATTTAATAATAATAATAATTATATGCAATAATGATGATGAATTTATTTATTATGTATTACAACCGAATTTTATTACTAGAATTTTAATAAGAATACACCTTAAATACTTTATATACTATTATATATATATATTTTTTTTTTATATACTATATATACTTTAAAAAATTTTTATTAATTTAAATCTAACGAATATAATTTAAATTAAGAATTTAAGTTATCTTTATATTTTTATCATTATCTTTATAATTTTATTAGTAACCAAAAAATGATTAGTTCAACACTCATATAAATTTTTTAATAATCATTTCATATACATTAAAAATTTTTTAATGAACTAATTATATTATAAAAAATTAAATTAAATTTAAGAAACCTACTTATCTAAAATAATTTCTGAAAACTATTTTTAATAATCGATAAATATTATTAATTATAAAAATATTATTATATTATATACTAATTATACTTCAAAAATATAATAACAAAAGTTTTATCTAAATATTTACAAAAACTGTAAATTCTATTTATACTGTGGTTACATTAAAATTAAAAATTATTTGAAATATAAACTTTGAAGACTACATATATATATGCAGTATTTAATACATAATATCTTTTACAAGAAGCCATTAACCATAATTTTTAAAATTTTATTTATTACTAGATTGTACTATAAAAATTAATTATTTTCAAATTAAAAAATCTTTTGAAATTAAATATTAGAGAAAAATGTAAATGGTGAAATGAAATGTAAATGATTTCTTTATTTTCCTTTATAACTTGATTTTATAATTTTACAATTTTATAAGACTAATTGGAAATTATCATTATTAAAAAGGAATAAAACAGCACAATTCATCAACTTAAATTTGATGAATCTAGTGCTCAATGAAAGAAATGTATTTAATTAAGTAATAAATATGTCAAGGGTTACAAATTTTAATTTATCTTGATATTAGATATCAAAATATTACAAAATTATCTGATGTTTAATATTAATTATTAATATAAATTACTGTATGTTTAATATATTGAGTTGAAACTTTTATCATAGAAAATAGAGAACATATCACCTGGGGGATTCTGGACAAAGAGGTAATAAGAGTAATTGCAACACGGCTGGACAGATTGCCAAACCAAGAAGAACAGGCCAACCCTCATTTGTACCAAGAATTTGCTCAATCCCAAGAACCTGTGAAACGAGTAGTCCAATTGTAACCGCTAGTTGATTAATGGTGCCTAATCCTCCTCGTAAATTCAACGGTGCTATCTCAGATATGTACATAGGTACAAGAGAGGTATTCAGCCCACAATTGACGCCAATAACGAAGCGACCAACGAATAGCATTTCATATGAGTGGGCGATCTTCGTACATCCCATCAGACAAGCACCAAGTATACCTATCACATTATTAAGCAGTAGACCGCCCTTCCTGCAATTTGAAAAAATGCATTAAAATAACTCTTAAATTATTTACATTGCTTCATATTTAAAATTTTTTTATTTTAACTATCATGTTTTATTTAAATTTATAGCTGTAGCAAACATATTATAAACACAATATCTATAATAGTACAATAAATTATAAATATATTTAACTTTTTAAAACTTTTCATTAAAAATAATTGGTTGATTTTCTACAAAAAAACCTTATAAAAGAAGAAAACATAAGTAAAACAGTAAAAGTGTTAGGCAATTTATCATATATTAAAGCATGTTGTCATTAAACGACGGAGTATATTAATACGTATTACTATAATATTAATATAATACTATGACATCAATAATAATCGAATAATAAAATAATTAAAGATATTCATTTTTCTTTCGTAAATTATACATCAGATTCACATTTTCGCAGATTAATAAAAATAACGTTTTATACATTTATAACAAAATATACAAACATTATTTAACTACTGATGTATCAATAACTATTATTGTATGCTAGTGCTAATATAATGCTAATATTCTCATCGTAAAAATAGTAGATTTTTATTTAATAGACTTTAATTAAAAAATGTTTTTAATTAAATACTCGGTTTTACATAAATTTGTACATTATTCTATATTTCATAAAAATACTTGTATCAATGTAAATTTTAGTTCTTTAAACTTATTTTTTAGTTATATAAAAAATAATTTTTTACTTTTTTTTTAAAAAATTAGATTAAAATTTGTTAATGATATATTATTAAAGTTGAACAAATATAGTAATAATTCTATAACTGGCAAAATCTTTAAATTAAGATAAATTTAAAATAAAATTTGATTCACAAAATGTTATATATTTTTATAACCGATTTATATAATTATTAATTTCTACTTTAGTTTTTCTTTTTATTCTTTTGTTTACATATTATAATTTAATCTAATATATTATCAATAAAAAATAATTAATTAATTAATTTTAAAAAATTCTGTCAAATTATACAAAAACTCATAAAAACTTGCTAAACTCGTTTAACATGAAAAGTAGTTTAGTACTTTCATATTTCTTAAATTCATAATTATAAAACTAATTGTTAAATAAAATTTTTAAAATATATTTTTTAAAGTGGCCTTTTATCTATCAAAGTAATATTGTTAAGTTATCCGATTTTAGTGAATTTATTTAAAATCATTATGATTTTGGTTGATGAAATGATATTTGTCAATTGGTAAATTTTATATTCTCTACCATAATAATTTCTTCATTAAATAATAATAAGTAAAATATTATAGCATATATTTTCTCGATATATATCTTCGATAAAAATGCTTATACGCTAAATTTTTAACGAAATATTAATTTCATTAAAAAACTATAAGTTAGTAAAAATATAAAAAATTTTTAAATTTAACTTAACTTCTAACGCTTTTCATCAATCAAATCCATATTATTTTAAGATATATAAGATAAGTTGATGCCAGAAAAATTATATTTTATAAAATATTAAATAAAACTTCAAATTCTAAATTCATCAATCTAAAAATTTTATTCTTAAATTGACAATAAAATATAGAAAAATCTTCTAAGAACTATTTCATCAACATTTTAAATTATATTTTGTGATATTTGCTTAATATTTTTTGTTTATTTTATATTTACTGTGGATTCTCTTACAGCTATCTGATCTGATTATTTGTTGAAAAATATTTTTACTTGTAATTAAAATAAATAGTAAGTCGGTTTTAAAACTAGAATTTTTTTATTGAATATTAAAAAAATAATTTGAATTACGCAGGCTTAATATGTGTATGTATGTATATTTGTTAAAATATTTATGTTTGTATTTAGTATAAAGCTGCACGAGTTATATTTATTATTTCATTTCTTTTATTAAATTTACTATTATTATTATTTATTTATGAACAAATTATATATCGTTACTTACATTTTTGACCATCGATTATAAATACGTCACATTTCAGTTAACAGTCCCATTAGTTAATTTTGTACAAATTCACACTATATATACTCACATCATAAATATTTTACGTTTAATCATATTTTTTTTATACATTTCTTTCTTATATTGTAAGCTTGATATACCAATCCTGTTTCTTTATCTCTCTACTTCAATAAATCTTGTGTGTTAAAAAACATATTGTATATATGATATAAAATATTTATGTTTTTCGCTTCTCCTTTGATGATATTTCTCCTAACTAACTTTTATAACCTCCTTCATTATTTCTTTTTTATTATTATATAATCTATAAGTTCTTTCTTTCTCTGTCAACTAGTGTTCTTTCTCTTTCATTAAATATTGCAAGTATCTTGCAACCCTTCTACTCTCTGATTCAATTACAAATTTTTTTCTTATATATTTTTTACTATAATTCCCTTGAATATTTCCCCTAAATATTATAATTTATCTAGATTTTTTATCTGAACTTGCTATATACTACCCTACTTTAATTACTTATTTTTCCTTTCAAAAATAATTTGATCACGTCATGCTGTGCTAGATCCATTATGTTTTAAAATTCTCTCTCTTACTTTTGTCTTTATTTGTATTACTTCGAATGAAACTTTTTCTATTTTTATTTTTACGTACTAGGATTACCTCATCCTCGTTTTTATTACTTTTTTGTGTACCTAATTATTCTCTTTGATGCCTATATATATTGCCTATTTTCATTTCTTTCCTACGTCATTATGTTATCAGGCATATTATTATTTTATTTTATTTTTAGATTTAATTTTTACTTTTCCTATTTTATCGCAACTTTTCCAACTCCAGATTTCAGCTCTTTATAGTAGTAAATTTTCTATTAATCAATTAAATATCAGTTTTATTCTTTTATTGATGATTTTTATATTATTTATTCTTTATACGTGTTATTTTATTTAAATTTATACCTTAAATATATAAATTATCTGACTGTTTCGATTTCCATTTCATTTCGACATTTTTTATCTTTCCATTGAAAATTCACATATATATTTCCATTTTATTTAATAGTGTATCAATCAATCTATTTTGTATATTATTTTCTTTTTTTTTTAATTTTTAGCTTTTTATATTCTCCTACCTTCTTTTCTTTTTTCCTACCTCTTTTCTTTCTCTGTTTTCGAGTCAAAAGGTTGACTTAACATTATTGCTTTTTATTTATTTTTTTCGAATACTATATCCATTTTTTCAAGGTTTTCTCTTTTTTATTCCGCATACATACTACTTCAATTTCTATCTTCTTTCAATTTACTATTATTTTTTGCTGCTATCAGTTCCTACGTTTCTATTTTTTAAAAAGGAAAATATAAACTCCTCTCGATTTTCTTTTCTTTTTATAGCTTTTTACTAGATTTAACTTTATTTTGTATTCTTTTTAGCCTTTCTTTTATTATTCTCCTGTAGTCAAATTTTTGTTAATTAAAATATTTCCAGATTTAACAAATGCCCAACTATATTCCACCATTCTTTTCAATCCTGCAACTTCCTAGAATCATACTCTTATTTGCTAATGCCTTTCCTTCTGCTTGTTTCATGTTTTCTTCTTTTTATTTTTTCTTCTAATTTTCTACCTTTTAGGCATATCCATTTTTTTTGTCTCTAAAACCGTTTATTTGTATTTTGCTATAGATTTATTCCTTTTTCTCTTGAATTACCTGTTTCTCATTATTATTTTACTCTATCACTTCGCCCTTTTTTCATTTTTATTAGCTTATTTCAACGCTTTTTAAACTTAGCTTTTTTTATAAATATATATCCTTTTCTTTCAATTTTTTTTAGTATCTAATCTTAGTTTTTATTTTTTTTTCATCTGTATTTTGATCATCTTTTCTGTTTTTTTATTAATTATATTTTTTAGTTTTACTTCTATTTTTATATTATTTTTACCCTCTGTATTTACGACTCCATTTCAAAGTAAAGAATCATTTTTTGTTCATATTTTTGATTTTATTACTATATATTTTATCCTATTCTTTTTATCGTTCCTTCCTTATAATCTATTTCTTTTTATTCTTTTACTAATTTTTTCCTATCAACTTTCACCTTTCCTTCTGAACATCCATATCATTACTTAATTATTTCAATTTTAAAAATATATTATTAACTTCTTAATTTTATCATTCATCGATTCTGATTCTTTCTTATTATCTTCCAGAGCTCTTGTTATTTTCTTCTTTATTTTTTCATTTTCGTTTTCCAGTAGTTTTATCCTAGCATTATGTTTTAAACATCTTCTTAAGTCTTTAAATAATCCTTTTTTCTACTTTTTTCCGATATTCTCTTTAATGTTTCTCATTTCTCTGCACATCTCTAGTTGCTCTTGTTTTTCTCAATTTAAATTAATCTTCTCTTTTTATGTTTCACCATCAATGGAAAAGGGAATAAGGAAAAAGTTTGCTTTCCTCTTTTTCTCAATACTTAATATGCCTATAATATCATTATTCATTCGTCTTTATTTCTATTTTAATTTTAATTTAAAATGCTAACTTCACTTATGTTTTATTCTAACGGAGCAAAAATAAATTTTCTACCACTTCTAAAGAAAAGACAAACATATTTTATATCGGATAATCTAATATATATGTATATAAATTACTATATACTAAAAATTCATTTCATACAAATTCACGGCAAGTAAATTAGTAGTAGCAACAACAGTAACAAGATAAAAAACGGCAGGTCTCCTCCAAATATATTAGAAACAAAATACATGGAACTTATGAAAGAATTTTGAATGTCTTGATATCGTTTTTTACAGATACTTAGAAGGCAGTAGTTACTGTATAGATACTATGAAAAAATTAACTGTTAAAATATTATTTCTTCATAATTTAAGGTCACGCAGATTTTAAAATATATAGTAACAATTCTGTGACAGCACTATAGATTAGCAGAAAGACTCTTACACCTAAAGGCTCTCTCAATTCGTACGAAATCTCGTGAGATAGATATAAAATGAGTGTTCATTGATAAAATTTAAAAATAATTGAATATTTTACATCAAAGTATATTGCTAGACCAACATCGAAATGTCTTTAAAACAACCATATTTGTAATTAGACTTTCTTGGAATTTGCTAATGAATGAAATTTTCCCTCCTGCTTGGCACGCAGGAGGGTTTTTATGCAGAGGGACGAGCGATTTTGAACATTTGGAAATTTGTAAGGAGGAAAAGAGCTATAAAAGGTACACTATTTGTGAGTGCAGCAGAGATTTTCGGTTTAGATTTCGGATTGCACGACGGTCTTAGAACGGCACATGACGGCGGCCGACGTAATAACCATTTTTCTCCAAGCAACGGCTTTTCAGTGTCAAATAAAAAACATTGTTATAAACGCGAAATTAAGTATATCCATTCACTCCTACCTTTTCTAATCCCGTCATCACCGCGACACTATCCTCAACAACTAAATAATTGGATAGACTTAAATTAAACAATCTTGTAAAGAAGTTCTGTTTAAATATATTATAATAGAGTAATAAATTAGTAAGAATAGTAATAATAGAATAATAAAAGTTTATAATATTGATTTAAAATGTTTAAACCATTGATTTAAACCATATTTAGTTATTAATGATAATATTAATACAGTATGTAGATTGTTAAAATATTAATTGGCCTATTTTCATAATATAACCTATTAATTATATTTATATTTCTTTCTTTAATAAATATATTTTTATTTAACTTTATTTATTTTAAATCTATTATTATTTTCAATATGTATGTATATCATTAACTGATAATATAATTCAGTAATAGTATTGTAAAAATATTGAATATTCACATTAAAAATAACTTGTATATTAAAGATTATAAAAGAATTAAATTTACAATAGAATAAATAATATTGTTGACTAAAACTAAATATTTCATGTTTTTAATTTTATTTTTAAAAGTTTATTGTTTAAAGAGCAGAAGTCAAATTAACAAAAATTATATCATTTTATAAAAATCTAAGATACGTAAGACTTATTTACATATTTTAGATAATTAATTGTACACCAAAATTTGAAATTATAATTATATATTGAAAATAATTTTTATTATCAATCTTCGTTAAGTTTTATTTCAATAAATACAGTTGAGTAAAACATCAAGTTTGAAGCAATGCATACAATGATGTAATTGTACTAACCTGCCAAATCTATTAGCAATAATTCCTCCACTAAAACCACCTAGCATTCCACCAATGGCAAATATACTGACTGCTACTGAATATAACCTTTGCACCGAATCTTCAGAAATATCTTCACCATATCGATCCTTATACACGTCTTTCATGAAATTTTCAATATTCTAAAAAGAAGAGAAAACAAAAGTAACATATAATCTTAAATTTCAGATATTTGTCTTAGTTGTTTATAAATAAAGTCATTAGCTGAATGAACATAATTTAATAAAAAAATTTAATTTAGCAGAGTATATAAGTGGAATACATCGGTATTTTTAAGATAATAATTCACTAATGTAGAAATAAAGTATAAATAAAAATTTCATTTATTAGCTTCTAAAATTAAAAAAAAATAAAAAACTAATTCATGAATTATATTCAAATACATATATCTTACAAATTATTTTAGAAACTACTGATTTCAATAGAATATTTAAGTTTAAAAATTTTGAAATAAATACAATTTAACAAATATTGAATCATTAAAATAAAATATAATAATGTAAACATTACATTTCAAAGAATGGTGTACTTATTTATTTTAAATTTAGAATTTATTAAATTTTTAAAAATTTGAAATAAAATTTAATTACCTTTTCTGGTGCATTTATAACTCCAGTATTGTATCCAAACTGTAGCATACCTAAAACCGCTGCAAATATTGCGTAAGATAGGAAGAACGTTAAACCCTGTAAAGCATATATAAATATTGTTAAACAAAAATCTTTAACAATATTTAAGTTAAAACAAAAACATTGCATTAAACAACTATTTTTTACTAATAAAATTGAATAATTAATTTTTAATTAATTTTGTTATATCATATTTCGTTACGAGTAGGGGTACGAGTATTAAAAAATGTAAGATATTATTGGTAAATAAATAATAAATATAAATATAAATATGTATGGTGAAGATTTTATCTAATTATATATAAAAGTATATACACTTTTGAACATTAAAAATTAAAAAATAAAACAAATTTTGATTCCAATATAAAACCTTGTAGTTTCAAACAAATCAAAATAATATCTATTTCCAGATTATTCGTAATATCTATCTGTGTAAAGATAGAACAATTTAGATTACATTAATTTTGGTTAGAATATATATAAAATTAATGCAAATTAACAGATGAAATAATATATAATATTCTATAAGCATGCATATAGTCAATGTTTTTCCGAAAAGTAATGACATCATATCTTTGCACCTCGTTTCAAAAACTATAAAAAAAAATAATTTACTTAAAATTTAATGTTACATAATATTACTCATGTTTAAATTTAAAGGTTGTATCATAAATTACAAATTAAAACATAAACTAATGCTTATGGTAACGGAATATTGTAAATAATTTTAAAAACACTTATCTAATAAAATATTTAGTATATTTAAAATATTAAAAATAAATCTGTAAATAAAAGTGGTGTAAAGTAAACATACGTTTTTATAATTTTTAAATCATTAATACTTAATATTTAGCTTAAACTAATGTTTTTATTAAACTAATCAATACATCTGAAGACTACAAACCTATTCAAAAGCAGTCAGGTTAATAAGAATATAATAATAATAATAATAATATAATAGAATAGAATAATACAAGAATAATAATAATAAATAATAAGAATAATAATATATAATAATAATAATACTATAATAATAATAATAATAATAATAATAATAATAAATAATAATAATAATATAATAATAATAATAAATAATAATAATAAGAATAAATAATAATATAATAAATAATAATAATAAATAATAATAATATTAAAATCATAACTAATAATAACAACAAGAACAACAACGATAGACTTTTTACTAATTGTACCGTGCATGAATTATATAAATTGAACCTGTTCTAAAAGTCTAAGTTTTCTTCTATGTGAATGCTCCTCCAGCCGATCCACATACACTCTCAACTCCTCTATTTCCTCCTTCACCTGCTGCACTGCATCCAACTCGTGCTGAATCATAATTTTTTAAAGTAATTATTTTTATAATTTCACATATTTTTATTTGTCAAGATAATTTGTACTTATGTTTTTTTAGAAGATTTTTCGATTTATGGTGTAATTATTTTTATATTTTCATAAAATTAAATATAAAATCATGGTTGTAACTTAGTTTTGAATGCAAAAATATGATATAATAAAATATAATAAAATATTCTAAAATAAATATAAATTCAGAATCAATTTTATAAGAAATAAGTTTATTAACACTACAGTATATGTCTATGATATTTTAAGTTTATGCATTAGTAATTTTATGAATAAAAAAGTATAATAAGTGAAAAAAACGTACTGCTTTAAAATTGTGAATATTATATTATTGTATACAATTTCAAAAATTTTCGATAATATTTTGAAAAAATGTTTTATATTTTAAAAAAGCAATATTAAAGTATCTATTAATTTTTGCTTTGATATTTTCTATAAATTTTTTAATAATTATATATAAATGATAACTATTGTATAAACATCAATAAATTATCAATAATATTTTTATTTATTTACAAAAACTTTTATATTTTTATAAATACCGTATTATGCATGTACGAATAAGAAATATATTTTTTCTTTAATCCATATTAAAGTAAGAATTTATAAATTACTGAAAATCGATTTATTGAAGGTTACAGTGCTAAATTTGCACAGACTTACCTAATATCTTCTATAAAATACATTTACATATAGTTATATTGCAAGAAGAAAATTATGCAAAATTTTCTATGTTATATGTCGATACATATTTTTTGTCTTTTTACTTATTAAGTCAAAATATTGCAACTAGGAAAACTTTTCAACCAACATATAGTTTTAATTTCTATTTTGTAAATTTTTATTATTGAAATAGTTAAAATACAACAATGTAGATTAAAATAAAAGTAAATATTAAACTATTGTAAAAAAATGTAGATGTTATTAAAAAAATAATTTCACACCAAAGATTTGTAAATATGTTGCATTTTAATAATCTTTTAATAAATATATTGGAAAAAATCTTGAGTTTACTTGTAATAGAATTATATATTTTTTATTAAGATTATTTTTTCTATCAAGTCTCTTACATAATAATAATACATTTTTTATTTAAATATAAATTTTAAATATATACAAAGAAAAAAATAAGGAAGAAATGGTAAAGAAAAATAAAGAAGAAAACGTTTATGTTTTGATATTACCTATTTTATTTAAAATTAGAAAATGTCAAAGTGATAAAATTAAACTAAAACGTTGTTTTAAAATGATATTTCAATACTATTTTATATGACCTTAATTTATACTACATCAAAATTCAAATTGCAAACCAAAATCTTAATTCTTATACGTGTATTGGACATTGTAAGAGAATGTAATATATACTTTAATTCTCCTAACACAGGACTGAAACTTTTATAGAATGAAACTGATATTTGATCTAAATAAAATATGATTTCAGATAAATAATTTTTAATTTTAATTTTTGTCACCTCTATTAAAAAAATAATTTAAAATTAACGGATACTAGTTCTATTAAAAAATATTAATATAAACATTTTTTATTTGTTAAAACACAGACTTTTAAAAAAATCACACAATATTATATTTTTCATTTTTATATTTGTTGCGAACAAAAAACAGAAAATGTACTCTAGGAAGCCTTGATTCTGTGAAATTTATGGCGGTCTAGCGCGAAGCCCATCGACAGGCTCCCCGACGAATTAAATCATAAATGTCTCACAGTGTTCAGCATCTTCGACATTTTTCTTTTGCTTTCCACACTGTAAATGCCTTCTAATCTTTTGACTTTCTCAAGGGTGCATAAGCGCGCACCCAGGAAAGCAGTATAATCCTCGCTCTTCGATACACGAGCTTCAAGAAAATATCTTATAAACGCGCCTGAAAATAAAATTTAATACAAGGAAAACGTGTATATTAATTTGTAGTAGTATTTAAATACCATATCGACCTATAGATTTATAATTATCCTTAATATTTTTGCAAAAATGTTATTTAACTAAGTTATTAAAACAAATTAAATGTACTGAATTTTGTAACTAATTTATGAAATAATTTAAAATTAAATTTTTTAATCATGACAAAATATTTTAACTAATCAATTAAAAAACTTATATTCATTGTTAGATTAATTTTTTTTATTAAAGTATCTGTATGTTAATATAATATATGCACGTGCATTTGTAAATAAAAAAAGCTCTTTTAAATTTTGAAAATTTTAATCTGGAATTTCGTTCAAGTAAATAATATTTATGTAATAAGAAATATATTGAAATCTATCAAAGAGCTGCTGATGAAAATAATTAATGAATAATCATCACTGAACAATCATAGCTAGTATGAATATAAGTAACACTATTGACAATTATCTGTTTTGTTCAAGATACTGATTTGCGTGGAGATAAAGAATGAACACATTTGAAAACAGATATTATGTCGACTTTGACTTACCTTAATTGCCACCATATCCCGCTTGACCTCGCTAACTTCACTTTGACAAGATTCAACGCTCTTAGTAAGCTCTTGCAGTTGCGTGCGTATCTCGCAGAGTGCAACGGTTGTCTCTAGCTGTCGGTCGCCGCGCTGCAGCTCATCTAACTTTGCGCTGAGGTTCATACTCATCACGCTCACTTGCTTCTGCAGACTGAGGTTGTTCATGGCACGAAATTGGAAAGACCAAGAAGCACGTGTGCACGAGCGTAAAACATTAGTAATCCTCTACTTTTATCCTATCTTATTCCTATCTTTTACTCTTTTCCTCTTTTACCGATTATTTAAACATTTTTATTTATATTATACGCAGTAACACGTTTAATACACTTTAATTTAGGATTCATTTACTCCTTTTTAAATTTCAATATTCTCACGAAATATACAAATTTTGAACGATGTTAAAGTACTTTATATTAATTCAATAACAAAATTACTATTTTCTTCATAATTCAATGAATGATTTTAAATATATTAGAAATCGATGAGAAAAATTAAAAACTTGTATTAAATATTCTGATTAATTATTTTATTTATACTTTAATTTAAATAAAAATCAGGAAAAATTTATTTATAATTTTATAAAATTGTTGTAAAAAATAATTAATTTAATACTGTTATCTAAAATCTTTCTTAAGTAGAATCTATTAAAATATAAAATTTATTCTTCTTAGAATAGAAGAGACAGAAGATTTCATTAAAAAATTTTATAAATTCTATTTACATTTTACATTTAAACTACTTAAAAAAATTTAAAATTTTATTAATCTACTAAATATAATAAATATTTAAATTAAAATACATTTTATTTTAATTAATTATAGAATTGTTTTTACAAACAAAAATGATATATAAAGTTTAAAAATTATTTTGTATATAAATATATGTCATAAAATATTTCAATATAGAGGAGACATAATCTATTAAATGTATTATTTAATTAAATTACTATTTCATTTTTTAAAAAAATAATTAAATAGAATCTAGGTTTAAAAAAAATTAATTATTATAAATAAAGTATTATTTATTTGTGCTGATCTTAACATTTAAGTATCACAAACAAATTATTTCATGTTTTCAGAATAATTATTTTTGATTGATAACACATTAATTTTATAAAATCAATGTATATTCTTGAAAAACGTTCGTAAATTCTGTAAATTAAAATAATCTAAATCTAATTTTATACAATTATTTTCATTTAATTAATATATTTTTAATTATTCTCCTTCAGAACTATTTACTAGAATTATGAAATGATTCAAGAAATTTTGTTCGAATATTATAAAGTATGATATTATTGTATTTAATCGAATTAGTGTATTTAAACGGGTATTAAATAAAATTCTTTATATCTCTTTCTTTCTTTCTCTCTTTCTCTCTTTCTTTCTCTCTATCTCTCTTTCTTTCTCTCTATCGCTCTCTCTCTATCTCTATCTCTATTATTTTCTTTAATAATCTGTATTTGTATAAATTAAAAAAAAAATTTAAATTGCCGAGTTTTGAATTCGTCATTCATTAATTACTGCAGGTCACGTATTAAGAAAAATTTTTCTAACATATCTTTCATTACAAAAACTTTTGTACAAATTTTTTTTTTATTAATTCCTATTAATTTTGAGGCTATACACCTCTGATTGTAAAGTATTAAATTTTTATAACTTTAAAACAATAAAAAATGTATAATCACTATTATTATATTATTACGGTTTTTGTATTATTATTATTATTATTCTTATTATTTATTACTTATTGTTGTTGTTGTGTTGTTATTCTTGTTATTTAATTATTATTAGTGTAATGTTCTAGTTATTATTCTCAATTGTTGTTGTTGTTGTATTATTATATGAAAATCTTAAATATTTTCAATTTATCGTTCATTATATTGTATTTTTTCGTTTAGTACATAAACTATAAATATAAATATTTTTTAGGCAATAGAACTCTTGAGATACTAATTTACATTAAAATATTGTTTTTTAAATTAAAATAAAATATTTTATAATAAAACAATTAGTTACGTTTTTTTATAATTTAATAAAAAAAATAAGAAATATTTTTTTTTCTTACCCCCGTTTTTATTAATCACATTATTTTTATGTTTTATAATATTTATATAAAAATTTATAATAAAAAGTTTATAATAAAAATGTCTTAGATTTTTGAAAATGTTTTCAAATATAAATTTAATAATATATTCTAATTTAAAATATTAACTTCGCGTATAAAAAATTATATAATGTATTTATTATTTTTTTTTTCAACTTGTGAAAATTGAATGCTTATTTTCTGAAAGAAGCAGTATAAATAAAACAATTGAATAAAATGAAAAGAAAGAATATATTTTTTACTTTGTATAATCATAAAATTTTTATAAAAGAATTTTCTTTCAATGAATTAATGTATTTGATTCTTTTATAACAGCTTTAATATATAAAATTCATATTTTTAAAGAAATATATGATTTTTTTGTCAATAAATGATACATTTTTTCAGCAAAAGTTATTAATTAATAAATTATTCATATTATGAGTTATTTATGATAGCTCGTCAGTCATTACATATTATTTAAATAATTCCAAAAATATTAATTAAGAGAATATAAGTAATTTCATTAGTATTTATATTATAAATTATTATAATATTTATATATAAAATTTAAATTATAAGATTTCAGGTATTTGTTTATTCTATTATAAAATCGTCAATGTATAGCCTTGTAAAAATTCAGTTCGTATTTTCTCAGCAGCAGTAAGCAAATTTTAATGTAAATATACCAAACATTTAATACACTATATTTAGAAAAAAAAACACAAAAAACATGTTACTAGAAATATGTCTACAACATGTTTGTACGTAGTAATTATCAGATGTTACTTATAATTCTGCGAGTGATTCGTTGCTGTGCACATTTCAATACCTCATAGGTACGTACATATATAGTTTCAACTTTTTAAAATCTATTTCAATATCTATAAAACGTCAAAAAAATATTTATTTCTTTAAAAAAATTGATAAAACTTTGATAATACTTTAATTGAAATATTAAAATACAAAAATTTTTTATAAATAAAATTTGTAGAAACCGAATTATTTACTATTAATATGATTATTATTAAATATTAATCATAAAAAAACGAACATGAATCTAAATAACTTATATTATTTAATAATGTTTTATTAAAATCTTTAAAATATTAAATTATCTATAATATATGAAAAATATACCGATAACTCTTAAAATAAATGTACTAATGCAATTAGTTAGCTGCAATAATGCTTATAATATTAAAATTGATAAAATAAATATAAATTCCTTTCTTTTATAAGAATTTTTTTAGTTGTGAAATGTAAAAAGTTGTTAAAATTTGTTTCGTAATAAAGATTGATCAATGTGCACAACAATAATAATTATAATATAGATTCAATAATAACAAAAAAATGTACACGACGAACTGATAAGAATTATTGCAGATATACATGAAATAGTGAAATGCAGCAAAAATGAATGAACGCGTGATCTTGAAAGAACAACTCCGAAAGAGATAGACTGAATTGTTGGATCAGTTTATACCAATATTAGAATAAATTAATTTTTACTTCTACTTTGAAAACTTAGATATATCTCTCATATATTAAAATACCACCATTAAATTATTAATATTGTAAATATTAATATTATTTTGCATAAAAGTAATTATATAAAAATATAACAAATGTTAAGGAAATAATTATATAATACAAAGTAAATACGTTTAAATAACAAGTTCGAGAATTATTTTTATTTAAAATACACAAATATCTATTTATATAATATTGAACGAAATTTGTTAATTTGTGCTAAAGAATTGTTAATTCTTGAATTTGACTTAAGTATAACAATAAAGGTACATTAAAACCTTTTTCCAAAAAAGCTTGGTATAAACTCAGCCAGCATGAATCATAACGAAAAGATAAAAATGAAAAATTGAAAGGATATATAAAAAAACATACAAAATCGAATACAAGACATAGGAAATAAAAAACTAAGAAAATATCAAAATAAAAGTAAAATTACAATATCGTTTAACTTAATTATATTTATTTACTTGGATTAATTTTTTTAATTTAATTAATTTAATATTTAATTTATTGGAAAATTCTTTTTAAATAATATGGATATGAATGTTTTTTTTTATATCAATAATATAATTGTGAGTAGTAATTATAGTTATCATAACTGCAGTTTCGTAAGATCGACTTAAATATATATTTTAGAATTTCTAAATACAGAATTTACAGTAAAAACTAGCTAAAATAAAATATAAAAATAAAATTGCATAATTTTAATTCAATTTAAAAAATATTCTATAGAATATTAAAAACTTATTTTCATAAAATAATATGTCTTGCAATATATTGGCAAGGTCAAATTAATGTATACTAAGACATGTTTTCATATACTTGGAATAAAATAACAACAATAACACCAACAGCAACAACAACAATAATAATAATAATAATAATAATAATAATAATAATAACAATAATAATAATATAAATTGAAAATAAAAGCATTAACACACAAACAAAAGGCAATAAAGAAAAGCAGCGATGATGTCGGTATGTACCTGGGAGGTAGGGAGACCATGGCTGTATTTCAAAACTACAGTAGCCCCTGAGGGCTCCAGCAATCTCACACGTTTTTCTATTTTCTTTTTTCACTTTTTTTGCTATTGTTTTTTTTCTTTTTCTTTCTGTTTCTACTTTTCTCCCTTTCTCCCGTATTGTTCTCTTCTGTTGACTCTTTCTGTTTGTAAGTTTGCAAGCTTATCCGCGGCTATTCGCCAATTTGCAAGAAATTTTGAGCTCGAGTTCGAAGATGTCCAAAATTTTTTTAGGCCAGCACTCATACATACAGGTGTGAATTGAACTGATCCACCGACAACTTGATTGATTACAAAAGAGACAAGTGAACAACTGAGCGCACGTGTGTGCTTATTTCGTAACAATCCACACAAAGCGTTCTCTTTTTTCGTCTCTCTGATTATTCGTTTTTCGTTTTTCCACTTTTAGAATTTTACCTAGTTTGGAAAACACAGTTGTGTTTTAATTATCATAGTTTTTAAATAAAATTATACCGATGATCACATTGAGAAGAACATATATTAGATTTTATCTTTTATTTTTGTACTTTATTATGTGATACTTGTTATATTTAGGTTCACTATTTTTTCTATTTTTTAATTTATCTCTTTGTTAAATTCATACATTTGTCTTCATAACGTTAAGTCTTATTATCTCATGTTGTATCTCATATATATTTTCTATAATAACTATAGATATAGTAACTTTAATAATTATAGATGAATTAAATGATTTTCTTTTATTCTTTATTACATTACTCAGTGCATAAGTTACTTTTAACTTTTTTATCTAATCAAATTAGTTTGAAAATTTAAGAAAATAGAATATAAAATGATTGCAAAATAAACTACAAATTATGTAAAAAATTAATATTATATCTCGCATATCACAATAGTTGTATGATTAAATATCATATCAATACACAAATCAGTCAACGAAATTGAATTTTTTATTAGTATATATTTAATATATTATAATATGTAATTGTAATATTTTTAGATTACTCAAGAATCTACTAAATTTGAATTCTATAGATTTAATCTTTCATTTCACTTCTAGTAAATATTGACATATTTAAATCTTTATAATTAAGAATCATAATCAATTAATCTATAATAAATATAATAATAAAAGTAAATCCTATAAATTTTTACATTAAAGATTTTTTTACATTAATAGAATACGTATTTGAAGAAAAATATATTTAAAAATTGTAAACCTTCTGATAGATTTGATGTCACGTAAAACTATAGCTAATCTTATTTATTTTCATATAATCTAATATATTTATGTAGAATATATGTGAAAATAGTTAGACTGAAAATAGAAAATTATTAATACAAATTCTTATTAATATAAATAAAATTTGTTTTGAGTAAAATTTAATTGTAAATATATAAAGTAAATCATAAAAATTTTAAATATTACAGATTAGATTAGTAATTTTCAATATGATCTATTTTATGAAGAAAATATGTTCTTAATCTTACTTTTACTTTTTACTAAATAATAATTACAATTTTTAATAATGCAAAGTGATTTGGAGTTAAATATTTCAAAAATAATACTATAACTTAAAAATTAATATTATGATATGAATAAAAATTATTGTTTTTCCCGCGTCATAATTTACTATAGATTATTGTATATAAAATATAAAATGATTTTATCTACTATACATAAAAATTGCTACCTTCCAATAATATACTTAAATAAAAATTGTAAAATTTTTAAGATAACTGCTAGTTAAAAGAAAAATTATATAAAATGTAATATAATTTTATGTATATCAAAGATTTAAAAAATTTATATTAAAGAATAACAAAATATGACTTACTAGTGTAGATTTAGAAAACGATAACTAAATGCAAGGAAATTGTTCTTGTCATGTCTTAAAAGAAGTATGAAATTTCTTTATTAAAGCTGTATAAATTGAATTACAAAGTAAATTTTTATAAATTGTTTCTGTGAGCTAAAAATATTTCTAAAATATTTTTTTATTAACGTAAATTTGACTGAATTCCTTATCGCAGTCATAAATTTTATCTTTAAAAAGACCAATTTCAGGTTTTCCATTCCTAGATTACAATAAATATTTTTAATGTTCTACTCATATGTATAAAGATTAAATTGGTTTATTCTATATTTATTTATATAATATAAATATAAAAAATAGTTTTCATAATCAATTCAAACATTTAAGAAAAAATTTATTAAAATAAGACAGTACAATTATTTAAATTAAAAGAAAACTTTAATTGTTTAATGAAAAGTTTTTATTTTGTAATTAAAAAGTTAATTAATCTATTTTAATTTTTGTGCTTAATTTATTAATTATATATTAATAAAAACGGATGAACGAGCAATTAACGATAAGTCGAACTAGCACATGAATAATAATAGATTCATTAAATATATATCATTGGATAGTTTGTGTACGTCGTCTATCTTAAGAATATACGTATATGTACATTTATTTTATTTTTGTTATTCTTACTGAACCATTATTTCACTATCATCTAGAAAAATAGTATAGACGTTACTTTTCTATCTTTAAAAGAATAAATTATTACAATAAATTATTAGAATATTTGTCTACCTGCATAGTATTATATCTAGTCTTTTCATTTCCATATCGTCTAATTAACTAGTATTGTTTAAAATGAAAATTTGTCTACATTATAAAACTATTTCATTTCTGTTCAACATAAATAATTTATTTAAAATAAAATATTTTAACATGAAATTATTAATTGAATTTTTATTAATACATGGAACGACCAAAATATGTGCATATGTATTGATATATAAATATTCTCTACCAAAATAATAAAAAAAATATTTTTGCCAAGTGTTTTTTTCTAAAAACGCGTTTTTTAAAATAATCTGAATAAATTTTTTATAATTTTATAAAATTAAAAGTAAAAAGTACAATTTATCGATTAAAAAAATATTCTATAATTTTATAATTTGAGTATATATAATATATATAGAATACTTAGAAACTATTATGTTTGCAATAATCACTAATTCGTGTTTAAAACTATAATTTTATCCGTTTGAATAATACAATTATGAATATAATAATCACTTTTCAATAATTGTTGTATAATTTTTGATAGTTTAAAATTAAGATTAAAAATGTAATGATATTACGTGTAATAATATACACATCTAATTAAAAAAAATCTATTATATAGAATAACTTCTAATTTTAACGCATAAATATGAAGAATGACTATTCGTGATAAATTTTGCAGATAGCCTGCATATATATTACTAAAAGAAAATATTATGCATGAATTATTATTTTATATTCTTAAATAAACGCTAAAAGTAAAAAAAAAAAGATTCTTAATAGAATTTTATGTAACTAAATTAATGTAGTAGTATTCTCTCAATTTCCACTTACAATATAAAAAAGAATTCGGTATTCAGTTACCTAATTTATGGGTTCACATATTTAAATTTGTATAGAGATTTGTATATTAGATAATTTGTATTTTTAAATTCTTTTTTTGAAAGAAGATGAATTTTTGGGTAAAAATAAAATTTTTTAATAAAATTAATTAAAAATATTTATTAATTAATTTATTACTTAATTATTTAACAGGTGTATTATAATTTTATCGTATTTTTTATTGTGTTTATACATAAATAGAATATATACTATTGCATATTATATTTTTTAATGAAATATATAATGGCTGTAATAAAAAAAAACAATATTTAAAAAACAAAAAAATAATTTTACGTTTCAATTTCATTATTTTAATAATAGATATTTTTAATCCAAGAATTTTATTTAATGTAGAACCATTCTTATTTCTACAATTAAATAATACTGTTTTAAAAGGTGTAATCGGTGTAAAGTTGTAAGAAAATTATTTGTTTTTTTTTTTTAATTTGATGATACCAGAATAATTTAAAAATTAGACTTAAACTAAAAATCATTTTAAAAATTATTCACGTATAAAACTTTCGTTTCAAATTATTCATGATTCTATTTTTTCATTTGACACATTATTGAATAAAAAATTTCTTTGAGGAAAAACACTAAATAATAACTAAATTTTTAATAGAACTAAAGAAATCATACTACTCAAATTTTCTTCAAACAAGAAAACAATACTCAATATAATTAATAATATTATATTCTGTAATTTTTAATTATTTAAAATAGATTTTTTTAATTAAAAATTTGGATAAAAAATTTAAAAAATGGATCGACGATACATTAATATCAAATTACATTTTTATAATTTCATTTGTAAATAACGTGATAAATTACGAACCGATTTGCTTGCAGGTAATACGACAGAGTTACTTTTATATTTTTATTAGTACAAAAATTTAAACATGATGAAGATGCAATATTTAATGTTTATCTTTATGATCTTAAAATTTCAGAATACTGGTAAAAAAGACTTAAATATTTTTATTTTAATAATTAAATACTGAATTTTTAACTATACTTAATTACTTTAGTAGACGCATTTTCATCACAATTCTATATTTAAAATTATGTGCATATATATTTTAAATCGTATTTATTATATTATCTTAAAATTTATACGATTTGAATTTTTAAAACATATTTATACACAAAAATAAAGAATGTTCTTTAATTGAGTGAAAAATTTTTAAATTGTAAACAATTTTATCATCAATTTTCATTTAAAAAAATATTTTTCACTCAAATCAATGCTATTTTCACCAAAAAAATAATTCAAAAATATCCCATGCTTTTCTTGTCTAAATTTATTTTTTAATTTAAATTTATTTTTTTTAATTTCATTTTAAAATTTATTTGTAAATTTTAACATATAATTATATATATACATTTATGTTTTAATCAACACTTTGTTTAAAAAAAAATTTATTGTATTATTATTTTATTTTAAAACACTCAGTAGTCTAACCCCTTAACGATCAACAATCTTAATAAAATTTGAATAAATTTTAGATATAACTATTTTGTTCATGAAACTAATTTTCATAATAGCATAGAAAAATATAAATCTAAATATAATTGATTACATTAGATTCACAAGACTGAATTACTCGGTGTGTATAATACTGACCTTATAAGTAGCTCCCTAAGAGTTGCCTCATCTTCTTCCTGTACCTCTTCTTGCGTCTCATTACTGTAAGATCCACGGGGCCCAAGATAGTGGCGCGTTGTCGGCCTAATACCGTGTCGGGGTATTCGCGAAGCAGCGTAGCTGGGTAAGATGGGTAGTCCCCCAAAACCCACTGGAGGCGGTTGTTGATAATGCGTAGTCGTAGTCGTGGTTGTTGTTGTCTGGAGATATCGAGCTGATGTAGGACGCCCTCTCGTCAACTTGAGCCCTGATGTTTGACTATGACGAGTTTCGAAACCACTAATCCCACCTGACAAATGATGCCCGATGCAACTAGGTTGCAGCACATGCTGCTCCTGACTATTAGTTCAAATAATTGATTTCAATTTTAAGTAATTTTATTATGTTATAATTTTATTAGAATATTTACAGATTTTTTATTTTAATTATAAATTGAATTTCAATTAATTAGGATTATTTATTCATGTTAGAATTAAATCGGTAATGAAATTCAATATCTAAGATTTATCTAGGAATCATGTATTTTAATTTACGAATTAAAAATGAATATAATAAAAATATTGTATCAAAAGATAAAAAATTATATAACTAATTATTTATTTTATATTTTAAATTTTTTATAGTAAGGGAATATTTATAAATACGACAAAATAAATGTTTCAATTTAAAAATAAAATTTTATTATAAATAAAATAAATTTGAAAACATAAAAAATTAACTTATAAAAATTAATAATTAAATAAGACTACAAAAACTTATCAATAAATATTAATGGTCATAAGATTATGAAAAAATGATATATAATTCTATTGTATATACATACAAACATTAATCTAAAATACAAATTAACATATTTTCTAAATTATAGTTTAAATAATTATACTCAATAATCATCTATTTAATAAAAATTAACTTGTTCAGGAATATAAAAATTATCTCTGAATATCTTATATTACTCGGGAACATTGAGACAATAATTTTACATTATATAAATTTCAGTTGTTATTTTTTTATAATCACAAATTTTTTATCTATAAATGATATTTTTGACAACAATGATAATAATATTTTGTAAATTTTCCAATATTATAAATTATTACAAGAATTAAAAAAAAATAATAATTTTCTATCGATGACAAATAGTTTACCATAATTAATTAGTTATTTTTTATTAAATAAATAATAACTAATAATTTACGTGTAATTTTAATAAAAATAATCTTTGTATTTGAACTTTTCATTAATTCAATTTCAGTAGTTGAATTAAATTGGCAAACAATTCATCATTGATAAAAATTATAAGTTTCATCTCAATTGTATGTAATATTAGTTTCTTGTTAGAAAATTTCTTCTAATATTATTATTATTATACATAGAATATTATTTCAAAAAGAAAAAATAAGTTGAAAGTGTTGAAAACATAAAAAACGATACTGAAATTTATCTGTAAGAAAATTTATATATCAGTTTTGAAATGTGAATATTCAAAGATATAAGAGTTATATATATAAATATATAAATGTTATATATGTTTATTATGATATATTTTATTAGAATTATAGCTTGTACGTTAAATTGTAAGTTATTGTGTAACTAATATAATACTTAATACTACATTGTACATTTGGAACAAATACCATTCTTACCTATGTGTGCGATGTCGTCGCTGTTGCTGATGATTATGATCAGTTGAAGCCTGTGCCACTGCTGACCGCTTTGTTCTACTAGCGAGCTGGTCCAGTTTCTGGCTGCGCCTGATGTTGCGATGATGGGCTGTAACGGATGATACTTGGATCGGATTAACACATGTAGAAGAGGCTGAATTTTTGACTGAAGAACCGTTTATTTCCTCATACAAGCACTCTGAGTCGGCATCCGTTGATGCAACACCGCTCCACAAGTGGTTTATTGGCTTGAAGCCACGAGACTCGGACATCCTTCCAATGGCAATTGTTGGTAACATTGATGATTACACTGGTGACGATACTCAATGTTGCTATCTTGTTCTTTTTCCCATAACAAGATTAACGAACCGCATATACGATGACCGACAAAGGATGAAGAACAGAATAAGGTATTAAATACAGGTAAGGAAGAAGAATTACAATAAACCAAGTTCAAGTGAGTAGTGCTGTTGCTGTGGAATTCATTCAGTTCACCACAAAGCTGCACGTGTCCAGAACAAAGAAATAGTCACAAATTCATTTCTATTCAGCATCCTTTAAAGTAGGTCACTTTCACTTAGCTCGTTTTTTAAATTCATGCAATTATATAATAGTATATAATAGTATAATATATAACATATAATGATTCAAATAATAAATATTTGAAGGGGAAAGATATTTCAAATAAAAAATTATATTTAAAAATATTTTAATAATACTAAAAAATTTCAGATTCTTTATGTACTTTATGTATAGTATTTAAGTTAAATATTCAAATGGAATCAGAGCATCTTGAATATTCAATAAATTATAATAAAAATGATGACATTAGAATTAGTGTAACTGAAAATCTTAAGATCTTTAAAGTAATAGAATATATAGATTTTTAAATAATACAAAACAATTAAAATTAAGAATTTTAATTTATTTATTTTATATATTTAAATGAAAATTTTTATATCTATTTTATCTAAACTGTATATTTAAATAATATTCTTCCATTTTAAAATATATTCATTTTTAAAAAAATATTTGAATTTTAATACATAAACGTAAGAATAAAAATAAAAATTATAATTTAATTCAATTTATTGAAACAGTAAAATTATATAACTAACTTTCAGTCATAAATTTGCTATTAAAAAAAATTATAATATACTTTAATAAATGTGCTTTAATTAGTAAGTACTAAAAGGCAGTATATAACATTTAATAAAGATTTAATAGGCTTCAAATATGAATGCAAAAAACCTTTAAAATATAAAGGTATAAAATAAAATATAAATAATGACTATCAATATTACCATACAATAATGTTATTATAAATATTAATATGGAAATACAGCTAATTAATATTATTATTTTACAGTATTATATTGTTATATTATCAATTAATATTAATTATTACAGACATCATACATATTGAACTTTTCCCTAAAAATTTTGTAAAATTTTCTCAGTTTGTAATCAAATATTATAATTTTTTCTATAAGATTTTATTTCATTTAAGCAATCGAAAAACAAATGTTTTATTATAAAATTAAATTCAATTGCATTTTACATCCTGTAGATTTTCATAGTTAATAAGCAATAATTTAAAAAAATAAAAATTTATTAATTATACTTTTTTATTTCTTTATAGTGGTATATCTAAATTATGAATATTAAAAATATTTTATACGAATTACTAATAATACATGCAATGAAAAAAGAAAACCATTCCAACATATAAAATTATTAGCATTTTAAATTTGTACGTGTTACTAAATTATTAACCTTCAACATATTATTTTATTTTTTTCCGTGCATATTTTTATAAAAAAATTATATTTAAAAACTTTTGTAAAATTTAAAAGTAAGTTTAGTTCATAATATTTAATGACATAAGAAAAACTATTATTAAAATATATAATAATTTTATTCGTATATTAAACATAATTTCAACGATTATTATGAATATAAAAAATGTAATTTTTAATAAATAAAATTAAGAAAATATTTTCTTTCTCCACGTTTAATTATATCATTAATAAACTATATAATTAAAAAAAACTCGTATTTAAATGTTTAATATTATTCTGTTATATTATTATTAATATTATTGTTTAATATTTTTCCTTATGAAATTAATTTTTTATTTAATTTAAATGATTTTATTTATTTTCATTTCAATTATTTAATTATAAAATTTGTTGTATATTTAAAAATAATTAATAATCGATCAACCTTTTTTATACAACTCTATCTAATAACTATAAAAAACTAAAATCTATATGAAAAAAGAATACATAATAAATCGTTTGATTACTAAACGAATAAAATAATTGACCAATGATGACATTTCAAATAGGGTCATATTTTATAGTATTTTAGGATATAAATAAAAGTACACCACTACATCATGATAGTATCTTCTGATTAGAGAAAAATTAACTGCAATTAATAACGATTCGATATGGTGGGATCAGATGCGAAATAGTCTTGGAACAAATTTTGAAAGGGATAAAAAACAACTTGCCTCAACTGAATTAGACTAATTTCTGACCCAGAAGCGATCAGGGAAATAATTTAGCCGAATTCGAAAACCTCTTTTTTCCGCTGGTGAAATGAATACGTAAAAGCCGATGTGCTGGGAAAATCGTTATAGAAGGTGGGTGACTTATCCACAATGCTTATTTCAGTCTCATAACTATCCTCGTAACCATCCTCATACTAGAGAAAATTTGACCAAAACTTCAATGTCATTCCGTTTTTGTTTTTGTAAGACGAAGGTGTGAAAATCGGTTGTTCTAAATAGCGCTGTAACAAGGCAATTCGCACGATGGAAATAAAACAAGAATACCAAATATTAAAATAAAAGCATGACAAAATGCAATAGCTGGTCGATAACACCCCATAACTGTGCCATCTGACGTCAATCTGTAACTCGACGTTGCTATTCTGTGCGCCCCCAAGGCATTGTTGTCACCAAATTAAAAATACTTGACATCAATACAGCATAGAGAATAAATGAAGCCTCCCCCACTATTACAAAAAATGATTTGGAAAAATGATTTCTTGTTTACCTTGAAACTATCTACTGACCTACTTCAATATTAATAATAAAAAAGACTAAAAAATCATTTTTATTGTGTACCAACTGTTTCTTCTACTTCTCTTTATGACTACTAATTTCTAATCCATTTGTCTGTGTCAATCTCACTTTTTTTCTTCCTTTTTTCTAGACTTGTCTATAAAATTACATTTTATTTATCAATTGAAATAATTTTATTTATTTTGATAAGCTGATACAATTTACTTAAAAATTTTAAATATCACATATATAATTAATAAGATATTCATGGACGGGCGATATGACACGTGGTAAGATAAAGCGAAAAGTGTTTATATAATTAAAAGAAACTGGTTGAAAAAGGTAAAAAATGTATAGACGACTGCGGAAAAAATAAGAAAGAAATAGGAAATAGAACAAATGAGCAATAAAACGAAGGAGATAAAAAATAGAGAGGCAAGAGCAATCGGTAATAAGGTGATAGATAAGAAAATAGAGTGAAATTTTAGAGGAAACAAAATATATATTTTAGAGGAGAAAAGATTAGATTTAGTTGAAAAAGGTAAAAGACAAAACTTTTGGAGAAATATAAATCAGAGAAAGAGGAGTGTGAAATTTAATTTTAGAGTGTGATGAAACTATTGAAAATAGATATGCAAGAATAGAAACACTTAAGTAAATAGAATATTTAGTGAAAGTAAGAAAAGAATTTATATTCAGGAGAAATTAAAACATTATTCAGTGGAACTACGTCTTGTAAAGATAGAAAAAATAGGAGGTTTAATGTTTGCAATAAAAAGTTGAAAATATAGAAGAAATAAAAATAAAATTAGAGATTAAAGAATTAATCATTAAAAAATAATGATTAATTAATTGAAGTTTAAAATGGTTTGATATATATGATAATAAAAAAAGAAAATTTGGAGAAAATGAATACGTTTTGAGAAGAAAAAGAGAGAAAAAGCTTATATTGGGGGTACGTTGAAATGCAAAAATAGGGGAGGAAAATGATTTATTAAAAGAAAAACAAAAGAGTAGGAAAAGATTTGAGGAGAAATAAATAAATAAAGAAAATGGTAAATTTGTATAATAGATAGAGGAAAGGTTTTCATTCTGAATGAAAAGGGAGGATAAGAGTATAAAAACTTTACATAAACTTGTAAAACAGAGGCTTCTGTGGTGAATTATGATTATAATACAATATAAATATATTATGTAACCATTATATTAATTGTATAATAAATCAGAAGCAGATGATATAATAGAATGAATAGATAATGTGAGTTTCGGTTTACTAACAATTAGAAAGAGAGTTATTTGAGGATATAAGAAGAGAAACGAGGAGGAAGAAAATGAGAATAGAACAGTCTGGATTCAAAAAATACAAAGCACAAAAAATAAATGAATGGAATATTTACATAATATTGAAACATAAGATGTAATAAGATAGTTAAAATAATTTAAAAAAGGATAAAATAAGATATGAATCAGAAGAAATATAACAAAATATGGATAAAATGTTAAATTTGTCAGTCAAATAATGCTAAAAAAACAAGAAAAAGGCGACTAACTTATATAAACAGAAAGGAATGAAAATAAAAAAAAGTCAGTAAATATTTATACATAATAAAACCCTGGGAAAGACAAAATTATAAATTAAATTTGAAAATATAAAAAAGCAAAATTTATATTATACCAGGTGTAACAAAAATTATAAATATACTAATAAGGGGGAAAAATTCCTAAGCAATAAAATAATACTAAAATTGTATCAATTCTTAATAAAAAAACAGATATGACAGAAACAGCTATAACGGGATTCCATTAGTAGATACAAAATATAAGATTTACATGGAAATAATACAAAATAGAATATAAGAACACATATATGGAAACAATAAATATAATGTTATTCATTTCGATATTATAAATACAAGAATGCAATGCATTTATTTAAAACGATAGTGGATAAATAATTCAAGAAGGTGAAGAGTGAATTTTTAGTAAATTTCACATACAAAAAGTAGTATTTGATACATAATGACAAACAGATAGGAAATTTGGAAGTACTTAAAAATATTTGATATAAAAATTTAAATTTCATTTCATAAATTGCACAAAAATATTTGTAGAGAAACAAAAAAAGTCAGAATAGATAATGAGATATTTGAAAGAATAAAATTAGAAAAAAGACATCCAACGCTGTCCAACGAAATCAGTATCATTGATATATTTACTTAATACGACTTATTGATTTTATTGAAGGTAAGGATGAACTAAATAAAATTAAATTGTACCTTTTTAAAAAGATACAAAGAAAATATATAAAATGAATAATTAATTTAGATAAAAATACCCCTGATTTTATTATGATTTTCGAAACAGCAAGAAATAGTATAACGATAAGGATAAGAGAGTAATTAAGTTTGAGAACAAAATAATGAATATCAATTCTCAAAGAATGAGTAAAAATAATATCAAAAATGTATTTGAAAGCAAAAAACATAAAGGAAGAAGTAGAAAAGAAGCAAAAAATTTATTCTGGCCAAGTGTTGTTGTTGTTATTATTATTTTTATTGTTATCGTTATTGTTATTGTTGTTGTTGTTGGTTGTTGTTGTTGTTGTTGTAGATGTTATTATATTATTATTATTATTATATTATTATTATTATTATTATTATTATTATTATTATTTACTATTATTACTAAAGGGAGAAAGTCAAACGTGAAAAACAATACGAATGATGAAATAGAATTAAACAAGTAAACAATGTATAATATTGTCAATAACCATCATATATATAGAGTGTTCATAAAGAAATATATAAATAAATACAATATATTTACATATGATATTTATTTAAAAAAGATCAAATGATATATATATATATATATTTTGTTTTCTAACAGTAAAGGGAAATCAAAACAAATTATTGAAAATATTCAGAATCTACTTAGAAATGATTATTTATATAATAATTTAGGAGGAATGATACATAGATATATAATTTAATTTAATTATTTTTAATTATTTAAAAATAATAATTAATTAATAATTTAATTATTTAATTTTTTTTCCATTTTGTTATATATATGATATTTTAACCTATCCTAAATAAATTTTTGTTTAATTGGTTATTATCAATTACTTTAATTAATAATTAAATATATAGACAAGTATAAACCTACATACATTATTTAATAGAAATTTTTAATTAATTTGACTATTCAATTAGTATACTGAAACGCATTTGATTAATTACTTATTGTAACTATTTATATATTTTATTAAATTTTACAAAAATATTAAAATTTTTTATAGTTTAAAAAGGTAGTTACTTATTTAAACAGTAGGGATAAATTGCAAAAACTATTTTATTATATTTAGATGGAAATGAAAGTACTAAAATTTGTGATAATATAATTTTATTTAGATTTTAATATTCAATTTGTATTGAAAATTAATACTTAACTATTATTTAATTGGTCCTAAAATAATTGTTATCTATACGTGCCGAGTGGTTGTAATTATTTTTTTCTCACTTAGTAACGAAACTTACAAATATATTAAATTAAAAATATATTAAATGATTAAGCTGTTGCCATCGTGCACATTTTATGTTTTAGAAAAAATCTCGATTTAAAAATATTTATTTCCTTTTTATATTTTCAAATTTATACCCACATTCCTCCTAAATTGTATTTATACTTAATCATAATAAAATATTATAAATAAAATAAGTAGTAAAATAAGAAAAATTAAGATAATAAATAGCACTCACTTAAAAATATTTCAATAAAAATAATATTGTTGAAAGTACATTAAATCATAAAATTACTTGTAAAAAAAAAATTTTTTGAATAATAATAAATTTTTAGCTCACCTTAAAATGTCTTATAAAGCTTCTAAAATCCATCGTGCTTTTCAAGAACGGGATTTACCCCAAGATGGGTTATAGTATCTTTTCTACTTTGTTGACCTCTCGTATACACATAAAAAATTTTAAATAAACTAGAAACTTATCGGCTTATTTTTAGTATACATTATTTGCTGTAACTATGGCTTCTAAAATCGAAAAATCTATTGTCTTCTACATCCAGGTTTTTTCTGGCTTACTTCTTTTTTTATCTCCCAAAATCAAAATTACGTTTAAACCCTGAAAAGTAAACAAATTAATAAAATTAATAATCAGTAATTTTTCTATAAATTTTGTTTAAAAATAAGACGCAAATGACAGAATTAGACATTTATTTCCATCAAACATTTGAGTTTATAAAAAACATGTTTTAATAGACGAAAATAGTATGAAGCAGATATTTATTGTATATGTATTAATTCGTGAGTAAACGTATGAGTGAGAAAGAAAAAGCCTGACAATAATACTATTTCATTTGAAAAAAAAAATGAACATGAAAATATCAATACGCACATTTTCATGATCTATCCCTATTTTCATGCAGGAAGTACATATATAGGGTACGATTTCCCAATGTCAGTTTTTCTCAATCGCTTGCAGATCCCCTTTCCCCAATCATAGGTATCTCAATTGACCGCTATATAAATACGTATAATTTTGCGAGCAAAAGTTTTCTGGTACTTCTATCATATAAAGTATATACTATATCTATCTACTGGTATCAATATAAAAGGATCCATCAATAGTTATATGCATTTAAAAATTATATAAATTTAATATTGTCACTGTGTACATTTTATAAATTTTAGAAAAAAATGTAAATTTAAAAACATGCAATTTTCTTTTTCTATAAATAGAATTCTTGCTTTGTATCTTCCTTATAAATTTATATCTTCGTTCCTTGTAAATTATATTACGAAAGAATAAATTATAATAAAATTTTAAAAATAGAGTAATAACAATAACAACATAATATGTTAAATGAGAAAATTAAAATAATATATGCATTATTTATGTAACAAATACATTAAAAAAATTTATGTTTGCTCTAACAAATATTCATATATTTCCATTAATAGTTATATTTAGATTAAAAACTAATTATTATTTTTATACAAATATTTCTAAAAACAACTTATAAGTATATTAAGTCTAATATTATTTATAAAAAATGTTTAAATAATAATTATTCATAAAAAATGTTGCTGAGAAAAATTGCAATTATCATCGTACACTAAATACCATGTTTGAAAAATACACCAAATACTCAATCACATGGTTGATTAAATCGACAACTATATATTAAACGGAATTCATATTTTTGGATATAATGAAAAACAAACAATGAGGATCCATAATTTGCTTTTTATTTCTAGATTGAAAAAAATTGAACAATTAAAAGTTATGACAATTAAAAATTAAAAGTAAATTGGATATTATATATGAAAACCCTTTATCATCCATAACAGCATTAAGATATTGATTTAATCAAATTTAACCAACGTCATAAATTTTTTTTATGAAGAAAACAGACTGCCTAATTAGGATTATTAATTACAGATTTTATTATTTAGGAAATTGTTGAATAAATCTAGGCATAATGTTTGCTTGTTGCCATGGAAGTGTAAAAAGTAGCAGGAGTCATCAATATAATTAACATTCTAGATAAGTTAAAAATCATAAGCCTGTCGAACCAATGATAATATCATCATCACTCATTATGGACACAAAGTGTATTATTCTTGCAGAAAGTATATTTTCTTTACATCAAATCGGAAGTAGTTGTTGCAAATTAAATCGTGATATTTAATAGATTTGAATATATTACCTTATGATAAGGAGCAAAAATAAATCAAAACAATAGATTTTTATAGACGAATCTTCTCTGAAGAAGGTAAAGGTTACGTTATCGTCCGATCATGACCATTTTGATAAATTCAAAGATAATATTTCTCATAAACTTTACTGCTTAAATAGTATATAGAACCTATATATAGAAACTATATAGAATCTCTCTTCTATAAAGAACCAACATAGTTACATCCTTCTCTCTGGCACACTGTTTTGGCATCAGTAAATAAATCCAAAATATCTTCGATATTTTTCTAACTAAACACATTCATTTAAAAAATTATTAAAGAGATCAAGAAAGTCTTTTTACGAATTTTTTAGAGTTAATTAAATTTTACATTCCATTTCATCTTATTTTACGCGTATGAATACCTATTTTTTAATTTTAACTTATATTATAAGTATATTACATTACAATTCATCCATATTAAGAAAAAAAATTCAACCAAAAAAATTTATATTGTAATTAGTTATGAATAAGACATCTTTAAATAGAAGAATTATTAGTTACAAATTAATTTGAAGAATTAAATTATTTTGAACAGATAAATTAAAAAAATTTACCCTTCCTATCAAATTATTATTTCTTATCAATTTTATTTTCTTAAAAAATTGATGTAAAATAAAAAGGTGGTAACTTAAAGTAATAATTTTGATATTTTTATATAAAAAAGATCTATTTATTTTCATGAAATGGGAAATTTTATTTGAATAAAACAAGTTAACCGTCAAAAAAATAAATTTTTTATATAAGATAAGTTTACAAAAGTAAAAAAAAGTTTTAAATAAAATATTTTAAAGTTTCAATTGATATTTTGGTATTATATATATATAGGTGTGTGTGTGTGTGTGTGTATACATTCATGTGTATATATTTTTTAATTTATTAACATATTTTAGTTATATATTGAAATTTAATAAAAATTTGGTATTACGAAAAATGGTAAATCTTTGTAGTTGTTCCTTTTCTTAGCGACAGTTATTAACCTTATAAATTGAACTTTGTTTCTGGTCTATTTGATAATATTTAGATTTTTAGATTAATTAACAAATTTAGTATATTCTTAATAAATATTGAATATTATACTGATGCTGGACAAACATTCTTTTATTTCTTTCTTCGGCTGGTTCACGATTTCTTTAGCTAACTAGCATATTTTCAACCACCGCATTTATGAGGAACTGGTAAAAGCCAATAAGCCTTGACTAACCAGAGGTTAAACATGTACTTAACCGATACAGTACAATTAGTCTACATTTTTTATGGTCTAGTCAATGCTCCCATCGCATCAATGAGAGAGCAACGTTTGCCACTTTTTCCATATATGCCGAGGCGAATGTTTAATTAAACGTACATTCCATTCAACCGTGTCAGCAATATTAATTATCTATTTTGTAAATAATATAGGAAACATAAAAATATTTTTATTATCAGGTGACGGAGTAATACTTAGTAGCTAAAGGTAAAATACTCAATCAGTCTTTCATACACTAATAGGTCAACGTATTATTCAATACAATAGAGAAAGCGAGCACAAAATATTGCAATCGGCACTGGAACTAGTGAAATAGTGAAATGATGAATACAGTCGATGATATGATAATTGCGTTTCGGACAATTATTTATAAAAAGAGCATCCGTATAAAGGCTTTCAAAGTTGTTTTCACCATTGTGACCTTAAAAATTTATCTAAAATCAACTACGTTAATAGTAAATCGATCTATCTTTCCATGGCGATGGAGGCAACCGTCACCAATGCATACGTATTATTTCGTACTATATACATTTACTAATTATGTACTATTATTTATAAATATTTATCAATATATTATGAAATTTTTATTATACGCCGTAATATATATTATCTCAATTCGTAATTATTATTATTTTGTAATAAGTTTTAATTAATTTAAAGCCATTAGAACCATTTAAACTTTCAGCTTTTTTCATATTTTTAATCAAAAACAATTATCAGATTTTTTTATTATCATTGATATCAAATGATAGAAATGTTTAGATATAAAATAAATAATATTTAGATGTAGATGTCTTTATTAATATGCACAGTGTTAATTAGCCTTTCATTTTTTGTATTTAATACGCATTTAATTGTATTTATAATTAATTATTAATTTTTTTAATAACTGATAATCAATAAACTTTTAAAATTTTTAAATAATCGATAAATATTAAAGTTAATTATATTACATAATTATTTCATATATAAACTATACACATACATACACATACATTTAGAATTGTTTGACAATACTTTAACAGAAGGATAAAACATAGTTATTTAATATTTAAATTTACCTCTATTACACAGATGAATATAATATATAAATAATATAAGAATATTATAGAACAAGAGTCACAATGACAGATATATAATTAGCGATTAAAATCTATCTAGCGATTAAAATGCTATATTTTTTCTTTATTTTAAATGATTTTTCGTGTAGTCATTCGTATATTATACTTACAAAAGAATTGCATATTTTATATTATACTATTATAATATTGTATGAAATTATATCAACCAAAGTAAGTATAGTAAAGCAAGTACCTCCAAAAATTAATATATAATTACGTTAAAATTTTTTCGTATCTTTTTTATTAAAATTTATATGATTTATTATATGTATATTTAAGTTTCTTGTTTTATATTAGTGTTACTGTAATTCTATTTATCTTGAGCATATGCTATTGTTTACTTCTATTTACTGTATATAATTTTTTAGATATTGAATTTCTTAAAATAAATTTAGATTTCGAAAAATTGTTTTTGTTCTAAATACTTTTATTTCTGTACTAAATATATTATTATTTTTAAAAACAATATTTCTATTTAGTTAAATACTTATACAAATTTATAATATAGTTTAACAATATTTTTCTCGATATATTTAAATACCATTATCTTCTTAACTTATATATCATTGTGTATATAATTGATATAATTAAAAAAATCTAATTATTTATAAATAAGAATAAATAAGATTATTTTTCTTAGAATTTACTTTGGAAATTATTAGCTTTTTTATGACAAGTTAGTTTATATTCTGAAACTTTTTTTTTACTAGAATTTTCATTTAACTAGAAAAGTGTGATTTAAAACATCAATAAAATACTTGATTCTATAGATGTAAGAGATATAAATTTGACCTCTATTTAAATATTACTTTAAAAAAGAACATCTATATATTATTTTACAAGTTAATTGAGAACTGTGTAATAAAGGCATAGAGTTTTAAATATTTTTCGTAAATATACTCATTTGCAATTACATCCTGTAATAGTATAAAATATATTATAATTAGAATATATAACCAACAACCATCTAAAAATATAAATAAAAATTTTTATCTTTTAAAAATTTAATATGAGAATATATATTAATGTTATTTATTGTTGTATTAAACGATTAAGAATTTCGTTCAACTTTCTTTAATATATAAATTAAGACATTTTTAATAATAATAATTTATAATTTAGCATATAGAAGATTCTGCGCCAAATAAACTTTTCATATCTAACTATAAGTGATTTTATAAAAATAATTGTAAATGTTAAACAAATTATAGAAATTATAATACGAAAAGTTTACTTTATACATAACTAATAAGTAATTTACTTATATGAATTAATGTTTGATCCTTGGAAACATGTATATAAATGTGTAACAAACATTTGATTACATAAAATTTAGCCAAAAGAATTGTTATCTTCCAATAACATAATAAAAATTTCTTTTTCTTATCACCAATTTTGCATTAAATTTAAAATTAAAAAAAGAAAAAACTATACCTAAATTCTGATGGCATTGGTTGTGAAATTATAAAAATATATATATATATATACAGTATTAGTAAATTTACTTCATCTAATAGATCAAGTGCTTACTCAAGATAAAAAATTTTAATTATTTACTAAAATAAATATTATATTAATAATATAATTATTATTGATTAGATTTTATATATTGTACAAAAAATATGTATTAATTTAATTACATTTATAAAATTTATATATCATTTTTTATTATTAAGTCGATTAAGAAATAAAAAATACACTTAATTTCTTATATTTCAGATTTTTTCAAATGATTTCAATAGATGTTTATCAAATTTAGAACAAATTAGGTAATAATGAATGTTAATTTTTTTTACATATTAGGGAAAAGTCTCTTAGTGATAAAATGATTAAAATTAATAGTTAAAATAATTAAAATATATATTTAAATTATTTACAAAAATTTCCTTCTTAAAGATTTAAGCTCTCTTATAAATGTGATTTAACATTTATTTATAAAAGTAATTTGAATATTAATAAGTAGAATAAACCCGAAATAGTAAGACTTAAATGCGTAGCGGACCCCAGAAACGCGCGTACAAAACAAAAATACATATATTTACTGATATTGAATCCTTTCAAAATATTATCTTGAAACTTACCTAGAATAAACAGACCTAATTAATATACACGTTTACTGAAAAGCGTGAGTGTACCGTACTGCAGTCATGTGATGAATTTATGACAGCCTTCAAATATTACGTGTACGCACATATTTTTACATTGAATAAACTAAACCGAAAATCTTTAATAGAAAACATACATTATAGAAAATTTTTTCAGTAAAATTTAATGATTTACTTATTGATAATTACAAATTTTCTTGATCATAGATTTAAAAATAAATTATTAAACGTTTTATATTCTCGATTTCATTTCAAGATGGTTTACGGGTATGGCAAATCTACAACGTGAGCACGACTTAGATTATTAAAGTTTAACTCAAACGATGACAATGCGTAACAATGACTAGTACTGAAACTGGAAAAACAACTCGAATTCACGCTCTATCTTGTTCTTTCCTACGTTGTATTATCACTAGTCTCTGTATCCCTACTCTCACACTCGATGAGGACTCGTCGGTCCTCTCTCTTCTCACTTTAGCTTTTACCGTCGGTAAGTTCTATATACGCTTTATACACATAGGTACAGATAAAATAAAAATCTATTGTATATACTATTATAAAAAATAAATTTATTTTATATAATTATTTATTTATTATAATTCATTTACAACAAACTATAGTAGTAGCGTGTTTCGCATTCATGAAATATATTAGTTTAAAATGTTATAATATTATATATTATTTATATTATATTATAATATAAATTAAAATTCAAGAATAATTCAACGAATAATATAATAAATTGATTTCTTATTAATTACTTTTATAATACAATAATATTTTACTTAAAAATTAAAGTATTTATAAGACTATATGAATTATTATTTTCAAATTGTACTTTACTTATATTTTAAACATATAATTATATACCTTTATAAAGAATTTATGAAATTAATCTTTTGTAAAATAAATATTATTGGAAAAATTACACTAAAAAATTACTACTAAAATCATGATGTTTTTAAATAATTTTTACGAAAATTATATTTCTTATATACTTTATTCATTAAATTAAAGTATATTAAACATAGTAAACATAAGTTTTAAATCTTTTTTAAATAATATTTTGAAATAATCTTTTTTCATTAATTGATTATACAATTGTATTACTTACTTTAAACACCCATTTTAAAAAAATTTTTTGTTCAATTTTATACGATACAGAAAATAGAAATATGAAGGATTTATTCATCAAAAATAATTGAAGATTGATAAAGAATATTAAATATTGATAAGATAATAAACACTTTATTTCTTATTGTTCTGAATATGAGATTTTTTGCTATTGCCTAAAAAACATTTATTATTTTTAATTATCGCAACATTCTTTTGAATATTCAATTTTGAATATATACAATTGTTTATTGTAATTATATGTAAAAAGTTTCTAAAATCAATCAAAAATAACATGAACTACTACAAAAATAAATTTTTATGAATTTACATATAAAAATTAAACATTACCACAAACTGTTTACTTTTTCGTTACTTTCTCATATACTTTATAAGTATAATTTTTCAAAAAAAATTTTATATCTAAAATAATAATTATAAAAATAATTATATCTAATAATTTTTTTTTATCTAAAACATTTGTAATTTATAAAAAACTTTTAATATTCAAAATTTTATTAAAACATTTTTTTAAATGCATATTTTTTATGAACAAGTAAAATTTAATTTTTTAATAAAACAACTTCATCGATTTTAAAAATATGATCTTTAAAATGTAAGAGTATAAAAAATATCCTTGTTATCGTAATTTATAAACAATAAAAAAGGATATCCTAATAAAGAAAATATAAAGATTTTCTAACTAAATTATCGAATTATTAATTTTAAGTGGCTGGGATGAGTTGGATAAAAAAATTATTCATCCATTGTTTGTATTCTAATTTACATAAAAAAGTAATGTACATATGTATAGACAAAATCACACAAGCTCATATCAGTAAATCTAATGGGGTACATAAGTAAATAATTTCCTATATACGCGTAAAATATTCGAGAAAGAAGCAACGCCACTATAGTTTTGAATAGTGCATTAGTACCTCTAGAATTAATGTACATGTACATAAAATTAACCAGCTTTAAAAATAGTTCTTTTAAGCGATATACATAGACGAATCTATTCAAAACTAAATTTTAAATCAATTGTTTAGTTAATAATCATCTCTTTAAGATTAAAATATTTTAAAAAAATAAAAATGTAAATTTTTTATTTTTAGATGTTTACAAAAATAAAATTCTTTTTTGAAAAGTCACTAATTATCAATATTTGATTTTTTATTGATAAATTAATAAATTGAAATACTATAATAAATAATAATGCATACACCTTTATCATGACTTTAAAGAAGGTTGATTATGATTATAACTAACTTTCACTATTCTTTTTCTTAACTTATACATTCATGAGATATTCTAAAATTTTTTTTTTAACTTCTAAAAACCATAAATAAATAAATAAATTATTTTATAAAAAGTATTATAAGTTAATACATTTTACTTGTTACAATAGTTTTTACTTAATTTTATTCAATATGAAAATGCTTAAATAAGTATCCAATAAAATATTTATGTTTGAAATAAATTTAAAAAAATTCAAAAGCATTAGAATATTTTTCAAACATACTAATATATCTAATAAAAATTTTTATATAAAAAATATTTAACCTTCAAAATAATAATCAAAAAAGGACCGAAAACAGAAGCCAATTTAAAATAAAATAATATTATACAATATATATAGTATATCAACATTTCAATGAAACAAAACTTATGCGTCTTAAACTGGATTCTTATAATATAAATAATTTTTGAGAAATAAAGGACATTAGGGTACCGATTAGATTATAAAATACATTTTTTTTCTGCATTATATTGTAGTAAACCTTCTCATGGAAACTTTAATTATAAACTACATTAATAAATAAAATCGGATACAAATAAGAATAAAAAATAAGGAAATTCTATACTTTTCTTCGTAGATTATTTATTATTGATTCATTATGGAGTTAATTGCAAAATTAATTATTTAAATTTAAATTTTATTCATTAACTGAAACATAATTATGTTGAATTTTTTTATATTTAATTTAAAGGATAAATTATTTATGCATGAAAAAGAGGTGTAAAAAAAAGTTCTGTGTGTATTTATTAGATTATTTATATTTGTTTGTATAGAATGAAATATTCTTTATATCACAAATATATGTTTAAAATATGTTTAAAAATTATAATTTCAAAAAGACTTCAAAATAGTGTAAAAACTTTTTATTTGTAATAATTGTAGAATAAACTTAATTCTATTGGTATAAAATGTTCAAAAATAGGTAAAAATTTCTAATATGTATAAAATTATTATGAATCTCTGAAAAGTAACTGTGTCATTACAACTAAATAATTACATATATGTACAATACCAACTTGAAATTAAATTGAATTAGACAATCTAAAAAATATGAAAACATCTACAAACTTTAGTACTTAAATTAAAATATACTTGCTTATAATTGAATTAACTAAAACGCAAACTATTTTAATCGTTTAAACACCTGCAGAAATTCATAAGATTACATTACTCACTTTTCTTATCTAGTTGTAAAGTAAAAACACTTTAAACCAGAAACTAAATTCATAATTAAAGTTCGAAAAGTATGAAGAATATAAGAAAAATAAAGCAAAAGTTCGAGAGATATTAAAAATATTATGTAAACCCATGTATTATATTATTGTCAAGCAGAAAACAATTTTTAATCCTTTCTTTTTATATTCCCGCACGGTGCAAAAATATTTTATTCAATATAAACAGAAAGCTGGTTTAGTGTGTGTATACGTTCACGTTCTAAAATCTGTATGGGAGTATATAACATGTTAACTTCTACATATATTAATATACCTCGTGAATTTATTTATTTTATTTAAAACAAAAATACAAAATTTTATTGTAAAATATTTTTGTTGTTTTTATATTTTTATTATTTGTGATAACAGTTATCGATTAAATACCTATTGTTTTTAAAGTCATTAATCTTTTAAAAGTATAAATATATTATATAAAATATAGTATAAATATATTGAAATAAATATGAATAGAGTACAACGTTAAAATTACTGTTAAACGTTGTATACCAATAATTGAATCAACATATTTATCGTTGAAATACTATTTATCCAAAATCTTATTTGTATGTAAAATAGTATGTAAAAAAGTATGTAAAAAAGTTTTAGCATGCAAACTACTTTAAAATTTTATGTATAAAGTCTTATTCTATTTTATTGATATATTGAATAAGAAAGAAGGGATTTCTAAGAATATAACATAACCAAGGTTAAAATGGCAAGATTAACAATGAAAACTATCCGTTGCTAATACAATAGAAAATAAAGAAATAGACTTTATATTAAAAAGATACTAAAAATATATATAAATTTGTATTCTCTCTCATGTAATATATGTATTTTATTATAGTATAAAAGAATATAGAGTATGTATATTCAAATTAAGATCTTTGTTGCATTAATTGAAAATTTTATTCTTTACAAAGCTGAAATATGGAGTTGGTAATGCGGACTAGAAAAAGAAAAAGTGCAAAAAATACATAAAATGGTGTCTTGTGCTGGACAAAAATATTCTAGACATTGTGATTATGTTAGAAACTAATAAAAATAAGATAGAAGTCAAAGCGGTAAAAAGACCAATTAATTGTGAAATCGAAATATTAAATGGAGAAGGAAACAACACAGTGAAGGAATATATCAAATATATAATTGAGAAAGATAGAATATTAGAAAACAACAAGGTAAAAAATATATAGATAAAAAATTGACAACAATAAGGATGAAATCTTCGGATAATCGGGGCCAATATGGAGGGGAAAAATAAAATGCTCATACATATTATTAGAATAAACTATGAGGATAAAAATTAGTTAGAAAAGGTAACTCTCAATAAGTCATATAATGGTTTCTAAATATATAGAAGAGATAAAAAATATAATACCAGAAAATATTAAGAATGGAGTCAATTATTATTATAAAAAAGAAGAGAAGAACTAAAAATATTAGTCAGATATAGGATGGGTAATGAAATTAATACTAATAAAGTATGAAGAACATTTTCTTTTCTTAACATTAAAGAAGAAGATGACACACTAAAGCACGTTACCGAAAAATGTAAAGTATTAAACATAATGGTAAGAAAATAAGAAGTATGTTTAAAAGGCAGCATGAATAATATTGATAGACTATACAGAATTTAGTGGATGAGAACAAGATCTAAGAATGCCGGAAAATAACCAAGTACAATGAAAAAGGACTTAAGTGATAGATAATATAAGACAATAGTTTGTAAATAATCTGAAAAAGAAGCATAAATTTAATATATAAGTGAAAGTTAAGTTAATAAAACATTTAATATATTAATAACAGTGAATTAATAGGTTAAAATAGAATGGGATTAATATAGTAGGATTAGTTTATCTAATAAAATTAGGAGTAAAATGTATTAATAAATTTAATATAAGAAATTTAATTATAATAAGAACTAAAGATGATTAATGAAGTAAAAGTAAATAACGATGAAATATAAGTTAAAAAATACATAATTTATTCGGGCGTAAATTTTAAGTTGAATTTAATTATGTGAAAACTAATAAAATGTAAAATGTACGGATTAGAAAAATGGAAAAGAGAATATTGTAATGCATTATAGCAATTATGTATTATTCAATAAATATCTATCTAGTATAAAAATTAAAAAGTTGATAAGTATAAAAATTGAAATTATTATTCTATAAAATATACTACATTTCCCAGCTTGTTACAGCACAAACCGAAGCATGGAACGATTAATAATAGATCACCTACTCGAATTTCAAATAATTAACGGGGTTTAAGCAATCGTATACGACTATCGGAATTTTCTCGGGAACCGATAAGTGGCCATTTGGGACTTCTAAAATATTATCGAACGGCCGTTGGGACCGTCGAGGATTTTTCGCGAAGACCTTATTAAGAGATCGGATGAGTCGAGCCAGATACCGCCTGGATGTATATAAATTCGCCTCCGAAACGCGACAGCAGTAGCCTCGTGGATAGTAACAGTAAATCCTTTACAGTAGCAGAAGTTCACCGACGGGCGGAGGCCGTTGGCACAGACACGGATGTAGTCGACGGGTACGAGTCTTCGACGCGGCACTCACTCGCAGATCTAGAAACTCGCCGATGGATGCAGGCCTTCGGCAAGCAGACGAAGCACCGCATGACCAGAGGACCTTAACTCAAGAAAGTGTGGCTGCTCTTTAGCGCGACGTTCATGAAAGCCCGCCGACAAGTAAGATTTCCTCGGCGCGAAAATAGGCTCTAGTTGTGATTGTTGCTAACCCCATCCATTATTTTTTTGACGCCTCGAAGAATAACTGACTTTGTCAATACAATTACTGGTAAAAGAATTTCAAGAATTCGAAGTGTGAGAAATATGCCAGTAACTCTAAAATAGCAAGACTCAAGGAAAAATGATATCCACATTTAGGATAGGATAGCAATTGAAATATATATCGGAAAAAGGTAAAGTTTAATAACTTGGAATAATAAATAAAATAATGAGCTAAGTGATAGAAATTTAAAGAAAGTGTTTACGCTTTGAAAAAGCAAGAACAATAAGAAACAGTAAAATATTTAAAAAATCAGACAAGAACTGATAATAATGTAAATAAAAGTGCAATATGCTCAATTAATATTTATACTCTAACCACATTGCTAAATAATTTCAAAAAATGCGACGAAACAATTAGTATAAAAAACTGCAAGTTTTAAAATCATCGAATAAATTGGACAAGAAGATGATAAGAAATATGATAAAGTTTTAATTAGAAACAAAAGATTCTACTATATTTCATTAAAAATCAAACAAATAATACTTAATATTGTTAATATTTTATTAATTATTGTTAATATCTAATAGTTTTCTAATGCAATTTTTTTCGACTATAAACAAAATAGATTAAAAATGAAAAAAAAAATTTAAAAGCGTAAAATATGGAGAAAATGCGAAATTTATGGATTATTTTCAAATTAAAAAATTATCTTAAGAAACAAAGTAATGATCACAAAGAATAAATTAATCGACGATCGGTTGACAAAATATTGGATACAGCAGTAAAAAAACAATACTTCGCGTGATTCAATTTCAATATGCTATAAAAATGTTAAGAGGATTAATAAAGTTTCATCGGAGAAAAAAATAATTTTGTGGGAGTGAGAGAGAGTGAATAAGTGAGAGCGTGGGTATGCGTGGGCACAAAGCGGTGTGTTATGCAGCGACGTACGAAGGGACGCCCCCCCCCCCAGCTGACTGACCCCTGGCGGGCCCATCAGTCTAAGGGAGGCCTCCCTGACTCAAGCGTGCGTAGTTGCGGTTGACTATATTTGTAATAGCGCAAATAGATTGTATGTTTGCTTGTTAATCGTTTCCGATCCTATCCTTGCCTCATCTAATCCCATAATTTAATAGTGATAAAATCAATTTCAAAAGTCAAGGAAATCAAGTAAGATCTTGTAATTACTAAAGATTTCGATAGTATTCATAAGTAAATAAAAGCAGTTTCAAAAAAAAGATGAATCCTATTTTTAGTGAGAATCTAAAGACCTTGAAACGAGTGTCAACTAGGAACAATATACTGAAAAGAGATAAAAACCGCGAACAATAATGAAATCAAGTTAGCATTAATATTAAACTTATTTTTAGTATTTAGTATGTGCAATGGAGGTTACGAGAATATTAGAGCTTGAGAAGGATATATCGCAAATGATGATAATGAAAGCAAAGTATAAATGAGTGAAGAGTAGGGAAAATAAAAAGAATGGAGAAAGAACGAAGGGGTAAAAGAAGTCATTAGAAATAAGACGGAAAGATGTAAACTAAAACAGAAATCACAAATGTGAAGCTAAATGATGAACAAAAAAACGAGAAAATTTTTACGTTAACAGAGAGAGACGGCAACACAAAGATAAAAATGGCGGATCAAAAAGCGTAACAGTTGTATAGAAAAGTAGTATAGAGTACATAAATAAAAAATCAAAATAAAAAAGTAAAAAATAAATCTTCAAGAGAATAAAAATAAAAATAAAAATTATAAATAGAGAACGAAAAGAAAAATGTCTTTTAACGATTTTACGAATTGCTTTTTACGAATTTGTAGGCAATAGAAATTGAAAGGAGTGATTAGAAAAATTTCTAATAACAGGCAGAAAGAATTGATAAAAGTAATTGAAGAACAGGAAAAGAGGTTCTGGATAAAAAAGATGAAAAAAAGTAGGAAGAGTATAAATATAAAAATATAGACTATTATAGAGAAAAATGGAGAAAAGAATTAATAATATAATAATAGCAGAAATGGAACAAAAGTTTATAATGAAGTAAATATGAAAATGTTTAGGAAAGAACTGAATATGGCTGAATATAAAGACATTAAGGTGAGAAACAGCAAGTGAAAGATGGTAAAAATTTAGTTGGAGAAACGAGAACGATATAAAAACGGTGATAGCTAAAAAAAATTTTTAAAGGATTAAATTTATATTAGCAAGGATGCTACGTTCATAAGAAGAAAATATAGAAGGGTGGTGACAACAAGATACAAAAGATTAACGGAAAAAGGTGGGAAGTGATGTTACAAGGTAAATAAAATAATGGGAGGAAATATCACACGAATATATAGTGAGAAAAGAATAGCTCTATAAAGAAGAATACGAGATTTTAATAAAAAAGAAATAATAAAAAGGATAAATAAAAGACAAGAGAGAATATATTTGTAGAATATATCAGGAATGACAAAAATATAGAAATAAGGATATTATTTTTTGGAGGATGTGGACAGAAAATATATAATATAAATAATATAGTAATAGAATATAATTATAATCCGAATAAGTAGGTGCTGTTTTTTCTTTAATTTCGTGTTCTCCTTGATCGGTTACAAGAGATATGCACCAAATTTTTTTAGTTTTTAATTTTCACATAATACGACCTTTTTTCCTGACTTCTGGACATCATCTTAACAAACTAAAGACACCTTGTCTCAAAATACATCATAAAATTGTAACATAAAACAAAACGAATGTTTATCATAAGACAAATAATAAGTAAATGATACATTAATCATATACGTAAATATTATAAACTTAAAATACAATTTAAGAATAGGTGTATTCAAAATTTTGATTTCTCTTTAAATTAAATTAACGAATAAATATCATTTATAATTTTGTAAAAAGAATAGCTTTGTGGAGTAATATAATCTAAAATTAATATGAATTTTAATTTTATTTTTGTAACTAATAATTCTTAAAGTTAAACCTAATTTAAAATATATACGCTTACAATATTAAGTGTAAACTTAGTCTAAAATATATATACTATATATATATAAATATTAATATATAAATGTATTTAAAATATATTCTATAAAAATTAAGTAAATAAAAATCAAATGAATTGTTATACCTGTTATTACTTTTAGATTATTGTAGTTCATTAAAATTAGATAAACTTATAAATAAAATTAAATGAATAAAATTAATTGAATTAATAAAAATGAAATGAAATAATATAAAGTTGATGTGCTTAGAAAAGATAAACGTTAAAATAAATTTGTAAAGTAAAAATAAAAATCAATAATAGTCATTATTATTATAACATCTAATTTTAATAATATGAATAGAAAATTAATATTGATAAATTATTCATTGTTATATTTGTGTAAATTATTGTTAAAAAACTTAATTTAATCTTTTCTTAACTTCTCGAATATTCAAAACTTCACATAAAATTTGCAAATCATTAATATAAGATCATTGTAATATCTATTTATATATATATTTATATAAGATAAAAATATTACTTAAAAATAAAATTAAAATTACCATTCATCTGATTACAAGTATTATTTAATTTACATATAGTGATTGCAATTTTATTCTGTTTGATTTTTATTATAATATATTATATTTATATTTATATATCATGTATTATAATATAATGTTTAATCGATGTATTATTTATTTATTTATGTAATGATTAATTTTTTCTTTAATAATTTATTTGATTGTATAAAATATTTAATGATATTAAAAATAAAATATTAAAATAATTATAATAGATAAAATCATTTAGGAATTTTAACGATTCAATTCAATAATAAGATTTAAATTCTTCAATAAATTTGTAAAACGATTGTGTAGTCATTAGTATAAAATTGAAATATTATTAGTTTTCGTCTTTAAATACTCAAAGATAAATATAATATTTCAGAAAAAATTATCTACTTTACGTACGTAGTTTCAAGAAAAAGAAATTATTTTGACATAATTTCTGATACGCGCTTGAAACAACACTGATGATAAATCTGTGTTTAATCCGAAGTTTAAGTTATATACAGTAAGAGAAAGAAAATCCAATTTTTTCGAGTGAAGCTAAGCACTTTCATTGAATTTTCTTATGAATTTTTAAATAATTCACTTCTCTGTCATTCGTTAAAAATAAATTTAGATCCTTATAATAATTAAAATTGGATCATAGTTTAACCGACATCGTATATATAGTTAAAAATTGATGAAGAGTTTCATGTGATCATACTATGACGGTATTTTATTGTTTATTAAATTACAATGAATTACGTTTCAATAGTTATTACAACTTTCTTATTTATTTTAACTTATATTTGATTTTTTTATAAAGTTATAATCCTTATTATTCATTAAATTATATATTTGTATCATCAATGGTGTTTCTATTACATGAATTAATAAGAAGATTCCAACAATTGAGCTTTCGATTTCTGTTTCTATGACTGCGAGACATCACGTGTTTATAGATACGTCATTTCGTTATAATTTCACCAAAGAAATATTATAAAATAAAAAATATTTTTAGTGATAAAATAAAAGACATTTTTTAGAGATTTTTTATGAAAGAGATACTTAAAATATATGCCTATCAAAATCTTATTCTCATGATAATAAAAATAATGATGTTTAAAAATAATAAAATTATTAATAATATTATTTTTCTTATGAAAGTTTGTAACATTTTATATTTATAAGATTTTTATTTTTATATCAAACTGTACAAATGGAAAAATATAGAGAATATATAAATATATATATTTGAATTAATAACAATATTTAATACGTAAGCTCAATGTATTAAATTTATTCAATGTATGTAAATAAAAGAAAGATCAATAATTTAAACTCATAAAATGATTCGCTAACAATCAATCTATAGAATTTTTTAACGTAAAAATTCATAATTTTATAATTACATAAGTAAAAATATAGAGTGACAAAAAGGTAAGAATTCTTTAAAAATATCATCTTTTTAGAAAATGGCAAGATAAAAAAACAGATAAATTTAAATAAAAAAATAAGAATGCCACATTTAAATGACTAGAAAAATTATTGATGAATACATTATAATTTATTGATAGTGAAGCAGGATTATAAAATTAAAAAAAATATCCTGAAATTTATAAATATATCTAAAGCTAATCTAAAATTAATCTAAAAATTAAAATTAATAAATTTCAAATATTTTTTTTAAATGCTTATAATTTTTATAAATTTCCTAAATTTAATTTTGTGCTATCTCTCTTAAGTTAACAAATTGTTACAGCATCATTGCAATAATTCTTTGTAATTTTTGTAATAATTTAATTGTATTCATTTTTTATATTCGATCGAATTTTATATTTTTTTATATTCCATTGAAGTGACATTTAGTACAAAATGATAAGCTAATATCATATTAAATTAGAAATAGTGAAGGCAATTGTGAATAATTTTCACTTGTATTTTTTATTTTGAAATCAACAAGTCGAAGTGAATAGACTTACGGTATTTTTATATTATATAAAAATTCCTCTTCACGAATATTAAGCGATAGTTACCTTCCTATTTTTTAAATTTTTACTTTGTATCCAATATACTCATGAAATCTTTAATGATATTGTTTTCATATATTATGTAATCTGAATCATTATGTAATCTGAAAATAGATTCATATCAATAGAAACCAATTCACTATGTAAAAAGGGCTTCTAGATCGTCTACTGCACTATAAATATTGATGATTTAAGTAAGAAAAATATTGTACAACATTCTGTGTACACGTGAAGAATACCTGGGTTGTGAATGATTACAACGCTGACCTAGAACTATTTGAAGATTGAACAGAATATTGTTTCTATGATATAAATTACCTATAACTACAGCCACTTAATTAAAGACAAGTTAAATAACGTTGTTTTATTCGAAAATCATAATTATAGAGTTGATATAATGATTATAATGATAATTATAATCATACTTAAAGAGAGTTGATATTGTTATTTAGAAGTATGACAGAGATCTTTAAAAAAAATTTACTATTTATGATAATCAGATATCATTAAAACTCACCAATGCGCAAACTGTACGTCTTTGCTTTGATGGACAATGGCATACACTTTTACTGATATAATATTTAAGAATTTTTGTAAATAGCAAGTAAGAATTTGTATGAAAATTTCTATTCCAAAGAACTCCAAAGTTAAGAAGATGATAAGTAGAAAGAACTTTTAGATATCTTTAAGATTCAACTAATGCAGCAACGTTCACAGGAAAAGCTGTATAAATTTTTAGACTTAACGAATATTAATCTCCAAATACCATAATATTTATGAAGACTATACAAGAAAGATGACAAGTAGAAAGAACTTTTAGATATCTTTAAGATTCAACTGATACAGCAACGTTCACAGGAAAAGCTGTATAAATTTTTAGACTTAACGAATGTTAATCTCCAAATACCACAATATTTATAAAGACTATACAAGAAAGGGATAACTAGTTAGTACAAATATTTATCAATTTTCTGGACAATGCCACAAATAAAGCAAAAAAACTGACATTAGTTTCAAAATATAAGGTGTACTCTGGAAGAAACATAAATATAAGTAATGTACAAATATTTTCTCATTATACCAACCATCAAAGAGAAAGAAGATGGAAACATTTTCTCATGCATTATCAATACACCCACCATTTCATCAATATCTAAAGTATCAGCATAAAATCTGTCTAATTTCCATGGTCAGGTTAACTAAAGAGGCAGTTAAATACAACTCATTCAAGAGTTTTCAATCGCAGCTATAGTTAATATTATAATATAATCTTGAATATTGACTATGTTATCTTCATAAATTATCTACGAACAGGTTAATCACAGTATCTGACAACGCAAAGAACCTGCTTAAGTTGGTTTATCATATAATTGATTACAAAGAATGCGTGAATTATTAAAAATAATAACAAGCATCATTATGTATTATAATTTATACCTCCAGCCAACCATATCTACACTAACATAAATTCAACTACCTAATGATAATTAATGAAACCAATACTTTATATGAAGAATCGTTCAAGGAGATGTGTTTGAGCACTATCCAAATGAGAAATCTAGCGGTGAAGGTTTGATCAAAAACACACACACAATTCAGCAATGAATGATTCAAAATTATATTATTTAATACTTAAAAACTATTGCACTTAGAAATCTATCTTAGATTCTATGTACTTAAAACCAAAAACTTATTCACTACGCACTTAATGTATGATTATAATAAAGTTATTTTAACAATGATATTAACGCAAGTATATTGAATGATTTTATGAGTGAGCTTGAACTACTCCAATGAATGAGTGTGTGTGCGTGTGTGTTTGTGTGAGAGTTTGCTGTTTCTATTTAAGTATTACTGATTATTTAACAAGTGTTGATGTACAAATTCTAAATGAATTAAATCAAATGTTGCTGTACTATAATAAGTCTAATCAATAATTAATAATAAGAAACTACGATTCTAGGGTAACAAAAATGACAGACAACAAATGAGTGCTTAGATAAAATTATCTAACTGAAGTTGGTCATCAATGAGTAACAAGCATGAGCGTGTCATTATGATTGATCTAATGCCTAATCAGTGATAGGCGATTGATGATCCAATTATACGGCGCGTCGTACTTATTATCAAATGAGATGTTTGATGACCAATTCAAATTAGAAACGCGAAGTTGTCGACAATGCTTCGCGGGGGGTCGACCGCGCCAATTAGTTATTGACGCGCGATCGACGTGCCCGAATTGAGCAGCGCCCTCTTTATCGCCACGTGGTGAGTCCTCCTTATTGATAATCAATAATTGATAAGCGATATCCAGGTGGCGCCAGAGGTGCCAAAAAAGAATCATTCTCAAACATTCCGCCCGCCATCAGCAATCCCATTGATGATAAATGGTTAAGAGTTCATCGGTATCAGTAGCACGAAGAGCTTGTGGATGGGTCGGACCAATGTGGTTGTGGCTGTCTTCAATTCGATCACATGGACGAGCCGGGTGTAGTTCCATCACCCGAACCAGAGACCATTTACATGGCAAAAACCTCTCATCTGTAATGAGAACCAATGAACTCTTCTTGATTGTGTTGTTGTCATGATGCCACTTTTAGATGGACTGCTGGCGCTGAAGATATTGACTTGACCAAAGGGTCCAAAAATGTTGAGTTGTTTACTGCATGAATTGCCATCTCGACAATCTCGAGGTCAAATCCAAGAGTGACGGTTTAAGCAATATTGTGAGTGATCCCCCAATCAGGAAGTGGGCTGATGTGAGTGCGGCTAAGTAATCGGGGTCATCACTCAATGGCTCCAGAGGTCGTGGGTTAAGCATAGCTTCGATTTGTGTCACCAATGTTGCCACCTCTTCCGATGTGAGTAAAGTTTCCTCGATAGTGCGCCTAAGGTGGTATTTAATAGATTTTACCACCACTTCCCACTTTCCTTCCATATGGGGTGCTCCAGATGGATTGAATTTTCGACCTGTTCCGTCCTTTAGCAGCTGTTGTATAATTTCCTTGTGTTGTAGAGTTTCCTGATTGAGAAGTTTCTTGATTGCGGAGTCTGCGTCGAGGAATGTTGTACCCTAATGAGAGTACAACGTGGTTTGCAATTCCTCAATGTGCAGAAAATCTACGGTAGGCCGCGATGAATCCGCCACTTGAGTACTCACTAATTGCCTCAAGGTACACTGCAGATGTTGATAAACACACAAAGACACAGATCCATCCTTGTGTGTTTTTGCATCTCGTCTTCTCCAAGTTTTGACGGTGAGTGGTCCGGCGTAATAGACTCCTGTGTTCGTAAACGGCCGTGAAGGCGTAACCCGCCAAAGTGGTAATTGACCCAAAAATTGATGGGCGCGTGTCCCTCTCTGATGAGCACACACAACATAACGTAGAATATTAGTCTTCACAAGAGCTCTGTCGCCGATGATGCAATACTTCTGACGAATATGTGCCAGTGTAATTTGAGTGCCTCCGTGTAGAGTTTTTATATGATTTTCAGCAATAATTAGGCCTGAAAATTAAACATTTCTTGGTAAGATTGCAGGGTGGTTATTGTCATAAGTCAGATCAAATCGATCTAGTCTAGCTTTCACTCTTACTATGCTTTGAGCGTCGACAAATACAGTCAATCTGCTGAATGCACTTGTCCATGGCAGATTTGGGTAGGATTTCAGACTTTGAGTTCTTGTGAGAAATAAGTACGTTGAGTAGCTAGAATTCAAAAGATTCTAGCCTTCTTCAAGAACTCTGGCATCAGCACAATCGCAGGTGTGACACCAGACTCCTTTCTCGAGTAAGCGAGGAAGGTTTAGTACACAAAGCTGTGACTCTCAATAACTTCTTGAGATTTAAGTACTTACATATCAGTTCCCAATAGCAATCTGATGATATTGCAGTTGCGTGTAAGCTGATATTTGGACGAGCTTCAGGAATGGTTTGTTCGTAATCCAACGTTGGTTGAGCTGGCCAAGAAGATGATGATTCAATCCATGGTGGTTCCGACCACCATAGATTGTGTCCTTGGAGTTGAGCAGTTGAAATTCCCCTCGACGCACAGTCAGCTAAATTGGAAGTGCTAGGAATGTATCTCCAATGTGCACTTGATGTTAATTCCTGAATTTGTTATACTCGGTTCCTGACGTAATCCCTTCAGCGTGATGCATGCGTCGTGATCCACGTGAGTGTAACTCTTGAGTCCGTTCACGGGTGAGTCGATTTTACTTCCATTCTTAATGTGGCTTTAATATGAGCAGTGAGTTTTGCTAAAAACAGCGCTGTACTGATCTCTAACCTCAGGACGGTTAGCCGTTTGAGTGGAGTTACTTTAGTCTTTGAACACATGAGTATATTCCTGATACCAGATGAGTCCTGGATGGATAAGTAGATTACTGATGCCATTGATAATTGTAAAACATCAGAGAAACCATGCAATTGCACTTTTGATGAGCTTGTTGAGATGAGCTTGTATCGTTATTTTGGTCAAATGTGTGAGTTCTTCTCTGATGAGCAGTCATCTACTGCAAAGCTATGATGATAATGCGTCATCCCAGTGTAATTTATGCAACCATAACTCTTGCATAATTATTTTAGCTCTAATCACTACAGTTGATGCAAAGCCCAGTGAATCGTATATCTGAGCCACTTCAGTTAAGATGACTGTTTTGGTGAGTTTTTCTTGAGTTTTTGAGTTTTTCGTAACAAATGAGAAGACATCCTCGCGAGGATTCTATTTGAGTCCAAGTATTTTGGTTTCGCAGTCATCAAATGAAACAGGCTGATCTTCGCATATACTTGAATTTATAGTTTTAATCACATCTTCGTGAGTCGAGTGCCATTTTGCTAATGGGAAACTGCCTACCATTCAAAGATTTTTGAACTGCAGATCAATTCCACTAGTTCTTCAGGAGTGTCTGCCCTTCCAAATATGTCATCGACGTACCTGCCGTATTTGATGGATGATACGGCAAGTGGAAAATTATCCCCTTCGTCGACAATAAGCTGCAGTAAAGTTCTTATTGCCAAAAATGAGGTAGCTGTCGTACCGTATGTTACGGTTGTGAGCTGGTATGGCACTTCTTTCCGTTATGATCAATCCGCAAGATGCGTTGAAGGTCCCAATCATTATTATGAACTTCTATCTGTCAATACATCTTTTTGATATCTGTGGCAAAAAGATGTTTAAATTACTTTATCTAGATGAGCACATCACAAATTTCCAAGTGTAAGTTTGGTCCGGTGTACATAATGTCGTTGAGAGAGTTTTCCGATGATGTTTTGCATAAGGCCTTGAATACTACTCTCAACTTTAGTTCGCACCGTCCATTTTTCTCACACGGTGAGTTAGATAGAAGAAATGATGATTGTGAACATTTGCAGAAACCGTCCTCATGTAATTGAGTTCCTTGTATTCGGTCATGAATTCCCTGTATTGGGACTTTTTAGTTTTTATCCTTTGATAACTTCTTGAGCAAATGTTGCGGACATCTTTGCGTCCGTTGCGTAAATTTCCCAGATTACTACTAGAGGTTTTTAAAGAAATCCTGACGGTGTATTTTCCTGAAGGGTCGCATGTATAAGATAAATTGAAGTGTTCTTTCCACTCCAATTCGTGTGGTAAGTATTACTTTGAATTATCTGACACCACCTCTTCCTATTCCCAGAACCTCTTGAGTGACAATTTCAAGGGAAATTCATACTGCCGCTGACACGCATGGTGTACAGCGGTCGATGTCTGCACTTGGTTTTCGACTGAACCCAATATGATCTAGCTAAAAATTGTTTGCTGTGCGATGGACATGTTTGGAGAGCCTTTGATAATATTTGGCTCAATTATCTGCCCATACACATCTGCCCCCAATATGACGTCCACTCCTCTTGGTGTTTCAAACTCAGGATCGGCCAATTCTAATTTCTTGATGTGAGGCCAATCCTGAGATGATACCTAATATATGAGCTAGAATGGTGATCACAGACTTTCGATTTAAAGATCTTAAAATAAGAGATTGTGGCGTGTACTTTAGAATATTTACTTTTAGTTATAAGTGGCGGGTCGGATCGATGTTGCTGCGCGCCGACAATTCGGCGCGCATAAGATATACAAAGATCGGATGTCCCGCGTCGTGTCGAGTATCGACATTATTATTTAAACTTTAGAAATAAGAATTAGATATAAGTACGCGTAATGTTTTGCGTTTTGTAGAAAATAACACATAGGAGCCTGGGGCCCTTTTGCCGACGGCCGAGTCAGTTAGAATCGTGCAAGCGACTCGATTGCACTCGCGTTCGGCTCTCATATATTATACTTATAGCATAATATATGAATTGTAATAATCGCATTAATAAATAACCGTTTGTTGAGTAAATAACGTAATTTGATTATTTACCTGAATAACTAAAAGATATTACCCCCTTAGTTGAGCTAGTCTGCGATCCACTAATCCCGTGGATGAGTATAAATGAGTGTTGATTTGGGAGTCTGAGATTTCGTGCAAGATGATCTGTAACGAAGGAAAGCTCAAATCCCGTATCTATGAGCATACGAATATGTTGATTAATAAACTTGGATTCAACCAGGGAAACTGCTGCCGATGATTTGGAGCATTTCCGATGATCGACGACTGCATATCTGTCCTATAGTGCACTGGCATATACTAGCTAGATGGTGTCCAAAACTATTGAAACAGAGGCTCTTACTCACCACAATGGACTTTCAAGCCTCCTATTTCAAATCTCTGAATTTGGGACACCTTACTATGAACTGACTACCTTTACAATAGTCACAGGGATAAGCAGGTGTTCCGTCATCCCCGCAACCTCTTGGGTCTCCATGAAAACCCTCTTCCTAGGAGTAGGACGAAGAGTTCCAGAAGGCCCCGGAACCACAGATTACTTTGACTTTTCGTTGGATTCAAGTCGGCACATCACCCTTGGCTTGGTGAACATAGAGTCCTTCAGTTGCGCAAATCGAGGGTAATACGTCTGCGAACCCATAGTACTCTCCCACAACTCACTTTTCGTCCTATCGAATGATCTGAGAACATGGTAGACTACAATACAATCCCATATATTCTCCGTTACGTTAAGAAATTTCAATGTTTTCATGGCCTCCTTGACGTTTGATCTTAGTTCGTCAAGATCAGAGGCCAAGCAGATGACCAAGGGTACTTTGAATAATTTACCTAGCTGGGCATCAATGTAATGACGAGGATTTTCGTACTCGTCAATGAGTGTCTTCCAAGCTGGGCTGTCGACTCATTTTGAACTAGAAAACCCTTCACAAGTCTGAGGGAATGTCCACTCAGAGCTTGCGTCAGATATCCCAACTTCTCCACATCAGTGATATCCGTTCGTATAAGCAATGAACATATCGCGAAAATATAGCCAATCCGACAAATCGCCTGCGAAGTCCGGCAGGTAAGAACTTGGTAGCTTGCCCCGTTTAGACCCCACAGTCGATCCCTGGCTGCGATACTTAACTCGGATCACTGTCAATTTTTGAGTCCATAGACCTCTGATGGTGGAGAGTGAATCGTAGTGAATATCATTCATGAGTGCATACTTACTCTCAATGAAGTATGTGACGTTGGTGATTCCAGGTGGGCACATAGCCTCAATGGTCGGGTGCTCCTCCTCAAACTTGGCGAAGATGGCCTCAACCTTATAGCAGGCTAGTGACTTGCTCCAACTCGATATCAGCAGCCGATGTTGGTAAATGCTGAGCCATCCTCGCCAGTGAGTTAATCCTCTGCTATTGTGTTTGCAGCTTGAGGAAGAGATCCGTCGGCATTTGAGTTGGTGACTTGATAGAGATCCCACTCCCACCTGGTTGCGGAGAGCGAGACTTCCTCAAATCACCCATTGATTTAGCCGGTGTGATTTTGAGTGATTTTTCAATCTTCTCAAATTTCATTACATGAGTATTTTCATTGTCCGACATAATGATGCTTAGTCCATTTACAAAATGAGCACACACTAATCAATTGAAAATTATCATAACTATAAACACCAGATCCGGCTCGAAAGTCCAGAAATGTTTGAGCACTATCCAAATGGGAAATCTAGTGGTGAAGGTTTGATCAAAAAACACACACATAATTCAGCGATGAATGATTCAAAATTATATTATTTAATACTTAAAAACTATTACACTTAGAAATCTATCTTAGATTCTATGTACTTAAAACCAAAAACTTATTCACTACGCACTTAATGTATGATTATAATAAACTTATTTTAACAATGATATTGACGCAAGTATATTGAATGATTTTATGAGTAAGCTTGAACTACTCTAATGAATGAGTGTGTGTGTATGTGTGTTTGTGTGAGTTTGCTGTTTCTATTTAAGTATTACTGATTATTTAACAAGTGTTGATGTACAAATTGTAAATGAATTAAATCAAATGTTGCTGTACTATAATAAGTCTAATCGATAATTAATAATAAGAAACTACGATTCTAGAGTAACAAAAATGACAGACAACAAATGAGTGCTTAGATAAAATTATCTAACTGAAGTTGGTCATCAATGAGTAACAAGCATGAGCGTGTCATTATGATTGATCTAATGCCTAATCAGTGATAGGCGATTGATGAGCCAATTATACGGCGCGTCGTACTCATTATCAAATGATGTTTCATGACGTACTCATTATTAAAAGTGTTTGATGACCAATTCAAATTAGTGACGCGAAGTTAAACAGCGCCTTTTTTATCTCCGCGTGGTAAGTCCTCCTTATCGATTATATTAATTAATACAAATTTAAAGAAAACAACAATAAAAAAATGTATTTATTTATATTAGTCACTGGTCCAGAGTTTTTATAACGTTTCTAACATTCCCAAGTTTCTTATTTATTATCTCATTATTATCTCATTGACTAATTAAATATAAAACGTATAAATTGTAAACAATGAAAACAAAAAACAAAATTTATTATTAGTCTATATCATGCATCCTACATAAATGCATAAATTTTACACACGTGTATATGAAAATCGTTTCCTTCTCACTCAAATAAAAATATCGTTTCCTATATTTTTTCTTTATCGCTGTCTCTTTCTGTCTACCTATCTTTCTCCTCTCCCTCGCTCTCTCTTTTTCACTCTCTCTCTTTCTTTAAGTTCAAAATCCAATGCGCTATGACATATCTAAATACAAAAAAAAAAGAAAAAGATAAAACAAAAATAAAAACAAGATATATGCTCATTATATACCATACGTTATATAAAAAAAAAGATGAAACTAAAACAATATTATTAAGTATAGTTAATATCTTATGCAGTTATATCTTAACCAATGATTAAAATTCAATTAATACTTCCACTGTTACTCGTTTCTTTTTTTTATTTAATCTATATTTAATCTGTCCATATTATATATTTAATCTATCCATCAATATTGTAAAAAATTTAACATATTTTATTTCTAATATTTTCAAACACGAGACAAAAGTACACTAACTAAACTTTGTAAAAATTTTCTGTTTGTTTTGGTCATTTTATGATTCAATTATTTATTGTAAAATTAAACCAACCTAAAGAATTTAATATTTTTTATTGTATATATACAAACTTTTATTATATATTTAGATTTAATAATGTAGATGTAAAAATGTAATTAATGCGATCAGATTAAAAAAAAATATAATAATAATATTTTTATGTTTATGATACAATTTTATTTGAAAACTTGCAATAATAAATATATATCTACGAAATAAAATTCACAACTTAATTAGAATATAAATTATTTCTAAAAGTAAAAAGAAATTAAAAAAAAAACACAATATTATTTTACTATAACTGATAATTTAATTTGAGAATTCTATTTTTTATTTTAATTAAAAAATAAACAAAAACATTAGAAAATATTATATCAACAATTAAAAAAACTCTATCAATAAGAATTCAAACAATTCTTATTTATCTTCCGACCAATTATTTTATAATTACTATCTGACATAGAATTCATTTCGAATAAATCCAAAATTTTTTTCTTTTAATATGATTCCAATACATAAAATAATTTCTATTTACCAGTAATATTAGGAATTTTCAAAAATACGAATACAAACTAGTATTTCTATCAAAAAATGTAAAAAGTTTTTGAATGTCTTTTATAAATATTTAAGTAATTAATTCAGAAATCATATTTATATTATTCCTATACAGATAGATATTCATTTGATGCATATTTGAAAACTAAATGTGATTTTTTCATATATTTAATTTTTCTTTGTTCAGTAAAAAAAAAGTTATAGAAAAAAATTTAATCGCTTATTAGTCAACTTATTTAATCTTGAAAATGATTGTAGCAGAAAAAAATTTAGAATAATCTTAATCAGATTTAATTAATAATTTTCCTGGGTGATTTGTTTTATTAATTTATTTATTTAATAGAATTAAGTTTTTAAATTAATTTTTACAAGTACACAGTCAATATAGACATATTTAATTTTTTGTTTACTTCGTTTATTATTTTTAATAGTAAAACATTGGTGGATTAAAACAGGATCAATCTTATAAAATATTTTATATTGTTATTATAATTTAAAATAAGTTTTTATAAATAATTATATTTTACATGATTACCGTTAATACAAAATAATAAAAAATATTGTTTTAGAAGTTCAATTGTTGTTCTTTTTTATTGTCAATTACACCTTCAATATTTATTTTTATTTAAAACTTCTATATAAATTGTTAGCTTAATATAAAAAAACAAATGATTACAAATTTTATTATTTCACAAATAATAAGTATTAGTTAAGATCATATATATTCTTTTAAGATCATATATGTAACATATTTAAATTTCTTTAGATTTTTGATAACCTATTCCTAAGATTAAACTATTCAAAATTTTAGGTCATAACTAAATTTAAAAATGATGTGAGACATGTTGAACTCAATTCAACACATAAGAACCACAGGCGCCTGCGCACACATATGTACGCAAAAATAATAATCAAATGCACATGTACAATTCCATACAAGAGTGTACGAATAAACTCTAGTTAATTTTTATATGTAAGGTTTTTTTAATTTTAATTATTAAGATATTTTTAAAAAATAATGTAATAAACATAACATCTTTAATAATTCATAAATTTGTTTCTGAAATATCATAAACTCAAAAACAATTCTGTTTTTCTTCATTCGATCTAAAATAAAAATTTAAGCAATATTCATATTTCATACATATCTATAATTTTCTACCAAGATACAAAGAACAATAAGTTAAAGATTCAAATAATTATCAAACTCTGAGAGACTGTTAAGGTTTTTTCGGGAAAAATTAACACTACAAACCTAAGACTTCATCATAATATTACTGTATTAACAAATATATTATATTTTCGCATATAATACCATTATAATATTTACTTCACAATCGAAAAATTATGCTTGATAACGTATCCTGTAATTATGATATTATTTAAGTAGAAAAAATCGTGACCTACACACACCTGCATTGGTAGCCATATCCATTAACTAAGTATATGTATTGTTAATAATGTACAGATAAGCATATAAATAAACGCATACACTCACCGAATTGGTGTTATTGCTCCAGGGCTTTGTAATTTGATGAAAATGTTTCTCCTTCCTTTTAACTTTTTCTTTACATGTATATCGCGTATTACAAAAAGTTATAATACACATTGGTTGAAAACTAAGTTTGCTGTTCTTACCACTAACTTGGTAAGTAGCAAGGAACAGTAGATAAATTATCATCTTCTAATAGATGAAACCTCATTTTTTACAATTCTAATTCTTGTATTCACAAATAAATTGAAATGAGTCCCCAAATTGTCAGAGACAATTTCACATAAGCTCACGAACAATACTGTGGAAGAACAATCCTTTATCTATGTATAGTATATAGACAGGTGAAATAAATAAAGTAAGAAAAGGAAGAAGAAAAGAAGAAAATCAGTAGATTTAAAAATTTCGTACACAAAGCTCTTCTTCGTCGTTGTATTTACCGTCCGCATATAAAAGTAAATGCAATAAACTAACAAACAATCGTAATACTAGTAACACTACTGACAACGTCGTCCTCTAAGCTTAGCGATCAGGTCTCCCTCACACGCGCTGAGATTCTCCAAAGGCGGTGGTCCTCTATCCATCTCAGTTCTCTCTCTCTCTCTCTCTCTCTCTCTCTCTCTCTCTCTCTCTCATTACCGCCCTCCTCTTTCTTTTTCCATAGAACAACTCAGAGGCGCTTGCGCGTATACAAACGTATCCTCGTCGTCTATCGTTGGTCGTCCTCGTTTTACTCGTCAACGAACGAGCAAGGGAGTGTATTGCCACGGCGGTGCTGCAGCACAAAATCGTCAGAATGAAACGGATCGCGTGTGCGCGTAAGGGTTCTATAGGAGACGCCCCTCGAAAGATTAACCATCAACGCTGTTGCTGTACCTATACGTATAGACAGATAAAATAGGATGCACATAATGTGCCCTTAAAAAGTGTAAATGAATACCCGTGTTATTTATATTTATAAATATTCACATAGTTTATCATTAAGATTTGCAATTATTTTTGCATAATTGCATTAAAGTGTATAAAATTGTATATCTACGTGACTTTTATGCATATATGTGTATTTACACATTCCAGCACACACACACAAAAGCAGAAGTGTAGGCAATACACTGAAAGCAAATAATAATGACATTAACAAGAACATTTTTAAATATAATATAAATGATAATTTTTTGACATAGCTTAGAATGCAGATTATTATATTTTTACATATTTTCACTGACATAATTGATTATAACAATACATATAAAAGAAAAATGATAAAATTAAATTAAAAACGTAAATATTGAATCATATATTGAACTTAAAGTTGCATATTTTAATTTTTGCACATCTTGAGTATCATTAATCTTTGTAATATTTGATAAAACTGAATAGTAGAAATAAATATATATAAATAAACTTTTCTTAATATTAATAATACCTTGAGATTGTCACAGTAGATTTACCAAGTAGTTATTTAAAATAAAATTAAGCAGCTTATACAAAATTATTCTAATTCCTAATAATTAGAAATTTGTAAATTAAAAATTATAAAATATAAGGATAGTTGTATTTTATATTCTATGTGCCTCCAATAAATTAATTTTACAATAATTTTTGTGTAAAATTATTTTTCTTGTAACTACAATTAATTTAGACTATTAAAAAATAATTATAAAAATAAACATCAATTTAATATTGTGGATATTTACAGATTTATTTGAACAAGAAAACAAAACTGATTTCTTATTAGCTCAAAATAACTTATTAGAATTTTTTCCTATAGAAATTATTGACACAAATATTAAGAATGACGATTAAAATAAACTTAATTTACGTTTCGTTTATTTTGTCTCTCTATTTCTCTATTTTTTATTGTAATTTGTTTTATTCGATTTATCTTTATTTTTTTACTTATATCATATAATTTTCTACGTGGACTTATTTACTTGGTCTTTGTTTTATTCTTTCAAATTTCAAAAATGCTTTATTTATAACATTATTTTTAATCTTATCTGCACTCTTATATTTTCTCCAACTTTTGTTAATTTCTACAAAACAATAACTGATATTTCACAGCAAGTAAATTAAAGCGTGTTCTGACAGATGACTTCAACGGGAAAATATATAAAAACGGTTTTTTACTTTTGCTTTAAATTCAGACATTGACCCAATTAGAATGATCCCATAAATCATCGATGAGTATAATTGTTTTTTAGGTAACAAATTAAGTATCTAAAATTGCATTTGAAAAATAGAAAGACCAAGCATTGCAAGTAAATAGTCAGGTACATAAAATTACTCAGTTATTAAATAAATAACAGTAACTTGTCAGATTAAATAAAAAATAGAAAGTCACTTATTACAGATAAATTATAAATCTTAATCACTTTATAACACGAATAATATGCCAAAATAAATTTTCTGAAAAATATATTAAGAAAATTATAAGAAGGATTAAAAACTCGTATAACAAATTTTAAAAAGAAGTGATGCAGTTAAGCAAACACCAAGGTAGTGAAGTCCTTTTAGAGTGACCTGGAGTCGTCGGCTGATATGGTAAAGCGCGTCAGCAATGCATAAAAAGGGGGGAAGGCTCAGGAAACCTTTGAAATCAATAGCCAGACGCTACTGCCACATCTACTACTTATCTGTTTCTCTTTCTTGTTTTCCTCATTATTTGTTATTGGTATACTTAAATTTCTAATCAAATATTCTAGCTATAAGTTACAAATGTATTTACATGTTATTTGAAAATATTTTTATCTGATTCAATTCATTATAACTGTACCTATAGTTTTTAGTACTGTTAAACTTAACAACAATGACTAATATTCGTATATATTTTTCTCTTAAAATATAGATGTATATGCACAGCATAAAGATCAAAATTATCTAACAAAGCAACATTTAAGAACAAACCGTTAAAATTTTTGTAAACTATATATATATATATATATGCAAATGTGTGTGTATATGTACATTCCTTTATGTTTATGTATTTCTACGTACTGTCATCAGTGCGTCTCTTTTGCTGTTTTTATAAAGAGCAATCGTGGCAATCTTAAAAAACTTTAATAATAATTTATTTTAAACTGTATTTTAATTATTTTTATCTATATACGGTTCGCTTATTAATCAAATAAATATGTGAAAAATGAAAATAATATCGTAAATTTAATATGTTCATACAAACTTTGATCAATTCATTATGAATTAAACTATCATATCTATCTTTAATGGTATTGAAATAACAAATTATATATTTAAATGATTTTCTTCTACAAGTTTCGTATAATTTAAATTATGTTTTCATTAATTAAAATTAAACTTAACATACTATTTAAAATATTTATAATCTTTAGAATTCAAATTAAAAATTTTCAATTAAATTTTGGTTTTATATTATATATTTATAACAATATTTTCTATTTTAGTATCTAAACTTTTAATACATAAAAAGAGCATGATACATTTAATTAAAAATTTTAATACTAAATATAAACTAATACTAAATTAATATTAATAGTTAATATTAACTTAATTTTAATAAAGCATGAAACTAAGTAAAGTATAACAAAACTTTTAAAATTAATGTTAAGTATATACTAACTTTTTCAAGCTCATTTCTTAAAGCGTAAATATTTACGACTAATAATAATAATAATATTTATAAATCCACCATCTTTAACAAATGTTTTGAATTTAATTTCATCTTTTTCAAATACATTCATGTACACATTTTATTTCTATAAAACTAATAGCTAACCCAAAAATAAGTAAAAAAATGCAAAGATAATATAACAAAAATGATTTTAAATAGTTAATGTTATAAATAAATCTCAACTGAAAATATAATATTGTTTACATTATCGTCAATAAAATAATATTTTAGTTAGAAAAACTCACGTTTAAACAATAATTCTATTTCAGATCTATGCACTAACATCTAAAACATTAATTCGTTTTCTAAAAATATAATTACCATGAAAATTATATTTGTTACCTATCTGGTTCTAAACTGAATGTCTTTAATAAAATTTTATTAAATCTTTATAATTATTTACTTCATAGATTTAAAAATGATTTAAAAAAAAAATAAATTGATAGTCATTTTTTATCAATAAACTAATTGAGATCGTTTAACATGATATCTGAAATCACGTTTTTTAGGTTGTTATTTGTATGCAGTTAAGTAGAGGCAAGTATTATATATAATACTTTTAACGGTCCTAAAAATTTTTAATTTATAAATTCTAGAATTAATCGAGAAAAACGAATAAAAAATCAAATTTAATATAAGTAATTATATCACTATATTATTTCAATATAAACATTAAAATTCAGAAAATTTTATTCACCTTACAATAATCAAAGGTTTATTATTTTTATTTAAACTCGTTGACACATATGCTTTTTCGTTCCATGAAATAGAGAAGATTTAAGCAGAAAGAGATAAATCCATATTGCGAAAATCTTACTTATATTGGAAAAATTTAATGATGGCAAACTACTCACAAAAAAACTATCAACTACTGACAAGAGATGATGAGTAATCAGCGGAAACACACGATGACTCACCTTTAAGTAATACTTTATCTTCCCTTAATTTCTCTAATACTTAAACCATATTTTAACACTGTTTCAATTTAAAAAAAGCAATGTCTCTACTGACTATCTCTAACTCTTGAAGTGAAATCATTGTTCTTGTTACTAAAATTTCCTTCTTTAGTATCGAAATTAAATTTAGAATAAATTTTATCACAGTGCTATACTAACGTCAACTTTTTCGTTATCTGTACATAATAATAAAAAAAATTTAATTTTTAAGGTAAATGCCTTAAAACATATTGTATGGTTATCTAGAAATAATGGCTATCATCCACGTGGAAAATTTATAATTATTCTAAATAGTGGATCAAATGTAATTGACTGAATTTTGTTGCAAAAATTCTTGATAAAATAATATCGTTTGATAATGATGCTTCTGGTTTTATCGTTATTAGATTTTTTCGAAAGATCGCATTTTGAACCTTTTGCTTTTTTTAACAAGCACCTTCATTTTAAACCATTCATTTTTGTATGAAACTATCCCGTAAATATTTCAAGTTAAAGTTGAAAACAACTATCTGCGAGGATTAATTTTACTCAACGGATGTATTATCCTAACATTATAGTAAATTCATTGCTACAGAATATGTGGAACTGTTTACACAATAGGTACGAAAAAGGAGAAGTTTAAAATAACTGTTTCAATCTGACCTCATATTTAAGAAAATATTTTAAAATACTACAATAAATATAATATTATAATAAAAAAAATTAATTTATATGTAATTTGAAAAAATTACCTATATTATATATTAAAAGATTCATAAATTTAATAAAAGTTTTGGATAATAGTGTCCGTTTTCACGAAAACTATAAATGTATACAAAACTAAGTGAACATGAGTGGATGCAACAAATCAGTGTGAGGGTTTTGTGGATACGTATAATACATCGGTATATATGTGTAATTACGCGCGTATACGCGCATGTGTGGTTACATGCTAAAGTTCACAGTCTATATGGGTTTTCCCATGTACAGTAATAATATACACAAATTAATACTACACTCTTTCAGTTCTGAACGCCCGTTTCTACATTAAAGCGACCCATGATAGCTACCATCGTATTAATTATTCGTTTAAAAACCCATTGTCTATATTGTACTGCGTGATAAAGGTACTAAATTTCTCTGCTTTATAAAGTTTAAAAAATCATTTGTGTACTGCATCAATAGTATATAAATATATAAATATAATACTGAATCAATACTTCATAGATGGTTTTTCCTGTATAAAAACAAACAAATTCGTATACGGTTTCATGATAGTTTTTTTTTAAATCCTAGAAATCCTATTTTTATAAATATATATAATTATTGTTAATTATTTTTATATACACTTACATTAATGCTCTTAAAGATATATTTATGTATTCGCTTAATAAGTAAAGTGTATTAAAAAATATATATTTCAACAATTATTATAGAAACTTATCACGATTTTTATGATACTATTATAATACTTAAATTTATCAAATAAATAATTGCAAAACCTTAATAAAAATTTTAAAATTAAACTTGCGCGTAATGATCATGTTAATATATAACTCATTAAAGATTATAATCACTGAATAAATTACAATTTTTAATAATCTTAACCAGAATAAAAAAAAAAATTATAATTATAATACTAATTAAACTTTTAATTTTTTAATATTTTAAAAGATCGATTGCAGACAAAATTTCTATAAATTCTATAATACATGTCTAAGAAATATACTTTTAAATTTTGAAATTTACGACTAAAAAATTTTCCAACAACATGATATAAAAGTCAGTTTGAAAATTCAAAAACTATACCACAGAGCAATATCAAAGGATTTGTACAGTGTCTACCTCCATTACTGACCAACATTTTTGTTAATTATAAAATTATGAATTAAATTAAGAAAAGATATAAACTAAATAAGCAATAAAAAATTTCAAAACTTCGCATAACTTCTTCTTAATTTTATTTGCTCATTTTACTATTACACATAAAATAATCATTATTAGAATAAAAATTGCTTATTATAGATGTTTTAATATCATAAAATTATACATAAATTAGTACAATAGTTATGAAGAAAAATGCAGCATAAACCGTTAGAAAATTTTTAAAAGATAAAAGTAGATTCAACCACAAATATATTTCAACAATCAAATATTATGTATGGTTGTATATTTTATTTTTACGTCAAGGATTTATAAAGTTTCATAGGTAGTTATAAAGTATCTTTGTGTGGTAAAAAAATTACTTTTAACAAAACATTGATTCAGTAATTTTAGTAATCGATTCCATTCTAGCTTTTTTTATTGAGAAACAAAAACCAAAAATGTAACAATGGTAATATCTTGCTATAACCATATGATGGATAATTTAATATTATCTTAATTTAAAATTATCAAATAATTTAAATTATCAAATAAAGTTTTAATATTTTTTTTTATTAAAACTTAAAGGTTACTTTATATTTTAAAAGCATTTTCCTCAAAATTATATTTTCAAAACCACTAGCAAAAATTAATGATTAATATGATAACAATTGATTAAATGATTAAATTACTAATTAAACAATTACTTACATACTTGTATACTTTAAGTATTTTATATTAATTAATATTTTACATTATTTGTAACAAGTAGACGTTTTTTACACAAAAATAAAATATTTTACTTTATACAAACACCATTTTGTTAAAATAATTATTTTAAAAACTAATTCCAAACGATACAAGATAATTGTATTTAAAATCAAAATTTTTTATTTTATTAATATACTAATTATATAGTTTTAAATACCAGTTAACACTTAAAATCTCTTTTTATTATGGCATCTTATTTGATCGATCATTATTTAAATTCATATATTTTTTATTGTTGTTATTTTTAATGGCCTAAAATAGTAAGATAACAAAAACAAAATTTTTAATTTAAATTAAACAGAAGTTTAAAAAAAGAATTTTTTTGACTTCTTAAGATACCAAACTTTTGATATTTGTATATATATATAATAATTGTAATAGTATATTCAATATAAAATACTTATAGTAAAACCTTTAATCAAATTAAAAACTAAAAATAATAAATGCAAAATACTATAAAATCAACAATTTTTATCATAGAAAATATTTTATTTTCTTTCTTTAAGAATATGGTTGTAATAAAACACACTTTAAACTAAAACGAAATAATTATCTTAAATTAAATAATATAATAAAAAATCCAAACAATTTTCATGAAACAATATATTGTAATTATATTTATAGTGAATGCTCTCAAACAATTTATTTTCAAAATTTTTTTATCTTTTATAATATTTGCATTCATTTTTACGTAGATACTGATTTTATCTAATGTATATATTCGAAAATCATTAAATGAAATTTAATTTTATTATAACATATCATAGTTTCAAGATAATCCATTTGAAATCAAAAATTAAAATTTCTGAAATTCGAATATTATTTACATTGTAACATCTGCAACCTAAAAATAGTGGTAAATGACCAATTGATGTATCAAATTATTATAAAGTATCTAAATATAAATCTTTTGTATAAAATAATTTACCTATTTTATTCTTTGTTTGTATAATACAATTAAAATACTTTACTAATATAAAACTTTTTAGTTAATAACATCTTAATAAATTATTTACACAACAAATTTCATAGCTTAAAAAATTAAACAATCAAAATCCTTTTATACATATTTTTTAATATATTATGAAACTTTTGTTAAAATTTTCATTCTTGTTCTGATTAAATTTAATTAATTATTTATTATTGATTTTTCCTTTTTTTATTTATATTTATTATTTACAATTATTTATAATAATAAATTCACAAACAAAACTTAGGAATTAACTTGATAAAACCAGATAAAATATTTAATCACATAATGTTTTTTTAAAATTGTAGATGTTACACACCTATATTAGAATTATTAAAAATATAATAAACGTTTAAAAATCTATGAAATAAAATATGAAATAGTACAAAAGTTTTTTAAAAAGTTATATAAATTCTAAACAAAATTTTAAACCGTTTGATTATTATTATTATTATTATTATATTTATAAATTATATTTATAAATATTAAATATTATATATATATAAACTTATTTTTTAAATTCCAAAAAAATATTTGAATGAAATTTTTTTATATACATTCTACTGATGACATAATTTTACATTGCTTTTCTAAAATACTAAAAAATAAAATCAAATGTACATGTCTTGTAATTATAAAATTTAGCATATTTTTTTGAATTTACATTTGACTGCATATCCAATTCCATTCTTTGTCAAATCTACATATTGTTTACAAAAATGAAAAATTTTTAAATTTTAAATTATAAGTAATAAATTTATTTTATAAGTGTCATATACACTGTTAAAAATAGATTTTAATATAAGAATTATTAAATCAAATCCACACTAATTTCTATTTGATATTTTTAAAAGATCTCATGTGAGCATTATAAGATAATACTTGTAAAAATAGCAATATAAATATAAGAAAAACATGTTTTATTTATTGCATAAATTGATTTACTATATTTAAAAAAACTAGTATATTAAATAATAAATAATTATATTTAAAATTCCCTTATATAAATTCATATGTGCTGTAATATTTTCTTAATTTCATATTTATATGAAAACATTGAACAGCAAAATCTAAACATTAATATTAAATCATTTTAATTATTTTATATTGAAATTAAAAATAAAAATTTAGCACGAATCACATACATTAGTGCATAGAAATATAAAAATAATATACAAGGGGTTTTAATTTATAAAATAAAATACAAGTAAATTAAATAGATACCACTGAAATTTTTAAATTATAAAGATTTATTAGTATTTTTTTATAAGCGCAAAATTACATTACTCTAATAATTAATTATGGTATACTTAAGAAATATTTTGCTTTTTGAAATTTTAAAAATCCTAGCCAATTTTATCATGAACTCAGATTTTTAAATAAACTTATAGTAATTAATAAAATATTAAAAGTAAGTATAGAAAACAAAATTTTATTTAATTGAAATTTAAGACTTTATATAAACAATGAATTTTGAAATTTCAAAGTAAAATTTAACTAATAATTAAATTTAATATTTAAATTTAGTCGATAATACTTTATAATTACATCTGTAATACATAAATGCTTTTAATTTGATTATAAATTGAGTTTTTGTTTTGACGGGTGTACGAATAGAAAACTTTCATCACTACTTATTAATTTATAGAATTTTTATTCCTGTCGGTCAAGTCTTTTCACAAAAAAAGTATACTTGATAATTATATTAGTGAATATTATGATTATCGTTCTATTAAACACATATAATAAAATCAATTGCTCATAATTAGACAAAGATAATAGGTAATCAGAGTACATGTATAAAGCTCGCTAGAATCAACATTTGAGACGTCTTTTTTATGATTACTTGTTATATCTCCTTTTTAATAATACTCTATTACTTTTTTGTATACAATACAAACATAAATAAATTAAAAAGAACGCTAAAAACATTGATAGGTAAAATCAATGCATTGATTGCAATAAAACAGTGTCATATTATTCTGAAACAGTTAGAAATATTTATTTTCGAATAATTCATTAATTACTGCTAAAATTTTACTGAACCCTTACAATCTTACAATCTTGTTGTTAACTTATTATTGTTTATATGTTCTCGTGATTAAAATGTATATATCTTAATCATTGACTTGCAATTTTAGTTTTTTTTTTTACTTCATCACACTTGTTTTCAATATTTGTTCTCTTTTTCTCGTGACCCCATATGCACTCACGCTCTTTCTCTGTCTCTTCCTCCTTCGCTCTAATATAACTGAAGAAAACAGTAGATTCGTTCATTTGACAAAAAACCTTTACATATTCATCAGAAATGTAGGTGCAAAATACAAAAAAAAAAAAAACAAAAAATTAAGAGTAAATAACAGACTACTTTTTTTCTCCTCTAATATTAATTTTTTCCCATCTATTTTTCCTCTTTCTTTTTTCTTTTGAAAAGTTTATATAGCATCCTGTACCTTCAAATTAAACTTTTTACATTCGCAGAAACTGATCATCAAAATCTTATCAAGTAAATTACCGTGTCTAGCGTTGTTGCTGTTTCTTGGCATATATGTAGATCGTTCTGTAGGACTGACACTTCGTTTTATCACTTTGGCCTGTGTGCTTCATTTTTACATGAATATTCAATTTTAATATTGTTCAAGTCTATTTCTATGTAAGATCGAAATATAATCGACCTCACAATTGACTTTGTCATAGTTACATATACATTCTTCATAGGAAGCCCTGCAGTCAAAAAACCACTACATCTTTTCATCCTGTCTCAAAATCAATGTCTTAACTTGATTCATATATATTTTCAATTATTTTTCATAATCAAATATATGAAAAAATAGTAAAAATGAAAAAATTTATTTTAAACATTTACATTTCTAACTTCTAAAATGATTTCACTTCCACTTCAAAAACAAAAGTTAAAATTAAAAAATTTAATAAAAGAAATTTAGATTAGATATTTTTGATCTTTAGTGATAAATCTTTTACATGATGTACAGAAACCAAGTTATGAACCAAAATTTGAGTCTATACGATGTCAATGGACGAGATGTGGCTAAAAACCTACTTCCAAAGAATCATGTTAATCTAACTTTATACAACAGCTAACAAAATGATTTCCATATTACAAGTCTATTTAATATATCTAAGCCTATATTACCGTTGAAACAATGTTGTTAATGTTTAATAGTATAATTCTCGAATTTTTTTACATAAAATATCAAGACTAATCAACACTTGTCAAAACAATATGATTTGAATTGCTGGAATTGACGTCATTTTAATAAGCCTAATAATATAGTAGTGACACAATTTTTTTTTATTAAAAAAAATTATTTTCTATTAAAGACACTGAAGCGTGGCACAATATGAAAATCCTTTATTAAGAATAAAACCGGCTTTTATAAGAACACAAAAAACTTAAAAAAATGTAAATTTTTTTTAAATGAAATATAATTGTAAATTTGTGCGTTACTTTTTTTTTTTATCTAAATTATATAATAAAGAAAAATATTATTTACAACTTCTGAATCTGGTAAAATTAGAAAAAATGAAACTTTGATATTAACTACGATATATTCATATGTACTTAAAAAAGGATTTTACTTTCGCTTGCCTTTATTGTATTAAGCACACTGGCCTAAAAAACGACTCTAATTATTTTTGTGTAAGCTATATACTACAACAAGTTGATAATAATTATTTAATATAAATAACTGAGTGACTGATCCTACTAGCAGAAGAAGTAATAGCAGTAGCAGTAGCTGTAGTAGTAGTGGTGATGGTAGCGGTAGTGTAGTAAGTAGCAATAGTAAGTAGCAGTAGCTGTGTAGTAGCGGTATTGATAGTAGTAGTATTGTAGTAGTAGCAGTAGTAGTAGTAGTAGTAGTATTGTAGTAGTAGCAGTAGTAGTAGTATTGTAGTAGTAGCAGTAGTAGTACAAGTAGTAGTAGTATTATAGTAGTAGCATTAGTACTAGTATTGTAGTAGTAGCAGTAGTAGTAGTATTGTAGTAGTAGTAGTAATGTTGTAGTAGTAGTTAGTAGTGTTGTAGCAATAGTTAGTAGTAGTAGAAGTAATGGAATTGCCAAAATATATTAAAATGGCAAGAATACTAGGCTAAGAAAAAAAAGGGTAGTGTGCGAAAAGTGATTACAATAAGGCTTAATTTCTTCAAATTAATTTCCCCAAAATATAACCGACAACAACCATAGCGATAGCGATAATGATACTGGTGGTGGACATAGGCAGTGGGCTACTGGAATGCGAAGTCAGTCCCGGCATTGAAGTCAAGAGTGTGTCGTTGACGAGTGCAGCATGTTTCCACTTCATTACGTCTTCCTAATTAAAAAAATATATATCTATGTATTTAAGTCAATTAGTGTACGAATTAAAAACGCAAAACTTAATAAAATAAAATTTATGTAAATATAATTATAATAAATTTTATATAATATTATAATAAATTTTAATATAAAAGTAATACGTTTATTATATATACATACGTATGAAAATTATATAATTTAATATGGAAATATTTTCATTTTCAATATAATAAAAATAGATTAATTGTAACTATAAACTACATTAGTAATATTTATTTAATTGTAAAGTATTAAAATTAATTAATAGATACAAACTTGATTCAATTCAATAATAATAAACTAATAAACCAAATAAAATACTAAATTAATCCTTAAATTTGAAAATGATGTATTAATATTTATCATTTTAAATAATTATGAAACTATTTATGAAATATCACAGTTAATTAATATACTATTATATAATATCAACGCTTCCATATACACACTTATAAAGAAAATTAAAGTAAAATTTTTATTTGAATAGATAAGTATTTATTAAAAACCGAGAAAACTTCTATTCTAAAAAAATTTTTTAGTTTAATTTGTTTAAAATTCAAATTTGATTTTTCATATCGACATGTATATATAGTAGCAAGTTCAAATATACTTATAGAAATGTCTATATTAAAAATAAAAATTAATACAATTTAAAATTTGTAATAAATGTTTTTCTTAAAAAAAAAAAATTCATCAATACTTAACAAAATTAAATTTCAAAATAAAATTTAACTAATAATTAAATTTAGTCAATAATGCTTTAAAAATACATCACTATAAATACATAAATGCTTTCACTCTTATTATAAAATGAATTTTTTCTTTCTTAAATACTGTTGATACATAGTATTTATCTTTAATAAATTTAAATACTTTTAGATTAAATTTTTACTGTATCTACAGAAATTTTTGTTCAAGCTTAAATATATTTTTTTGATTTATTAAAGATTTTTTTTAATTTATATGTAATAAAGTTAAAAAAATAATTCTGTTTTAAACTAAGAAATAGAAATCATCTTCATTATAATGATTTCAAACTATAAAGATTTATTACAAGTTGGATTTTAAAACTGCAAATTTTATTACAATTATACCAATGCTTAAACATAAGTATTAATTATATAAACATAATATATTAAAAAAATTAACGTAATGTAATTAATTTAATTGTTTATAGATATATATTTCATATGATTTTTGTATTATTTATAAATCTCAAGTAATTTACAAATACACTAATATAATTTATTTAATTTATTGAGATCAGATAATTAATATATATTTGTAATTAATAGAATATAATAAATACCATAAAATTTTAAAAAATAGAATGATTTACCTTTAAAAAAAGATTCTCTTCCCGAAGATTAGTTTCTTCCACCCTTAATCGATTCACTTCTTGTGATGCTTTTAAAAACTTCTCTTCAACTTCATTAATAGGCTAAATACACGGTAATAATTGTATTAAAATTGTATTAAATAAAGGTTTTTAAGTAATAGTATAACTATATACCTTTGGTGATGACTTGAAAACATCATCAGTAGTCTTACTTTTACCATCAGTTGAATTCAAATCTGATTTGTTCGTTGTTTTAGCTTTAGTTGTGGTAGAAGTACTAACAGGATTTTCAAAAACACATTTAAGTTTTGTATCTACTTGTTTTCCAGGATCAATACCTTTCCACTACAAACATAAATAACACATATTAACTTATTACCATTGAAAGTATAAACAAAACTCAATTATCCATAAAATAAAAAAAATTTTAATAATTTGTTTGCTTGAGCATTGATTACAAAATAAATGTAAAAATAATTTTAAAAATGTATTGGGTAATTGCCCGCCTTGACAAGCATATAACTGCAGTAATACGAAACCTTCAAGATTTCTTTTATTAGATTTACATATATTTTTCAAGGCTCAAATAATTATTTATCTATTTTTTTATACTTAACTATTAAGTATTCATTAACATATATATTTTTAATTATATCTATATACTATATTTAAAAATTCATGTGCTTACTATTTCTTGTGTATCTTCATCTGGTTCATCTTCTGGAACTACATAAGTTGAAACCATAAACTTATGCTTACTTTTTTCTTTTGGATCAAAGTCATATGGTTGTAAACAAACTATTGTAAATAATAAAAATACTTAAAAATAAAGTTTCTAGTTTTAATGTATGAAAATTTATTTTAATATTATTCGTATATTATACCTGAAATTTCACATTCTTCTTTTGCTTTTAACAAACCAGAATTTGGTCTAACACAATATCTTTTAGGAACAGTTGTTTTTATTTTAAAATATACTTTTTGATTTTTTGTTTGATTTTTAAGCTTCATATATGAAGCAATAGGAGCTCCTGAAAAAGGACCTACAAAGAAAAAATTTTTAAATATGTTTTTATTTATCAATAAAATATTAATATAAAAAGGTCTTAAATCTAGAATAAATAATATATAAGAATTATGAATCAAATTATAATTAAATTTCAATCAAACATATAATACTATGTATCATTTGTATTTATTTATTCATATATCTATTTTAAAAAAATTAATTATTTTCTAATATAATATAAAATACACATTTTGTAATATATTTATAAAAATATCTTATTTTAATTAACTATGTTACATTATTTAAAGTATACATGAATTTAAATCCAAATAACAAAATATAAAACTTAAATAAACACAATAAATTTTATTAAATCTTTTTTTATTATAAATTATAAATTTTTTAATTATACTTATCAAATAATTTATAAAACAAAAATATGAAGTTAATATTAAAAAGAGGTATTGTATAATAAAAAAAATTTAATAATCAATAGATCTTAAATCAAATTGATATATTTATAAGACAAATTAAAGATAATTAAAATCAAAAACTGAAATAAATCATTGTCATAATTAATTGTATATAATAATTAATAATAATAAAATATATTACAATCAATATAAAGTAAATAATTTTAATTCAAAAATATAAAATTTAATTAATTTAAAACAATAAATGTATAAAACAGTTAATATTTCTCATATGAAAAAGAAATGCAATCACACTAATCTATTCTCTTTTCAAGAATATTTAATCTAGTGTTAATTAAACAAAATTTTTTCAATCTAAAATAGATAGTTTTTAAATAATATTTATTAAAAATCTTTTTCTTTTATCAAAATCTTATAATTGATAAAATAAAGAACTATAAAATTAAAAAAAATATAAATATAAATTATTATATTTAAAATTTTAAATGCTGATGAAATTAATGTTTATATAAATCGATGTTTTAGAAAATATTTTGTATCTTTTTTAAGAAATATATTTTGATTCAAAATAAATTTCATTGTAAATGCCTATTGAAAATAATTTCTAACAACTCACACATGCAAATCTAATGAAAAAAAATAAAGTTTAAAGACATGCCTTTTTAAATTATAAAGCTGCCGATCAAACCATCGTCCATTTGTCAAATTATCAAAAAGTACAAAGGAAAGCCTGGGCAACAAGCAAATAGACACGTATACACAATATACGCGTTTGATATGAGCCGTATTTCATTCGTACTTACCCCGAAATCGCAGTTCATTTTGCGGCTCGATAATCAAGGCCTGCTCTGGCTCATCCGACATCCTGGCGTATATATTACAGAGCGGCTACGATGGTAACGGCTTTTCAAACCAAATAATAAGTAACAGAGGTACAAGAATTTCTATTGTAGTGCTAGAACACAAGTCTTCAAAAAAAAAACACTGGTTATAGAAATACACACACGTCATACACACGAATACAAATTGAGATAATCAAGGCAGTCCGGATGTCTAAAACTACGTTGTCTTGGTGCCTGCCCCTTCTTTATAATTCTATTTTATTACGTGTGTTAATGTTTCCTTTTCTGGTGATATAATTCGTACGTACTTCAGGTAGCTTGTGCTTGCGGTCGTTAGATTATAAAAGAATTAAAGGGTCTGGACAACTATTCTTTATCTTTCTACATGCGCGTATCCTCTTATATTTGTTTTTTCTCTAGAAGACTCTCCGTAATTCCGTTGGACTAAATTTTACGATTTTCAATAGGTAGGTAGATATTGTGTCGCCGTAATCGCAAAAGTCCGAAATACGCATGCGTTATGACAGAATCAAGCAGCACAAGCGACTACGTGTTCTATACATTTGTCCATTCTTCTGTGATATATATATATATATATATAATAATTTTATTATAAAATAGTATGTATATCCATCGATATATTCAATAAATATACGAAAATGTGATGTGTTACATCATAATACTACTCTAATCAAATCAAATGAATTTTTGTATCTTGCACAATATATATTACATTATACAAATTATACAACTTTGTACTTATTATAGGCATATCTTTATACTTTATGTTAGTGTCTACCTCTGTTTTTCACATTCTCAACCGTCACTCTCTTGTAATCTCTAAATTAAAAATAATTAAATTAAATTTGTTTGTATTTAATGTATTAATTTAAACCTAAACTCGAATATTAAGAATCTTGAAACGTATATATTGCCTACCTGTTTTACACGTAATATCTACTTAACTGTTAAACTATTAAATTTATGCATAAAAAATTATACTAAGCTATAGGTGGAAAGTAAAATATTGCAAATTAAAAAATTTTGTTCTTCATAATTTCACCTCAATTTTATATACTTTTCAGTTTATGAATTATAATTTAATAATAAAAATGTTTTTATTAATAATAAAAATTATTATTTTTGTAACCATTACGAAATTAGTTTTATAGTATTTCAGAATATTAAACAACAGATAAAATAATTTTAATTCGAATTTTTTTATCAATTATTTTAAAACTTTAAAATTTTATTATTTATATTTTTTTATATATACTTTATAACTTTATTATTTAATAAATATAAATCTTTTTATCATACATTGCTATAAATATTAATTATTATTTATAATTTATTTATAAGACATTTATATTAGCGAATAGACTCCAAAATAAATAAATGATAATATTTTATTGTTGTAATTTAAAAATTACCAATAATTTTCTAAAAAAAATTTATTTAAGATTAAATAAAAATAAATAAAATATTTAAAAACATAACATTATTTAAAAATTGTGTTGAATACCTAACTGCAAAATTAATTATTTATTAATATATTTATAATTATATTGATTGTAATATTGTTTTAGTTTAGTATTGTTTCGTATTTATTATACTTATATATACAATTGAACTTTAATAAAACGTTAAAACGTATTGTTTTCTAATTTAAAAGTTTAATATAAAACTATAAAATAATAAAAATATAAGTTCCATTTACTTTTATTTCATATTTAATTTAATCTAATAATAAATATTATTTTAAATTAATTTTTAACAATTATAGTTATTATATTGAAGTAGTTAAATTATAGAAATAAAATATAAATATGGAATAGTCAATAAAAAAAGATTATATGAATTACCATTATTATAACAATTGTAAATTTTTGGTGTGAAATTACATCAATCCACGAATTTTATATTCAAAAGCATAAATATGTATGTATTATAATATATAATAATAGTAATGATATATGTATAATAATAGTAATAATGTACGTATAATAAATGATTACTATTTAAACTGCTTAGTCATGTTTTGTTAAGTTTATATTGTATTAATTATTGTCATTTTTTATGCAAATATATTTATATGTTAATGAGAACTATTTACAATATTTTATCATATTTATTATTTTTTTTTAATACACAACTTTTATACGCCCATGCATTAGTTTTTATTTAATTATAATATTTTATTTATATGCACAACTTAATTTTTAATAATTAAAAATTAACTTAACTTATACCATTTTAGTTTTATATTATTTTCATATTGTATTATACATGTTTTTATGTTTTATATATTATAAGTTTATTTGATACAAAACAAATTTTTTAAAATTAAAAAATATTAAAAACAAATAAGTATGGTAATGAAGAACTGGTTCAATTTTTTATTTTATTGAATTAAAGTTTCATTATAAATATTTTAATAGTTCTTATATTTTTTCAATACAACTGTATAATTAAGCTAATCAATACAGTAAATCTGTATAATAAATAAATATTTTATTCAAAATTTAATTTTCTGTTAATAAAAATTGGATAATTCGTGAATATAGTATTTAGTATATAAGTTGTGATTAGTATGTATACTATAATACTAGTACGTAGTATTATCTTAATTTTTTAATGAACTTTTTTCATATGCTTGCTATAGTTAATACTACAGCTACATAAGATTAAATTTAAAGTAAATATTCTTAAAAATGGAAAAAGTGCAGTTGATTTATTAAAATTAAATTAAAATTAAATTTTTTAAATTGTAAACTATAATTTATTGTAAACTTAATGTTTTTAATTGAAAAAATATTTAAACAATCAAAATATTTAAAAACTTTTAATTTAGTAATTAATATTTTATAAACGAATGAATGTATTTTTATTATACTAAACTCCATAATTCATCCAAAAATGATAGATTTAATTTTAAAAACTTAAAATTAGCACAAGTCATATTCTTTACGCGAAATGAATGTTTTTTTTTAATTTATTAAAATATTATATATAGTTTCAAAATAAAATATTTTTTATTATTAATATTTTTTATAATTTTTTAATGTAATAAAAACAATGGAATTTTGATAATTATTCTAAATAATCAAATTTTGTTATAGTTATTCATTAAACGATTGTAATAAAGAATTCAAGATAAAAAATATGGAAATTATGAAGAAAGTGATAAATGAAAGAAACACATAGAAGAAAATAAAAAATTTAACAGCACAATTCTACTTTAGAAGAAAAAGAAGTACATAAATACAATTTGCGAACTCAAGTCAGTAAAATATTTCGTGAAGATAAAATGGAGAGTTGATGATTGAGTACTTTAAATCGGAGAACATTCTTGCATAATTTTACAGAAAAGTTATAGAGAAGATAGAATATTATACTATGTATGTAGCCTTTATAGATATAAGTTTAATGTTAAGGTAAATGCTTTTATTAGAGGAAAAGAGAAGAAAGAGGTTTGGAATTAGCAGAATTTGTTTTTTGATTCTTAGAATATAATTTGATAACCTAAATTTTCTATTAAAGGTAACTCTTTTTCCACCAAAAAATTCCAAATGATTAAATAAAGCTTCGCTTTGATGGGAGGCAGATAACGGTCTCTACGAGAGGAAAAATAACATATTTGTCTTAAAAGGTTCATTATCCAGTTTTGTAGTCAAATAAGAAGACGAATTAGATATTTTTAGCGGGCATGATTGTAATGATGCCTTTTAAATCATAGTCACAATAAAGTACTATCAGGTTATGGCCATATTGGAAAATCAAGATGTTGCATTACTTTAGGATGTTACTGTAAATTATATTAAATAAAAAAGGAGAAATTTAAATCCTTTCGAAACACTCAGATTTATAAAATAATCTCTAATAGATTATTACTAATATATATCTAAATAAAATAGCCAAAAAGAAAATTCTGGAAGATATGAATCAAACAGATTGAAATTTATTTTTATGTACTAGATACGATTAAATGCTTTATTATAGCATGCATAAAAAAAGAGCACGTAAGAATAAATTTTGTGGTTGAATTGATTGGTAATAAATTTCGTGTCTAAAAAGAGTTAATACGAGATTAAATTGAGTAGAGAAAAAAATTGGAAGAAATAAAAATAAGGTAAAGAAAAACTAAAGAATGAAGTATTTTAGTACGGATCTTACTTCCTCTCTGTTTACTTCTCTCTTTTCCTATCTGTTTCTGTAACTCACTCAGTCGAATATATAAATAAATAAAAAATTTTTTTAAATTTGTAGTCTAAATATATTTGACACCAGTCTCGTTCTCTATCTAATACTGTATATTTTTCAATTCGTGTCTCTCCCTCTCTCTCTCTTTCTCTTTCTTTCTTTATAAAGCTTTTTAAAATTATGGATTTATATAGGCATATGTCAAAGACATAATGGCAGAAAAAATAATCCAAACTCGCAGATATAAATCAGTAAAATACATAGAAATTCAAGGTATGTTAAAAAATTAAAATTCGCGTTAAAAAAAATATTATGTATAATAAAAAATTTGAGTATGCTTATGAAAACGTAATATAATATAATATAAATATTTATATAAAAAAGAAACATTCACAACATAAAAATGAACGTTGGCAGGATTCCGGAAAAATAATATAATAATATAAGTAATTGAGCGATTTATATGCAAAGTGAAAAAGATTTTTAATTTTGAAAACAAGTGATGGATTTTATATACCTCGGTGTATAATAAAAAAGCGGTTGCTTTGGTGTGTTGCTAATTAATAAAATTAACAATTCAAATCAATATGATGATTATATAAAATAGTGGTAGCAACAAAAATAGTAGCAAGTACGTTTTGTGGAATGAAACTGGAGGGAAAAACAGAAATAAAAAACAAAATAGGTCGATTCGAAGATGATCCAAGTAAAAATCGAAAACAATTCTCAAATTAATTCAACTTTCACGTGAAATTATATGACGTATATTATATAACATCATATTCAATACTATTTGAACAGAAAATGTTTAGTAGATTTTTATCTAGGATTTATATTTTCTGAGATTACTGTAAAATAAATAATATAATATTTTGTAATCAACTAAAACTTTGAAAACGTATCCTTACCAAATATTTTACAAAATTAAAAGACATACATGAAACAAATGCATTTTAATATAGACTTATGTAAAAAATGCATCTGAAAATAGAAAAATTATCGGATACAAAAAGTATTAGGTTAAATAATACTTTTATGGATTTTCAATTAATTAAAAAACGTCAATCTAAGTTACCGCCACTAAAAGACATATAAAATAATAAACGGCCTAAGATTCTATCAGAGCAATAGAAAGAATATAAAAATTAAAAGATGGTGAAAATAAGAATACAAGCAAAGCAACAGTTCGTGATTTAAATATGGAAGAAAATAGAAAAACTACTTGAAGAAAGAAATAATAAAAAAATAATAAAGAGCGATATTACTAAAGAATAATGTTGGAAACATGTTCAAGATATCTGTGATAAGGCTATAGTAAATTAAATTAAGGGTAAAGAGAAACAAATGAAAAGAAGCAGAAAATAGAGAAGAGGAAATAATAGTGGTTAAAGTGGAAAATTAAATTGAAAAAAAGTTAGAAAACAAATTATGAATGAAATATAGATGTTCAAAAAAAAAGATTAAAGAATTATCGATTCATATTCACATAATATAATGCGTCTGCAATCTTGATAGGATTATCTCTCTGGTTTTTGATATATTCTACTACCACCTTAAGAATTAGAACTGTGATTGATCTACCTCTAAATATATAGAAATACCTAAATTGAGCAAACCTCTTTTTTATAAGAAAATTGAACCGAACAATAAAGATTATGTTAATTTTATTCCCGTTATTAATAATTTACAATATATTATAATTTTTAATTGAGATATAATATTAATTAATGACATGTAAATGCAGTATTTTAATACGTTTTATACAAAAATATAACAGTTATTAAATTGACATTTGTTTGATTCATATTTGTATATACATATGCGTATTTATATTATGCAGTCCCGTTTCAAATAAATTTAATTATTCCTTAAATACTGACACAATGCTAATCAACAGTATGTAACTGAACAACTAATTCGGATCAAATTTTAAAACGTAGAACTCAAAATAATTTTTAATTGTATAATTATCATTAAAAGGTAACTATTTATTCCATATAAGTACAGCTTCTATATTTTTTCATTGTTTTTTTTTATTCATTTACAATTTGAAATTAAGACAATATATATTGCTGATTTATGCATTGTTTAGAAAAATTTATGCAAAACTTATCAATATATATATATATATATATAATCAGTATACATCATATTAGTATATATAATATATATGTATATAAGAGATTTAAAAAATTTTAAATAAAGATAAGTTCATGGTTTATAACATTAGTTTCTATGTAATTTTATGTAATTAATTTTATGTGCACATTAATTACATTATTATCAATCTTAATCGATACACTTATTAAATTCCGAGAGTGCTATGAGTAAAGTAATGCAATTAAGCTTACTTATACTCATAATGTTTCATACACATACTACACCTATATAACACATATTATTATTAATATGTTTCTAATTTTTTAATTTTTGTAGTTTTTCTATTAATTTTGGAGAATATTGTATTTATGTTTCATAATGATATAATTACAATTCAATTTTATATGTTTATACACTTAGTGAGTTATATGATCTTTTCATTCTAGTTTTATATACGAAATGCAAAGCACGCCGGTTTTTTTTTATAATCTTACAGATCAAAATTTTAAAAACTACCAAATAATATTAAAAAATTTTCTCTAAAAAAATATTTAAATTTTGTGTTTTTTAGATGAATTAAAATATTACGATCATTAACTGAATATATTATTATACTTAAATAATAAATAACAGTAAAAAAAACAATAAAATGGAATTTGATACAAGGTACTTTTAGATACTTAGGTTATCTATTGTATACATGTTTGGTTATTATCCTTGGCAATATATATGTTCATTTATACGAATTGCTCTTCTCTTCAGAACTTTATAATTTCAAAAAATATATAAGAACAAAATTTTAATAATAATTTATTTATAAATAGATTATTAACAAGTTATTTATATAGATTATTAAAAAATTATTGATAAACAGTAATGGATATGCAAAATGAACAAATTGATCCAAATTTAAATGCAGATGTTTATAGAAATATGACATCTGCAGATCGACCGTCTGTTCAAGATAAACAATTAGAAGTTGTACTTGTGTATAAAGGTAATTTTTTTTTAACTGCATATTAATAAAATATCATTATTTATATTTTAATATTTTTAAATTACAAATCTGACGTATATTGATTTATTAATTATGTAATATAAACTGTTTGGTATTTTAAGAATAATTTCATAATAAAAAATAATATTTAATTTTTATAAGATGGTTGAATAAATTCAATTTATTTATTTATGCATGTAAATTTTATCTAAAATTACATTTTTATTTTTTTAATTTATATTCACAGATGATAGTTTAATACTTGGAGCTAGTAATATGGTAGATCGATATTGGAATGGTACAGTGTGGTTTTACAATGAAATCAATAATTTTGATCGTAACCAATATACTGCAGCAATACGAACAGAGAGTGGAATATGTGCAGCTACCTACTTAGGAAAATATAATAAGTTTGTTATTGGGGAAGACAGTGGTCTTATTCAAATTTTTGAATTAGTCTTAAAATCTCATAGTGAAATACCAGAATTAAAATGTATGGGTTATACGTGTCAACATGATGATAGTCTAACTTCTATTTCGACATTTAACAATAATACCCATATTGTTACAGCAGGAATGGATTCATGGTGATAGCTTTAATATTTTTATAATATAATCATTTATTAAAATTATAATTGCACTCTTAATTTTAGTATCAAAGTATGGGACGTAGATGAAATAATAACTATATCTTCATTTAATCAAGCTCAAACAGATATAATTACTAGTGTCGAAGTTCAAGTTGGTAGTGATTCAGTATTTTTATCTACATCAATGGATTATGAAGCTCTACTTTGGGATATTAGAAAAACAAAACCTGCTCTTGGTAAATAATAATTTGGATTTCAAAATTTTTTTTATAATTTTTTCCCTTAAAATAATGTATCTTGTTTATGAGTATATGTGATAAAACATGAAATAAATTCTATATAATAATGGTTTAATTATTTAAATTTTTAAAAATAAACAATTTGTAATAAATATTTTATAAACAATTTTTCTTCTAAATTTATTTAATTCCAAAACTATATAATAATTTATTTTGCAAAATTTATAAAAATTAGTTTTCATCCAATTGTTTATTTTCAATTTTATCCAATGTCTTTATAGAAATATATGATAAGGATTTATTACTATTTTAATTATTTTTTTTCATTTAATTAATTCATTAAATATTAATTTAAGGCATATGGAAAAAAGATTGCGGATTAACCGCTTCATCATGGCAGCCTAATAATGAGAATATAGTTGCCATTGGAGCTCTTGATGGAATCATTTCAATTTTTGATATCCGTAAAATTTGTGAAACCCCTCTTTTTGAATCTGTTGAATTTTTACATGGAGTACATAAACTTTTGTTTAATCCAGATTGTCCAACTCAACTGGCTAGTTGTTATGATGCAACAGAAGTTAAAGTATTTGATGTATCTAGTAATTGTAGAAATATTTTTGAAAATAATGTGCATACAGACTTTGTAAGAAGTTTGGCATGGTACAAAAGTGATTTAATAACATGTTCCTGGGACAATACAATTATTAGACACTCAGTAATATCTGAAATATGTGCTTAATATTTAAAGAAAACAAGATTATAATATTTATAATACTAATAATACAAACATTAAATTTTGTAATAAAATATGTGAATGTATCATTCCATATTTTTTTTATACTTAATTATCCTACTTTCTTAAAGAAATTACAATATATTTAAATATAGATTGTATTAAATTTACTGTGATTACACTGTTTTTAAACAGAATATTTATCAAGATGTATATAATATTTAATTAGAAACATTTTTCAAAATAATATAAAAAATATATATATATATTAATTTTTTTTTTATTAAAATGTTTTTCGTACAAAAATAAAATCACCTTTTAACAGAAAAGTAATTTAATTAATTTAAATACAAAATTTATATTTCTCGTGGCTTCTGAAAAGCTGCAACAAGAGAATTCAATTGAACAGCTTCGTTACATCCACTGATAACTCTTTTTTCAATTTCAGCCATTCTTATTATAAGATCTATTAAAATATTATCAGTAAATTCAACTAAAAAAAAATAATAATTAGATAAAATAAATATTTTTAAATATTTTTAAATAAAAAAAATTATTAACTTTTATTAACAAAGACTTGAATTTCTGTTAATATATCTTGTAATGCCAGTCCTTTCTTAGTTTTCAAATCTTGAATTTCTGTTTATTTGTAAGAAATAATATTTAATAAAATTTGATGTACATGTGCATATATGTATCAAAAATAATGTTTCAAAGGATACTATTATAAGCAACTTCATAACTTTCATTTAATAACCAATTGATAATATTCTTTATATCTATTGGAAGTGGATGACCAACACAAGAATACACATTTGTTTCATTGACATATCCAAATGCTAACCATGTGCTTTGTAAAACATTTATTACTCTTCTCATATCACCATTACTTAAAATCATTAATGCTTGCTTACCATCTTCTGTTACAGTAACACTAAAATCATTAATATTATAAAAATATTATTTTTAATAAGATTTATTTTAACTTACTTTTCTTCTTTAATAACATGTTCTAAGCGTGGTAAAATTTGTTCTATGGTAAGAGGTCCAAACCTGAACTTTGTACATCGTGATTGAAGTGCAGGTATAATTTTACTTAAATAATTACATATAATACAAAATCGAACATTATCAGTATACTTTTCAATAACTACAAATAATTAAAATATTTCATTAAATTATTTATAAGATCATAATTTATTTTTATTTTGTAAAAAAAAACTAACTTCTTCTTAATGCATTTTGAGCATCATTTGTCATAGCATCAGCTTCATCCAGTATTATTAATTTGAATCCTGACCTATACATATTTCCTGTACTAGCAAAACTTAATATTTGACCTCTAACAATACCTATTCCTCTATCATCTGAAGCATTTAACTCTAAAACCTGCCATATAAAATATTTACATTTATAAATATTATTATAATTATAAAGTATGTGATATCTAGTAGTTATTTAATTATATAATATCTTGTAATAACTAGTATTTACCATAGAATTGAATTGCTGTGGTATATATAATTTTTTTGCACATGCAAGTATTGTACTTGTTTTTCCAGTACCTGGTGGTCCATACAATAATAAATGTGGTAATTGATTTTCATCAATGAATTTATTAACTAAAATCAATGCATTAAATAACGTTTAATTAGAGACATAAATAAGATAGGTTTATAAAATATTTTGAAATTTACTTGTTTGTATAATTTCTTCATGAGAAATAAGATCATCTAATTTACTTGGGCGATATTTTTCAACCCTTGAAATGAATAAATTTATTTAAAAATAGTTATTTTTTTAAATAAAAATTTTATTTCTATACATATTACATACCATGGTAAATTAGCTGAAACTTTAATTACTTTCTGAGACATACTGATTAGTGTTTATTGTCTGTACATTATACTCAATTTAAATTTGGACCAAAAATAATAAAAAAATAAAATATGGATAAATTTTTTATAAAATTAGTATTTTTATAATCTTGAATTTCTGTGAATATAAGAAACAGAAGAATTAACTATAAATACTAACTATAAATATTCAAAAGTATTACCAACCTATTAACTTAATTTTATTTCGTGAGAACTAAGATGTTTAAACAAAATATTTAATGAAAAAATAATAAATAAATGTTTTACGCGATTATTTGAAATAAAAGAAAAAATAAAAAATTTCATGGATTAGAGATTATATTTAAACTATTAAAATATGAATATTTATTTTAATTATCTAGATAAAGAGATGGTGAAAATTATTAAGTTAAGTAAGTGTGTTTCGAGAAAAATTGTTAGTGCGCATTGGCGAAACACGAATGTGAGACCTTAACACTGCCTTAATGTTTATTGCTTACTGTTACGGTGGCTTAAGGCATGAAAATGCTATTGCTCTGACTAGATATGAGTGGTGTGCGTAATTGTTATACGAGCTGGCAATACGAAAGGCGTATCGCGGTAATATTTAAACGATATTAACTCTCAAGCGTTCGGTTACACTTTTGAAAATGCATGTACTATTATTCGATTCACAAACACGGTAAAAACTTGTATTCCCTAAATTATCATTTCTGAGATGATGTTCATCTGTTGAGGGCTGATTATATCTGTTACAAGATAAATTAAATTACTAGTATAACTCATTTGATTCATATGAGGATAGGATTAAGAGTCTAACGATTCTTAACTCAAAACTGTTTGAGAATAGATCTAGCAGCCTTAAGATTCGAAAAAAGATGATTGATAAAAACTAAACTGTGCATTTATTGTAAAATAATAAGTTCATTGTTTTTCTGTAATGAGTGGAAGAAAACGTATGCTACAAGAAAGTATATATAGAAAACTTCTACTTTCTTCATAAGTTACTGTATCAACCAGAAGATGTCGCAACATACTATTGCATTGCTAATCGTTGAACGACTGAACGACACGATTGTTGATTATATATTCAAACAAGGACGGAGACAAATAAGAAGACTAAAATTATTCGTGTACACTTAAACTTTCTAAAAATTGATAAAAATTGATTTAGAAAAATTTTTAAGTAATTAAAATTAGAAATGCGATGGACAAAATGGTCAAACGCGGATAATATTGACTCAAAGCTTTTCATGTGTTCTGTTATAGTTGGTTAAAGAAAGTAAAGCGTTTTTTTCCCTTGAAAATATAAGTGAACATTTGTATTACATGTGAGTTAATATGAAACGAATTTTTTATAGTGTACAATGAAAAAAATAAATAAATAAAATGAATATTTAATAGTGTGCAATGGAAAAATAAATTAATTGTCAATCCTCAAAAAGTGCGTATTTTGGGTTTTATTAACATTCAGTCATGGTCCCCGAAATATTATTTATTATTTACAAAATATTTTTTTGCACTTTTTACATATTCGTTAATTTTTTGAGATTTTGTGAGAAAATTATCTAGACTGAAGATTTAGAAATAAAGGATGAGAAACCAATAGTAACATATATGGAATTATTATATAACAATTACGAAAATAATTACGCAAAGTATAAACAATTCTTTTATTTCAAATTTAAGTATATAAATAAATTTATATAATATTATATTTTGTAATTAGTCTATATAATTAATTAAAGACATTAAGAGTGTATCAAAATATATTTTTGTATTTTAGGTGAATTGAAGAAAATTCTACTGTGATAAATATGAAAAGTAATAAATTTATTCAAATAAATTAAAATTAAAATAATGTAAATTAAAAACATTATTATTATTAACAAATTTTTATTATACATTTGCTTTAAATATACTTACTTTACAATTTTACTTTTATAAAGAAAACAATTAACTAATAAACTTATTAAATTTTTAATTTTTAATTGTTATTAACAATGTGATGTAAAAAATATATTTTTCGTAAATAGCTATAAAAACAAATTAAACATGTTTTAATATTGAAACTATTAAAATAAAAAATGACCATATAATGTAACACATGAGTACATTTTGGAAATTAAGAATGATTTTGTTAAAATTTCTGACATGAGTAAATGTACCAACTATTATTTTAAATTTATAAATTTTTGAATGTGTATTATAATTTATAACTTTAATTTATATGATTTATCTATTTTATATTTATTGAAAGTAAATACAGTATTTTAATAAGTATGTTAAACAATGGTTCATAAAATTGATTTTATTTCTTACTTTGTTATTATATATATGTCTATATTAATAATTAAATAAAATTATATTTAAATTTTAAATTATATGTCATCTGTTTTGTTCCATTTGTATAATAAATATCTTATATTTATGTTTAATTACTTATTGCGTTAAATCGAAAACTTAATCCAATCTTACCAACAATGCGACTAATTAGAGATTGGTATCAATGATAAAAAAGCACTGTTTGCAAAAAAAACAATAAATATAATATAAATTAATTGTTACACATATATCAGGGTTCCTTGGTAAAGTCTTTAACTAATAGATTAAATCGCTTTCGGCTCCGAATCTGTAAAAATTGTGTACTTATAAATCTTTTAAAATTTTATATTAGTGCTGAATGAAGATAATGTGACATATTATTTGACTTCTGTAAAACAAGTAACAACGTCGTCGTCGTCGTCGTCGGTCGTCGTCGTCTCGTCGTCGTCGTCGTCGTCGTCGTCGTCGTCGTCGTCGTCGTCGTGTTTATCATCAAATTTTTCTTCACAATCGATATTGTTATTGGTTGCAATGTGAGTTTACTAAATTTCTTAGATATTTACAAATAAAAATAAGATAGAGGAAATCTAGAAATATCTTACACATGTACTTGTGTATCAACGTTCATTTATCCTATAAAAGCACAAACTTTTTTAGATGATTTTGTATATCTTTATTTTTTTTTCTTGCTCTATGACTATCCTTTGGCTAACTGTAATATCGGCCAAAACTGAACTATGATGAATGTAAATGGAAAAGAGCTTCCTCGAGTTTCATCTCGCTTATACACACTCACTCATGGTTATACGCCTTTAGTTCACCACACACGTTTTAACGAATAAGCGTACGCTCATGAAATTTTCTAACTTTACTCACCTTATAAGTCACGGGTGAACTTTCACGATCAGTATTGCTTGAAAAAAGTTTTGTTAATTGTGTTTTTTTAATTAATAATTCTAAAAATAGATTTTATTAGTAATATTAAAAAATGAATATTATTATTTATGAATATTCATTATTGGTAGGATTTGTTTTTTTATATAAAAATAAGAAAAAGTTTTTATTTACCAATACGAAATACCAAGTTTGTCATGTTAATATTGGTCTTATTGACCTTTATATTTAAAACGGTTAATTTTATAAAAATTGTAATATCTGAAAGTTTTTTATTAATATTTTGGCTCATTAAATTGCTATGAAACTTAATAAATTGAAAAATGTATTGTTGTTTTTGTTACAAATTTAATGTTAGATGTATTCATGTTTTAATATAGTATAATATTCATTAATTTTAATTAAAAATAAAATAATTTTACTTTATGAAATATTTTTTTTATAAAAAATAATTTTATGTAATAAAAAATCTAAAAACTTTGATTAATATTTGCAAAAGTTAATAATTCAATTATGTATGCAATAAAGAATATCAATATAAAAAATATATTTATTGCTTATTACGAATATATTCAGCATAATAAATAATATGTGTGTTTTTATATATCTTTTTATTTAAAATCATAATTACATAATAATATATATAAAAATCTTAAATTTTATTTTTCTTTATTAAAAAATTGTTCTTTTTTAGATACTATATTGTTCAAGGTTTTAATTCAAGACACAATACAAATTGTTCAAAAGCAGCCATGTAAGAATTCAGAAAATTGTTTAAAATATTTATTAATATAAAAATATAAGTATATAATCAAAATGTAATATATTTTTATTCTTATGAAAACTTATATTTTAACAATGCATAAAATAATAAATTTAATAAATAAATATTAATTATATTATAAATATTTAATTATTTAACATTTTTTTAAAACATTTTGATTTTATGTAAATGTGTATAGATATAGCTATATTTATTATTATTATTATTATTATTATTATTATGGTTGTTGTTGTCGTAATTGTTCAGAATTATATATATATATATATATATATATATATATATATATTAACTTATAATTTTAATTAAAATAAATATGTATATAAAATAGAGCAACTTATATAATAATAAAAATATTAATCTGTTTTAGAATTTTATTTTAAGACAATAAATTAGAAATAATCTTCTGAATTTTGTTTGAAAAACAAAGAAAAGATGATTGTGATTCAGAGAGCCAGTTTTTAAGTCTTGGTTTAGACTGGCTAATTTTAGCTACAGTCTCCATAGGCTTTTCTTATTGTATCATACCATGTTGAAAAGCATTCTGCTCTATTGTATTAATTCCTGTTTTTTCTTCAAACATATTAAAAAGAATACTTCCTAGGGAAAAATTTTAATAACTTAATTACGATTTATTAAAATTGAGTAAACATTTTTTTAAATAATTTTAAACATTATTAGTTTTGTAAATAATTAATTTTTAAAAATTATTATCTATAATTTAGTCATTAAAATAAAGATTATGAATTTTCCAGATAGAAAGTAACAAATTTAACTCTGTTAAATATTTTAGTTAAAAATATGTTTATGTCTATATCAATGTACAGTAAGTACACAAAGTAAATGTCAGTTACAATCAGTTATAAAGTAAATGATATTTTATATAATACTTGAAAATAGTAAAAAAATATATTAAATATTAAAAAAATAACTATATATTTTTAAAATAATTTTATATTAATATATTGTTAGAAATTTATATTTTATATAAATTTTATATAAATATATAAAAAGAAATAGAATATTTATATTACATACATATATAAATGCAACATTTTTTCTTTTACTTTTCAGAAAATGGTGCAAAAAGATAATCATGTTTCTGTAAAATTTGAATATAAATACCCAAATAGTTCTAATAATACTTCCATGAAAAAAGAATATAATCAAAAAGATGTAAAATCATTGTTTTATATGATAAAAATGAATATTATTCAATATTGGGATAGGAAATATTTCATAATTGATCGCTGTATATTGAAATTTCCAGATCATCAAGTTAGTATAACTGCATATTTAATACTTCCTAATGATAAAGATCTATCAAATTCATTATTGCATGTCTTAATAAAATTTTTCCAAGTAAAATTTAAAAAATTTTTAATTTAAAATAAAACTATTTTGAATTTTCTGTATACAATTATTAATTGATCAATTATTAATTAATAGAATTTAAAAAAATTTATTTTAAATTAAACATTTTTATAATATTTAAAATAATGATAAATTATTTGAAAATAAATTATTTTTACATCATTATGTAATTAATTTATTAATTTTTTTTAATACATTGAAATTAAAATTATATCTATACATTTCTTAATTTATTTTTTATTATGTATTATTTAATAATCTAGCAAATAATTTTTGTATTGATAATATTATAATAAATAATGAATTTTTTTAATCAACAGATTGATATAAATAAATTTATATCTGACTCAGAACTGGCTAACAATTTTTTTGAAGAAATACAAGCATTAAATATAGAAGAAACATCACTAGAAGTATTAGTTTTTTTTAGTCATAAAGCAGGTCAATGTTCTGAAGATGAATCTTCAGCCAGTCCAATATCTGAAAGTGAATACAATGAATTGCATATCTTCAGTACAACCAAAGAAGGACTTTATAGAAACCATGTAATGTCAACAGCAAACCGAGATTTAATTAATAATAAAAATTTGGATGCTATAAGCAATGTCGACAATGCAAGAACTATTAAAAATGTTTCATATAATAACACAGAGTTTACAGAATACAGTAAGATCAGTAATTATTTATAAATAATAAAATCTTGAAAATTAATACTTTAAATAGATTAATAATTATAATTGTTAATTAATTTTTTTTAATCTACTAATATTGAAAAAAATTTAGGATATGTGGGTCTTGTAAATCAAGCAATGACATGTTACCTCAATAGTCTACTTCAAGCACTGTATATGACTCCTGAATTTAGAAATGCTGTATATAATTGGGAATACAAGAGCTTAGAAAAAAATACAGAAGATAAAAGTATACCCTATCAGTTACAGAAACTTTTTCTCAATCTACAGGTTAATAAAATAACTTTTTTATCCAATAAACAAGGATCAATAATGATCATTTTCAAAAATATTTTAATATCTGAAAAATCAATATTTTTTTAAAACAATAATATATATTTAAAACAGACATCATCTAAATCAGCAGTAGAAACAACTTCGTTAACAACCAGTTTTGGATGGAATTACCATGATGCATGGGATCAGCATGATATTCAAGAATTATGTCGAGTAATGTTTGATGCCTTGGAACAAACATTTAAAAATACAGAACAAGCTGATCTCATTAGCAGACTCTATGAAGGTATTTTTGCATACATTATATTATAAATTATGTATTCATTTACTTTAATTATTTAATTATGTATTTTAAATAATTATTAATTGTATATTTTTCTATTTTTATTACTAATTTATTATTTTTTAGGAAAAATAAATGATTATGTAAAGTGCCTAACATGTCACAAGGAAAAATCTAGAGAAGATACTTTTCTTGATATTCCATTACCAGTAAAACCTTTTGATGCTAATGTGGCTTATGGATGTGTGGTATATTTTCGTTGTTTAAGTTATTGAGGGAAAGTTAAATCTGTTATTCTCATCTATTTATTTAAAGAATTAATTTGAGAAAAATAATTTATGAATACCTGTTAATATTTAAATTATTTTCATTCTTTTATTAACTAATATTCATGAATTGTTATAAGACTAATATCTTTACTTTTTTATAAAGTCAGAAACTATAAATATTAATTATAAAATTACTATTTAAAAACAAATTATTTAAAATTTTATATTCTTCTTTTATTTTCTTATTTTCAACAATGTATTAAAAATTTTATAAAATTATAAATAAATAATAAAATTAAATAATAAAACAGCAATACATTACTATAAGATATCTATATAATTACTTAGTTTATTAAAAGTTCTTTTTATAATATTTTCTAGGAAGAAGCATTAGAAGCATTTGTTAAGTATGAAACCTTGGAAGGAAATAATCAATATTTCTGTGAAGAATGTAATGCAATGTCTAATGCTCACAAGGGATTAAAATTTATTAAATTTCCTTATATTCTTACATTACAATTGAAACGATTTGATTTTGATCAAAAATCATTTCACAGAATTAAATTAAATGATAAGTATGTCAAATAAATTTAATAATTTTCTTTGAATTTTAAAAACAATTTTTTATTTTTAAAAACATGAAATTTATTTATTATCATTAATAATAGTAGAAAATAATGTACTCAAGTAAAGTCAATAAAAAAAACTAGTTTGATATAAAAATTAAATTAATAAAAAATATTTAAGATATTTTTTTATACGATCTTGAACAGTAAATTGAATCGTTATGTATTTACTTTGAAATTATTAAATTGTTACAGGTTTGCATGAAATATTTGCTTTTTTATAATTTTCAACTTTTTGGAATAATTATTTGTATAATTCGTATTTGTCTAATAACCAATGTATTAAGCAATATGAAATTAATATTTAATTTTTTATGTAGGGTAACATTTCCTGATGTTTTGAATTTAAATTCTTTTATTGAATCAAAGTCCAATCAGGAATCTTCTAGTCACAAAGAAGATGCTGGTGTGAGTATTAAATATGATGATAGTTCTACTACTACTAGTAATATAGTAGACGAAGAATGTGTAGTAAATGATGTAATAATGACAAATAGTAATCATTTGAATAATTCTGATCAAGATGATGATGAAGGTCATTTAATTTATTTTATTCAAAATAAAATTCGAATATTTTTTTTAATTGTAAAAATAACTTTTTTTATAAAGAGATTAGATATATTTAAAAAGTTAAACTCTTTTATAAGATACTGTTTATAAAAAAAATTTTAGAAAAAAGGTTATAGATTTAAATTTTATCTTAATTTTTAATCTCAATATCAATAAGTAAAATATGACACTAGAAAATTAATGTTTTATTATCTTATATTATATTATATAAAAAAAATTTTTTTTATCTAAAATAATTTTTGTTTTTACAATTTTTATATTTTAAATATTCAGGTATTGATATGAGAATTAGTATGTTATCATCGTGTAGTACAAACTCTAGTGATGTACAAAAATTACGCGATGAATATGCAATGGCAAAAGGGCCGTACATCTATGAGCTTTTTTCTATTATGATTCACAGTGGTAGCGCTAGTGGTGGACATTATTACGCTTATATAAAAGACTTCAGAACCAAGAGATGGCTGTGTTTCAATGATCAAACTGTTAAATCTGTAAGTACAATTGTTTAATTTTTGCAAATTCATTTAATTTAAAAATATAAGAGTTATTTGTCAGAATATAAGATAAAACTTAAAGAAATAAAATCATTTTGAATTAATATTTTTTTACACTTATTTTATTGTGTCTATAATTTAATTTTGCAGTATAAGCTTGCTACCGAATTCGATTATAATTTATTAGTCGATTTCATAATTTATAAAAAATAACTTATCTTCAGTCCTTTTCTATTTTAAACAATTGTGACTTGCAGATTCTTTATCAAACTCACTTTTATGAATAAATATGTACTCTAAAGAGTTTTTTGCATTTTATTTTAAAATTTAAGTAATTTAATTATAGTAATCTTATTTTAACATATATTTTTTATAAAACTGTATTATGAAATTAAATTATTTAATTAAAATTTAATTACAAATTTTCTTTTAGATTGAACATACAGAAATTCCCAAAATATATGGAGGTAATAGTAAAGGGTCTTATTACAGTGGAGCATATCGCAGTAGTACAAATGCATACATGCTTATGTACAGGCAGATTGATTCTGAACGTAATGTATTACCTTTAAACGCAGAAGATTTTCCGATTCATATTAAGGTATTTTATTTTATTATAAGATTCTTTTATACAAAACGATTATAGCAATATAAAACCTTTAATTGATTAAAGACATCATATTCATCTATTGTAATAAAAACAATTATTTTAATAAAGTTTCTCGTAAATGTTCAAATTTTTTGGTTTAATTTTTTATCAGATTTCAGTTTTTTTGTCTGAATCAGTATTAGTAAATTTTAATTTAATTTATATATTAATTGATCAATTAATAAACCATAAACATTGCAGAAAATATGAAAATTATTTTAAGAAAATAAAAACTAATATATTTTCAATGAGATATTTAAAAAATGTGCATCAAAATTGTTTTAATTACAATTTTTAAGCTGTAAATACTTATTTGCTTAAATAGTTTGAATTACTATTAACTGTTTTAAATCTTTATTCATAAATATAATCAAAACAAATAATTTTTTATTTTATAATCGAATTCTGAATTAGATTTTTCATATTTCATACTTTATTCATATTGAAAATTTACAAAATGAATTTCCACATACATTTTTTGTAAATTAATTAACTCAGTGTTATATTAAAAAAGTATGAATTATTAAAATATCTAATTTAAGATACGATTATATTGATTATATTTGTAAGTAAAGAATTAATAGTTAAAATTATTCAAACTATTTAAGTCAATGAGTTTCTTAAATAAAAACTATGGCTGTTACTCTTTCTGTTTCTCGTTCTATAAAATTATATGTTCAAAAGTTATAAAATAAACGAGCTCATCTAAATATAAAATAGCTTAGTCACAACTAATTTTTTTGTAAGTTAATATTGGTTTTATACTTTAGGTTTAAAACTTAAAATATATAAATTTATAATATAAAATCGTAAACTTTATAAGTTTATGTAAAATCGTGTATACACTATACTTCTTCAAATTTTACAAGTATCATATAATCACGAATAAAAATAGTACATTCACATAGTTCTTATAATTCAATAAGAACTATTTTTATTTTTTTAAATCTTTTTTAAAAACTTTAGATTAAATTAAATTAATCCCTTAAAATGGTTATATCTTTTTTCAAGTTTCTGTCAGCTAATCATTCCAGTAAAGGTAAATATTCTAATCTTCTATATCTACTTAGATATTTTTATGAATGATGAGAAATATAATCGTATTTAAAATGTATATGTAATTGTACTTTGATTATATACATTTTAATGCGCTAGTCAGTAAGCGCTATACAAACAAAGATCTTCATTTTTATCTTATGCTATTAGCAGTTTATTATTATAAGATATTTTTATTTTTAGGCAAATATCGAAAAACTATTCCCTGTTTAATCTAACATTTATTTCTTTGAATTCTATTTTACTTAAAAATATTGTATTTAATTTATGAAATCTTTTTATTTGATAATTCAAATTTCTGTTTTATAAGTTGTCCGTGACATAAAATACTTTATAATAACCTGACCTACATTTAAATTTTCTTTTTCTTTGTGCGCATTAGAATTAATATATTAGTATTTAACTAAATTTATTAATTTTTCAATAATATCAATATGAAAATTTTATCTATAAAACTATCATTTTCAATTAGAAATTAAAGTATGGAATTTTAACATATATTTTTAGAATCTAGATATCAATTTCATAAAATTAAATTTTTAAGTTTAGAGCCAATATTATTTTAAAAATCTAATATTTATTAGATTTTTAAAAAGGTAGCATACTTAATTAACATTTAAATCATTGTATAAGTTAAACTAATGTAAATTGAAAAAGTATAGAATTTTATTTTATTTATACAAAAATAAAAATACATGTAAATTTCTAATTCAATTTTCTGTAATCAGTAAGTAAATATACATTTTACGTAAAATAAATTATTTTATTTATATTTATACTTGTAGATGTGCATAAGCACAATTATTCTTTATTCATAACATTTTTCATGATTGAAACAGTTTTATTAGTTTGATTTTTTTTTGATTATTTAAATAAAATTTTAATTTATGTGGAAGTTTAGTAGATTTCTTTATTCAATACATGTGTATAGCAATATTTATATAGTATAAACCGCGGATATTTGTATTATTTTTCAGGATCTTCTTGAAAAGATAAAAAAGAGTGACAAAGATTCAGATTACCATGATGATCGATTGAATATGGATTACTTTTCACGACAAATCTATTATCGACATCCTTTAAATAACAATATTAAAAATGTTAATGTATTTATTAGCATGAACTATACGTTAGCACAAGTAGCAGAATGTGCCTATAAAGAAGCCAATCTTGACGATATCGTTGAACTTAACCAATGTCGTATAGTGAGCTATTTTCTTAATTATGACCTTGTGAATCAGACTTATGATAAAAATATAAAATTAGAAAACCTCTTTAAGAGTCAACGCAGCATTGATAATCTTCTATTGGATATAAGCAAATCAAAGAACTTCGAAATTTATCCGCCCGATCCTATTATTACGAAGGTATTTATTGTTAAATAAATTAAAATTAAAAAAAAAAATTTTTCTTACATTTTTAATTTACATCTAAACTTTATAAAAAATGTTGTAAATCAATCTAGTGTTCAGCATTTTTATAAAAAATTATTAGAAATAATAAATTTCAGTGGTAACATTGCCTTTTATTTAATAAGTCATTGTTTAACTATATGTTCATATTTTACTATTTTTATTTCATATTTTTATTAGAAAATAATTAAAAAGTAAATATTAAGTTTAAATAAATAAAAAAAATTATAAATCTTCAATATACATGAATCATATTGTAAAAGAGAATATTAATTACATAAGAAACATAAAATTATTGAAAATATAATAATCATAACTATTACTATTTTAGAGCTTCATCTACAGCTTTTTATTTTGTTATATTTAATGTGTACAAAAATACACTACATCGATAATTTTCTTGTTATTAAGATAATTATATTTGTTTTCAAAATGTATTTTATTCTATTCAAAAAGAAAAATTAAATAAAGTCAATTAATTTTGTATTTTCTAAATACGTATAATTTATTTAAAAATCAAAAAATTAAAATGAAAAATTATAATAATTTTTATTATTTTGAATTATTCGATGGACTTGCGGTTTTACTCATTACAATTCCTTAAAATATAGTATACTGTATACTATACACTTATTGTACACTATTAAGTAGAGTAAATCATATTTTAGTTTAAATAAATTAATTACGTATGTCCATTTTCAAGAATTAAAAATTTGATAATTAGTAGTATGGTGTTAATAATTAAAAGAAAAAGTTAAAACAATATATTTTAACTTTCGCATATTAAGTGTTTACCTTTGCAAAGGATTTTTTTATTGTATACAATTTTATTATATATTATAAATATAAAGATTTAATTAAATTATAAACAAATTGTATATAATTTTTAAAAAATTAAAAGTATTTTATTTCTTTTATTAAATTATTTTTTTTTTTAAGTTTTCAAAAAAAATATAAATAAACAATTATATTAAAAATATAAACAAAATTAAAAATCGTAGAGTTTTTTTGATAATTATATTTAACTACGTATATTTATGCATAACCAAATTTATTTGTAGTGAAAATTTAATAATATTATAACAATTTAAATTTTGTTTTATATTTCACTAAGGTCTTTCTGGTTGATCCTGTAAAACAGGAATTGATCGATGTTCCCAAGTACGTGAGAGCTTACAATAAGCAAACCGTTAAAGAGTACAAACAGAAACTCACCAAGTATTTCGAACTAAATCCAGACACTGTAAAATTATTATGTCATGAGTTGCAAAAAAATAAATTAGAGGATGATTTTATGTTTGAATCACAACGTTCGACGCCTTTTTATATTTGTGCAACAGAATCGGACAAAGCAGAATCAATATTTTTAAAAATGAGTGAAAACGAATATTTAAACAATATTATTACGTTTGATTTAGATATGAGCAATTTTACTACAGGTATGTATAAATATAGAAGAAATTATGTTTGAATAAAAATTATTTTTAATATTAAATCTATACTGAATAAAATTACCATTAATTATAATTTGTAGAAATTTATTTGAATGTATTTTAAACTTTATAAAATAACTAAATATTCTTTTATGTTAAAAATTATATCACTATTTTTTGTTTGTCAACTTCTATAAATAGAAGTTTATATATTAATACACTTCATATACTTGTCGACTTACAACTTTTTTAAGTCTCATTATTTTTATTATTTTATATTTGGTGTGTGTGAACTTTTTTACATTGCCAAAAAAAGCATTGTAATAAGTATTGAACGAAATATTTAATTGTTTGAAATTATCAATTTAAAAATATTCTTGAACTTTCACGATTAAGTTTCTATCCATGGAAGTACTTCTACCGAACTATGTTTAATTGAAGCATAATTTCTGATGAAAATACTTTATTATGAGTATATTTATCATTTTAGAATTTTTTTATTTAACATAAAATTTTGAAGCATCACTTTACGTCAATTTTCATTTATCATGTTTAATGCGGAAGAAAATAAATATTAATGTATATATTTTTTTAAACAATATTTTATAAATTAAAAATTGTGACAATATTTGGAACAAACAATTATTATGATAATTATAAAACGTACTAATTAATTAAGTGTAAAAAATATATTAATTAAATATTCATGTTATATGATTTTATCTATCAATACCATTCTTATAAAAAAGCAGATAAAACGAATATTTTAAATTTTTTAAGTTGGTTGGTATTAAAAATTATTGATATTGTTATTAATTAAATTAAAAAATTTGTTGCATTAAATACTAAATATATTCATATTATATTTTAAACAGAAAATTACATAATTTTTATTTATATGTAGATTTAATCCTTTTATTTCAATAATTCCATTGTTTTAAAGCAGATTTTATCATAATTTATTGCTATATTTATTATAATTTTCAATAATTTTTTTTATTTTTTAACTTTCTATTGTAGATGTATTAATTATAATCTTTTTTCAGAACAATGTAAAATTTTAAAAATTCCATCTTTTAACGAATACAAAGAGGAAAAGATTAAGAGAAACGAATCCAATCATTATCACTGTCCTACAGAAGAGATAGCCAAGCTCAACATGGCTCCTTTTGATAAATATAATTACAATAATATGATGAAAGTAATTGATTTGCAGGAAACGAGTAACAGTGAAGATAGCAGTTTAAGTGATAGTGATAAGACTTTAATGGGTGACGTACCTGAAGACTCCGATCTTGATTGTGAATCGTCAATGATATCAAGTAAAAACGATGACGTTCATATTAAGAAATGTATCAAAATCTTTCCTACAACAAATTCAAGATGTAAGTAAAAACCCACTTTGTAAAAATTTCTTATGAATTATTTAGAGCATTTTGCATACATAATTTATTGAGATCTTTTTTATGATTTATATATAAGATACTGTTAATTCATATTTTAATTAAATTCTGACGATTTGAATTAAAATGAAAAAATTAATATTTTAAATAATAAGCTTTTAAGCTTCAAGATAATTTGAAAATCATCAACTTATAAAGAAGAAATATATATTTTAAGAAACAAAAAAAAAACAAAAAATTATAAACATATACTTCATTATTTTAAATTATTTTTATAATGTAAACTTTTATCAATTTATATTGCGACTATGAAGATATTTTATAAAGCTTAGAGTTTTATTTACATAAAAGAAGTTTAAAAACGTTATAAAAAAATTAATTTATTTAATTGTATTACATTTTTAATATAATATATATATATATATATATATATATATATATATATATATATATAATAGTTTAACACTAAAATTCTAAATAATTAAAACAAGATAGAAAGAAAAAATTCAAAATTATACATTAAGAAATTTACATCTTTATTTAAAAATATATTATATACATGATACTGTTTCCAGATAACTGTTTAATAATAACACATATTTATCAATGCCATTTTTAATTTTCAAAAATACAAAATATATTTTATAAATTATAATGTTAATTTATAACAGATGCTTCTATTGTAGAATTTGATAAAATATATTTAGTTTGGCTCAATCTTTATTCGTAAGAATCAGTCATAAATTTTATAATATAAAAAATCTAACAAAAATATTAAATATCAAAATATGTGTAAACAAAAATTTTTTTAAATTAATTTTTATAAAATATTTATAATCATAAGACTTTCAAAATAATTTTAAAACAATTACATAATTATCTAGTACATCTCTTATATAAAATATCTCACTCTGATAATTATTAGTTACAATTATTTTAATTATTAGTAATTTTAATTATTAGTTATATTTACTATCATTTCATGTTTTTCAATTAAATATCTCATTTTCAATTTTAAAAATTTAGTGGAATAAAGTAAAGTTTAATATTAATTAATTGAAAAAATTCGATTTTTATTGATATTTAAATAAAAAATATACAACAGTGATCGAAGATGTCGCGTGGTTGTAGCCCATCTATTTCTTACGAACGGCTTAATAGCTCTAGTTTGATTCCTTCAGGTATCTAAGATTTCCTGATGAACGAAAATGTAGCATAAAAAAAATTGGAATATTTCAAATATTATTGGAGGTGAAGTATGGTAGAATTGGGTGAATCCTAAATATGAAGGCCATAGATTATTGTATTGAAAATGATGGCTCTAAAAGCATAAAGCTTAGTAAATTTTGAGAACTCAGGGTTCCAGATAAAAATTAGCATTTGATCATTCAAAGGTTTCAAACACTTTTTCTTTAACTAATACGATGTGATTTGCAGTCGCCAGGACGGCGAATGCTCAAATATTTATTAGAAAGGGTATTGACTAGGGTATATATTTGACATATCTATGGTTTTCAAGCACATATGGTCTGTAAAAAGAACCGATGCTCTAAATAATTTCAGTATGTTCGAACACATATCCTGAATCATTCAAACCAATTGTTGCAAACCATACTTTTAATTAAAAAATGTATATTTAAAAAATTTTTTTAAACAGTTAAAATTGAGTAGTCATTTATTATTCTAAACATAGCTGTTTATAAATGTGTTAAAATTTTAAATAATTTTTTCGTAAACTGTCATATCTTTGGTTTAAAAATTTAGTGTTTAAAATAAATTTCTTTAAAATGTCGAAAAATAATAGATGTCGAGTTTTGCCTGGTACTTACAAGAAAACTTTAGACAATTTATTCATTAAATTATAGAATTATTATAATAGCACAATTAAAAATTAATATTTAACAACTCCATGATTCTCTAAATAATGATTATTTATTAGTTGTTGATACCATAAGCTCCAATATAAGTCGCTTCGTTGAGTATAATTTTGTTGCTGAGAGTAATCACTGTATTCCATATCGTTAAATTGAAACTTTACTCTTTTGTCACTATTATTATGTTATAACATCAGACATTCATTTTCGCAATCACAATTTATTACTACATATGTAATAAAAAAAATTATTGGAAAATGTATTGGCTCTCCAAGAACTGTACAATTAGAAGAGTTAATACGCTTTCTTTTTCTTTTAAATATTCTATAATATCAAAGTTTAATTCCTTTAAATATTTAGATTTTTCTAAATTATTTATCCTTCCTTGTTTCAACTTGACCATCTGATACTTTGTTAGATATTTATTCTTTTTACTGTGTAATTCTCCTTTTTGTCTTTATTTTTACTATTTTTAACTGATTTTTCTTCTTTTCTTAATTTACACTTAATTTGCTTATTTTCATACATTCACTATTTATTATTTTTTTTTTAATATTACTGCTCTTCTTAATATTTTTATTTCAATCCTATTTCTTTTAAGTTTAAATATACTTTCTTCAGTTCTGAAAATTTATAATATTGAATGTGTAAAACTAATTTAAATATGCTGAAATTTAATATTTGTTAATAACAAATACTTTATTAAAAAATATTAAAATAACTATTCTGAATATTATTCATAAAAACTGAACAAAATTTTATTTACATTATGTATAATATATGCATATATAAATTATGTTTCATATTTTCGTAGTTTAATACTATTTTGAAATATAACGCTTCAGGTGTTTAAGTTAGTTACGCTATATTAAAATTTTTTTATTTCAGTTTGGAAGATATCCATTACTATAGGAATTACAGAAGACGAATTAAGAGAACACTTACAAACAGATTTGAATATCCCGAAAAATTATTTTAGAATTTTCGGAAAGGAGGAAATCCGATCGTGTAAAATTAAAACTACTTTTATTGATGGCCTAAAATATGAAATTGAACTAGGAAGAATACTTCCTAGTGATGAAAGTAAAGTGGATATTTATATTTTGGAAATGACTGCTTCTGAGGTATGCAAGCATTTTATTTATCTAAGTATTTAAAATAATTTGATTCGTTTTGCATGTTATCTCTTCCAAATTTTCAAACTATTAGGCTTGCACATATTTGAAAGAAGTAATGAAAACACTTAAAATAAAAATAAATGCAGGTAAATTTGATAAGGTAACTTTATATTGACTTCAAGCTTTGAATATTCAATTTAGATTAGTCATTTCATATTTTTTAAAAATGCACTTGGGCTTATACGCAGATATTTTTAATATCTTCCATAGTTTATTTTTTAATTGATCCAAACATTTTTCTTACACCTTCGTAATAACTAATCCATTACTCCAAGAATATATAGAGAACTATTATTAGCTGACTAGATATTTTCGATTAGTTTAATAATATTTGTAAATAAGGAGTCTAACAAAACATTTAGAATATAGTTTTAGAATATTTCCTTTAATTTTTTATGTTTTCAATATAATTATATATTTTACTTTTTATTAAAAATTGACCTTTTTGAATAAAATAAAAGTAATGTATGTATATTTTAAATTATAACTAAAATAATAAAAAATTATTTGTACAAATGTTACGTATAAGAATGATAATTCATAACCGCTTCAACACTAGGTAATAAATTTTGATCAATATTCACATAACTGTACATTGATTTTAAACTGATTTTTCGTGTTCCAGCTTTTTTACCGTTAAAATTTTACGATATAATGTAGCCTTAACTTCCTTTTTAATAAATCGTAATTCTTCCATATCAATAAACTAGTATAAATGGTTTATTCAATAATAATTTTTAATAGTTATATTTCTTGTGAATACCGTTAAGTTTCCAAAACGTTATTCAACGATTATATTTAGTTTAAATATAAATTTTTGTTTTAAAGAAGTCCTAGTGCTATATTAGTTATTTATAAACAAGTATATCATAATAAAATACGCCAGTGAAGCAATACAAAAGTTAGGTAAAAAATAGGACTTTAATTTAAAAGAAAATTTTGTTTTATAATTAACCGACGCTTTTTAAGTGTTGAAATATCTTCTAATGAAAAATCGATTATTTGCAAATTATGCAGTAATTGAACTCTGTATTATTACTGTAAAGCAGAAATAACTATAAAAATGAAATTTAAAATTTTTTTAAATTTGATTAATTATATAATCAATAATTTTTTAATATATGTTTTGATGCATAATTGTAAGTTTAACTGTTACGAACTTTCAAAACTAAATGTATATTGTTCTAAACGAAAATGTTATTCAATAACAAGTAATTTTGAAATTAATATAATATTAAAAATATGTTTATTGTGAATTAAAAAAAATAATTAGTCTTTATATTATATTGCAATGCATTATTTAAAAAATAATATTTTTACAATCTTTTTCATCATCTTCGAAGATCTGACGTAACATAAAGTTTTTATTTTAAACTTAAAATTTTATATACATTTTAGTTGAAGTAAAATATAACATTATATTTTTTTGTGACAACTAATACATTATAATAGTTTAAAAATAAGAATTTTTTTAGTACAAATTGAAATTTACTATATAAATTAAATTTTTTATTGATTATGTTTTAGCCTCTTAGAAAATTATTTACGATGACTCTGAAGAAAAATATACAAATTGATTGTGCAAAGTACCAAATAATCGCAGAATTCAAGAAAAATAATATAGACCTCTCGTGTAAAAAATATCGTTTCATGGAAATAAGTCACGGTGAACTGTGCGATGAAATTATGTTAGAAGATGAAAAAAAATTAAAGTTTCTCGCTGAAGAAATCTGCATTCAAATAATGTCGAATGATGAAGAGCTCATTGATGAATCACAGTCAATAATTTATTTGAAAAAGTGGAATCGTTCAGAAATGCAATTAGAGAATTCCAAGAAAATATTAATAAATAATGACAAGTTCAACAATCAATTAAAAAATAAGGTGAATAAATATAAATATTTATAACATTGATCTTAAATTTAAAAAATGTATGATTGAATTAATTATTAATTATTTCGATTATTTTAAAATTACATGAAATATCGAAGAAAGTGAATTAATTTATTTTAAATACTTATAGAATGAAACAAATAATTTTTCCGAAATTCTTTACAAAATGTATTATTTTAATCATAATTTTTTTTAATAATAAAAAACATTTTTTACGTGTATTTAATCAAAATTAACAAGCTATTAAGTATTGTATAAATAATTTCGTGTTAATTGAATGGTAATATGGATAGATTTTTAAATTATCAAATTTTAAATTAATTTTTCTCTAATAATTTATAATATTACTAACATTGATGAATAATATTTCTTATAAATTGTTGCAGAAATATTGTCAAATTTAATATGTTTTTGAATAAAAAAACTTTTTCATTATTAATATTTATAAACTTTAAATGTTAATATTAAAATATTATAAACGTTATTAATAAAACCTTTAATGTTTATTTTACAATATTTTGTAAACGTGATTATTTTGAACGTATATACTAATTAAATTTTGGTTTTTAATTGAATTAAATTATTTTGATTTTAGAATTTTAATTAATTATATGATGCCAATTTAAAAAATGATATATTTTTAAACAAATAAATGTGTATAAGTAACTTAAATAATGTTATTTTATATGATTACATTAAAAAGGGTACCATCCATGTTTCTAGCTGATATTGGCAAAATTTAAATGGTTTTTTGTAAGAATTTAGGACTCATTAATTTATAGTTTGAACTTAATTAGCTAAATTATGGACTAAAAATATAAAAAAATCTGTTTTATATATTAAACAATATTGTTGTTGTTGTTGTTGTTGTTGTTTTGTTGTTGTTATTATTTATAATGAACAATTTATGCATTGTAATTTACAAGCTTATACATTTCTTCTAAATTATTTACATTTTCAGAATAGTTTTATTCTATTTGTTTTTCTCCATTCCTAAAATTGCTTTTTTACATGATATCTCTTTCTTTTTTCTATATCCTTCTCTCTCTCTCTCTCTTTCTGTTATAATAAATTTTGCATAATATATTTACATCTTTGAAATTATCATTACACTCTTATAATTTTTTCATTATTTCACTGTGTTTATTACAATATCTACAAATCTTTCAGTCTCAATCAATCAATGTTGTATTTACTCTTTTTCTATTGCCTTTTCTATATTTAGATATTGTATAAATAAAAAGAAAAAGGGTGATAATGATTATATTTTCTTCTTCCAAACTTTCTAAAGTGATATGTTTACTTTTATTAATATTTTGAATTTCCAAGCTTATTGGTACAATGTTTTTGTCCTATTTTTGTTTTCTCTATTTTTTCGCAAATTATTTCTCTTTTCTTATATTCTAACCTTTAATAACAATTCGATTATCTAAACAGTCCACAAATATTATTCCTTCTTTTCCTTAATTTCTATTCCTTTCATACGATATGAATTTTCTTCTTTTCTTAGTTTTACACATCCTTTAAGAATTCCTAAGCCATTGTTATTTATTACTTTGTTCTCAAAATTTAATTACTTTCCTACCTTAATATCTATACTGTTTTTTTTTCAACATGATAATGTGAACAGGCATATTTTTATTTAAATTAAGTATTTATTTATTCCAGAAATTTTCTATGTACCTTTTCAATTTTTCCAGTTTTTTATCTTTAAATTTTAGCTTAATAAATAATACATTTTCTAATAACCTTGTGAATATTTTTATTTAAGTTTTTTAAAATCATTTTCTCGCTACACTTCCATATATTTTCTATAACTGAGTTTATTCTTTTACCCTTAAATTTTTTTCTGTTTCTCTCATATTTTCTTTATATTTGTACCGTATATACGTAAATTAATTAACTGTTTCTAATTTGGTTTCTGTCCATCTAAATTCAACCTTTTTCCCTTTTATTGTTTTCCTGAATTGCCTTTTTCTATGTATTCAATTTTAAATCTTTTCTTTTTAAGTAGTCTCTGAATAGTCTACGTTCGTTTAATTCATCCAAAGATTATCTTTTTAAGATGTCATATAAAATTTAAGATAATCTAATTATAATGAATTAGATATTTAGAAAATGTAAAATAAACATTCATGACTCGTTAAAAACTCATTTAAAGTATTCGAGTGGAAAAGTATGAATTTTTAATTTTTAGATTTAAAAATGTTTTTGTTCTAATTTTTTATTTAGTACCAGAGTTGTAAAAATAGTATTTGCTGATAATATGTTTATCCTGCTGGGATTTTTATAATCAAGAAGATAATCATGAGTATTAAGAAGAATCTGTTACTCTCAGCATAGGGCCAATTTTATTTGCAATTTATCAGTTTATGATTTGTGAACTAATTCTTCATCTAGATCACTAAGATTCGGTTTTGAAGGATCTGAAGTAAGGTTTACGGAATTTAAAACAACTTAACAGCAGTTTTAAAAAATTGTATTTAAATTTTTCTACATAATAACAACAATAATAATGATAGAAATTACTAAATAATAAGTATCATTAGGAAATATTAATACTTTATATATATAACTTAAAAATATAAAACAATTATTGTAATGATAATTCTACGCGTCGTGCATAATGTTTGTAAATGCGAGTACGAAAAAATTGGTAACAAATAAAATATATAAAGAACACAGATGCATTAGTCAGGGCAACGGGTGGATTTATAGATCATAGTCGTCGATGTAGTGCAAAGTGAGCAAAAATTTAGGATTAACATATAGGAAGGATAGAAATTTAGGCAACCTCATTTTCCTCCGACGTACAAAAACTTAGGTCAACAACTTCTATTGACGTATGACAATAGCAGGAATGTACTTTAACGATAGGCGCAACAATGTAAGAAAGGACAAAAATATCGATGTATAAACTGAAACGTAAGTCAACCAATCACCGTTTACATACTAGTAGATCAAAAAAAGTAAACCAACGATAATATCTGTGTAAAAGAATTAGGAAACAATCTTGGGGGAAATTTTCCAAAAACGGATTTCGGACATTTACAAAAATATCAGTTAAAATTAATGTCTTTCAATTTCGAAATTGTGCTTAATAAATCAATTAAAAAAAAACTGTTTTATCAAAGTCGTATCAGTTCTGGAAATGGGATACGCCATGTGGGCTGGCAAGATTATTATTTATGCGATCGGTAACATTTTTGTCGACAAATTTTTCTTTATGATGTAAGCGGCTGACCTACCGCGCTTACATTGTTCGTTTCACATACGGAGTAAAAAATATAAACTCGCAGAGCCAGCTTATAAACAATTTTCAAATGGTGTAATGGTTATTGATAATAGCGCTATTATCTTCGTAAGTGGTCGAAAATAAACGATGCGCCATATTAATTGTTGAAAAACGACACCAGCTCTAGCGTTAAACTGTACGTTATTACCCAAGTGGTATTTTTACACTTTTGTTACAATTTTTTATAAAAACTTAAGTGAGAAACTTTTTTTGTCAATAATCATTGAGTCAATAATTAGCTTTAGCCTTTTTTCACGTATTTTATAATTGAAAATTAAAGCGGAAATTTTTCAAGTTCCGACTTTTTAAATTTAGTTTTATTAGATGATATAACTTTATATCATTTTTATAATTTACAATGAATTTATTTCGTATTTTAATAAATTATAAAATATTATAAATGGTGTTCATCGATACGATTTTTTAATGTTAAGATATAATATAAAAAAAGACACTTTTTAATTCTAAAATGGTCTAAACTTTTAAAACAGTTTCGTAGATATACATTTCGTGTGAATCTAATATTGCACTCATTGTATACATAGTGTAATTACAAGGTTAGTATTCAGTTCTAAGAGAATATTTTAAAAAGTTTTCAAGCTCAAAAATTGTACTAAGATCTAAACTTTTAAAATAATTACTCTCGTTCTATCATTATTAAAAAATAAGTTTTTTGCACAAATATAATGAAATTTGTTGTTGTCTCGGTTTTAAAGTTTTCATCGATTTATTATTCATAAATAATTAGTGAAATTATTTTTTATATAATTCATTATTAAATAAACTTCAAATATTTTGAAAATTTTATTTTATTTTATAAATTTTTGTTGTTACTAAAATCTATATTTATGTAAAAATGATAATCAATACAGGTATATTTCATGAAACTAAATAAAAAAAATATTTTTAATGTGTGCAATATTTTCATAATTAACATATTTTCAATATATTAAATTGAATTTTACATAAGTTGTATATTTAAAAATATTGCTACTGATGAAATTTTTTACTTTCAGATAAATTTGGAAGCAGAGATCCCTATTGAATATCTGCAGTTTTATCCATTAGTTGTTAAAAAAAATTTAATAACAAGAAATATAGATAAGAGTGAATGGCTAACAGATTTAAATCTTGAAAAAATAGATTTTTTTAAGACTTACATCCTATTTAGGTATATTATATTTACTCTATTTTTAATTTCAACATTATAAAATTAAATCAATTATTTTCAAAAAATATTTAGAGAGATAAAAAGTAAACAAAGAGCAATTATTTTTCAATTATGTAATATTATTAAACTTATTTTAGAACTTATTGTTTTTTAAATTTTTTGCATTGTCATAAAAATTTAATAAAATTATTTATTAAAAATTTTTAAAAATTTTAAATATGTATTTAAATATAAGAAATTAATTAATTTATGGTTGAAAAGTTACAATGATTGTCTTTATAATTTAAATTTTCAATTTGTATATGGATTTGAAAATTACTATACTTATTATTATATGGATTAAAAAAATTATACCAATATATTTGCAATATTTCATACCCATCATTTAATTATTTGAAATTATTAGTAATAATTTTAAAAAATAATTAATAAGAATAGAAAGTACTGGAAATTATTGTGAAAAATAAATTTAATATCAGTTATTTATTAGTATGTATATAGATAACGTAATTTAAATATAATTGTTCTAGATTATAGCTATTGCTTTAAGAAATCCAAAGCTATAAATTAAACTTATTTTTTTCTTAATTAATATGCCCACAATTGTATAATTTATTAATATTTATAATTTTTCTTAGACTCTAATTTACTTAAGACAAAAGTAATTTTTCTAATATGAAATAATTTAAAAATAAGGTTTATCATTTAAGAAAAAATCAGTTTAATACATGGTATTTTTATAAATTTTAATTAATTTTTTTAATTAATTATTAATAAATAGTAAATACCTTGTTAATTAGTCTGAAGTATTTAAATTCAGAATTATTTTATACATAATTATTGAAAATTAATTGATTAATTGAGTAAGACATCGTGAAATATTATATTAATAAACATTTGCATAGACATTTTATCATTTTTTAGAATTATAAATAACATGATTTATTAGTTTTAAAAGATAACTATAATAAAACCATTGCTTCTATATAGCTCTGAAAACTTTTTTTTACTGATTTAAATATAATTTTATTAATTTATTTAATATATAATATTTCAAGAGTGCAATGGTTTCTTAAATATAGATAGCGTACTTATTTATAAAAAATAAAGAAAAATTAATAAAATTAATATTATAATAACATTATTTATTGTACAATTAAGGTTACATAAATTTTATATTTTTTTAATTAAATAAAAAAGAAAAAGAACAATCATTTTAAATGTAGACATTTTTCGGAGTTTATGTCGCGTTGCTCAACTAAATTAATTAATAATAATATGTCTTTTCTAGGGATTCTAGAGAAAAACCAAAATTGTTAAATGAAAAGGAATCGCATAAAATAGATATGGAAAAGAAGAATTTATTTGAGCGCGGACGTATAACAATGTTGGCCCCAATGAGTTCCAGCCCTCGAAAAGAGAAAGCACTTAAAATACATGTGCATTCTGCATGAATAGATTATAACTGAATTTATACTGAGAAGTATTCTCAGTAATAAATTAGTTAATTATGTTTTTTAAAGAGGAGTAAAAATGAATTAACTTATTATTGTTTTTAAAGAACAATAGAAAAATTAATTAATTTCTGTTTTAATTTTGAGCAAATAAAATAAAAAAACGAAAATAAATATGTTTACAAATTCACATAATTTGTTCGATAAAAAATCCATTATTGCGCATTATTATTATCGAGCATTTAAAATTAAATTAATAACAAAACCCTTTTACTGCTATATGTGTGTGTATATATATATATATGTATATATATATATATATATATATATATAGAGTTTATAATTATGTAATTACTTAAGAAATATAAAATAGTGCAAATAAATAAAAAAAGATTTTTTTAAAAGAAAACACCAACATTTTTGTCTTTTTGAATTTCATAAAATTTTAATTTCATGTAGATATAAAAATATATTAAAATATTTAATTAGGTTTCTATTTAGACTATATTAGAATTATTTTTAAATCATATCTGTTTCAATTGATTTTTTTTTTATTTATACAGAAACCTTATCAAATCATATATATAAAAAGTGTCTTCTAAATCTTGAAAATGAACTGTTTTAATATGTTATTATTTTAATAGAAATTTATAAGCTTGTATTTTATTCAATTATTTTCTTCTAGTCAATTAAACAAAAAGTATATTGCTTGTAAAAATAATAAATCTATGTAAATATATATGTATATATATATATGTATATATATATATAATGGAACACTAAATAGTTGCATAATCATTTAATTTGTTTATATTTATCAAAAGTTGTACATAGTATTTACTTATTTTTTTTTAATAATAATAATAAAAGGAATGTGGCATTAAAAGTTTTATAACTAAAATGTTTTTTGAATATTTTAAAACCATTAATAACATTGTTTTGAATGTAATTCGTAATAACTCCAAAGTGTTTCATTAAATTTGTAAATATTTATTTCTTCCTATTCATTAGGGCGAAAAGTAAAAAGTTCTGAAACATTATTTTAAACATAAATTAACATTTCACATATTTTTTTACTGTCCTAAATTAAAAAAATAAGTATATTAATTGTTATTAAAGTTCATTTCATGATTTTCTGCATTTTCATTTACATTAATAATCAATATAATAATTATATCGTATATTTTTTTATTCTTAGTTAATAAATAAACGAGTAATTATAAGTAATGTATGATGAAAAGAATATATGTTCAATTTGGTATTAAAAATAACTACAATATAATATACTACAACATATATATATCTATGTATATATATATATATATACAATATAATCTACTCTTAAAAATTGATGATCAATCTTGTTTCAGTATCATGAACTGTTGTTATGAAACAATTATTTTAAATTAATATTAAAAAATAGTCACTGTTTGTTTTTACATTGTGCTTGTATGCGCATAACATCTCATAATATTATTTAAAAGTAATAATATTCAAACATATTTAACTTTTTATTTCATTTATTTGTATTTAACAGTATTTCCTTTTTATTGGGTCCACTTAGAAATATTATCAGAAAAATTATTGTGTAATGAAAATAATAAATATTTAATTACTATTTATTTGATGCAACTTAGAAAAAAAACTTAACAACTTAAAAAAAGCCTATAATTATTTAGGAATATAATAAATTTTAAATTACTAAATTTTTTTTTTTAAAAAAGATAAAAATTGTAAAAATAATTTGTAAATTACATAATTACATTTTTTTTTTTTATTAATCAAAAATTATCACAAATTATATATTTAGATTTAAATCATTTTTACAAAGCACAAAAATATATAAAGAAATTTGTTGCTTAAAAAATTAAATCAATTTTTTTTAAATGTTATAGTTTATTTCAATAATTTAATTGTTTTACAAATAGGCTTGCCAACCTTCGAAAAGTCGGCTTAAATTTGTTGGGTCTCGTGCTTGTTGAATGAGTCTTTCTACTTGACCTGCAATACTAGAAGCTACTCCTTCCTCTATTCCTTGCAATTTTTGTTGTACGCGTAAAAGAGCTCTTTCTGCTAATTTATTTGTTTCAATAACTCCAACTGTAAAGGAAATTTAATTTTATTTATAAATTATATATAAATGTAAGTTGCAAATTATTGATTTTTTTTATATTTTAATGTTTTTAATTTTTTGAGTATTAATTAAAGAATAAAGACTGTTTCTTAGATATATTTAATAATAAATAAACTTCAATCTTTAAATGTTCAATTAAAATAAATATAAAAATTTCGTTTTACATATACCTGAAGTATTGCATTCTTTATTTTGGCTAGATCGAGTAGAACTTTCACTTTGATATGTTGCTGCTTTAGCAGGCGTTATAGCCCAAGAGTAAAGAGGATCATATAAAAGAACTCTTAATATAGTTACAATAATTTCTTTCTGTTCTCTTAAAACAGTCATAGTTTCCTCACAACATCGTCTCATTGTTCCTTCAACACCTGATACTCCCATTGCTACTTCGATATCTCTGGTTAATCTAAACGGTACTGTTTCTGGAGTCGGCAGTACTTTGCCTTGCTCAAATGCTATTCCTGTAAAGTTAAAATCAAAGATTTTTTGAATTATCAATATATATATTCCCATCTTTGGAAGGAAATACGTAAAGAAAAGTTTCCCAAGTATGGAAGGAAATAAGTAAAGAAGAAAACAGAGTAAATAATATCACAATACGAAAGGAACACAGAAATGATAAAAAAACAAACAGAGGACAATCAAGGATACAAATCAGAATAAGACTTGGAAAGCGTTTTGAAGGTTCATGAACAAGGGATGAAAAACAAAATACGAGGAGTCAGCATTATCTCTAAGAATGATTGATTTATTCATTCCTAAGAAATATATAGAATGAAAAATGAAAAAGAGGAAATCAAGGAGGATAAAAGCATAACAAAGATAAGAATAGAAATATAAGAGGCAATTACCAAGCTAAAAGCAAAAAAATATTTTTTTAAAGACGGGATAAGTAAAGTTACTCAAATATTGGTTAAGTTCATGAACAATATTCAAAATAAAATCAGTATACCGTAAGATTGGAAAAACGATTTTTTTTATCGCGATTGTAAAAAAACTTAGTACAAAAGCCAGGAATTATATAAGTATCGTACTGATGGATTTAAAATAAAAAATTCACTCAAAAATTAAAACTATAATACATAAATTTACATAAATGAACGATAAATTTGATGACACCCAATTTGGCTCAGAAGTCAATGGGGGGGGGGGCAATAGATGCCATTGATGTATTAAAAATTTCAATGGAAAAATTAATTAAAAAGATATTCTACTCGCTGACTTTGCGAAAATTAAGGTAACATTTGACAAGTAGCATTTAACAAAGTATAAAGAGATGCAATATGAGAAAATATAAAAGGTGATATAGAACAATAATATTAAACTTAATAAAAAATAAAACATACATATGTAATGAAAAAATACGTGAAACTGTCACAAATACACATATTAAGCAAAGATGACCATATGTCCACAGTAGATACTAACACAGTATACGTAGAAAAAAACTGAAAATATATAACTTAAAAATATAGAACTTCAAAGATTAAGATTCTTAAAAAAAAAGATAAATTTAACTTTTATGTCAACAATATGGTAGCCTAAGGCAAGGGAATGGTTAGAAAAACTTATAAAGATTTTTAACAATTTCTTAGGAAAAAAAGCGTCACTTAACAAAATTGAAAATTGTAAATATATTTGAGTACCTGTGATATGGATTCAAAGATAATAACAAAGTAAAAGACCAAGTACAGCTATTGACAAAAAGAGCTAACACGATACTTAGAAGAATTCTTGTCGCGAAAAGATGGTTGAAGAAAAATTTTTAAATGAAAATGAAATTTTAAAATAAAATTAATTGACAAGCTCATTGATAGTATATTATTATAAAGAAAAGAAGAAATTCTAACAAAATAGAAAAGATAAAAAACATACAAAAATTTGATCTTAGGTATTAAAAGAAATATACCGAAATACGTAAACATGCTGAAAATTAAAAAAGCAGAATCGAAAGGATAAAAACAAATTGTAACAACGTGGAAAAGTAAAAAAATTTATAAGAATAAATCTACAACTCAGACAGAGGATATATACATGAATTTACACGTGTATATATGTGTATATATATACGTGCATGCATGTATGTATAAATTTAATATCCGTTTTACATTAACACGATAACATTTTTTTTTTAAATAAGATTTTAGTGGGAAAATTAAAAAAAATATAAATATACTAAGATTGAAATTATTTATTGGACGATGTTTTAAAAACGATAGAGGTAATTATTGTATTGATGTATTTATTATTTGCACATTTAAAAAGTATGCAAGGATATTCATAATTTTATACGAATTTCTACTTATTTAAAATAGTTAATGTATGATTTATTTATATTATTTTGAACAAACATATTTTTGATGAAAGATTTTAAAATTTTTAGAAATTTTATTACGAAATGAATGAATTAATATATGTAAAATATTCAATAACATATTATGTTACATATAAACAAAAACATTGAAGAGAAACTTCAATATCATTAACACGATAAAAGAGGAAGGGATTTGTTAAAATATAATTAACAATTAGCACATTTTCTAATGTCAAATGACTTCAATTGGTATTGTGGCGACGGAAAGTCGAGCGAAATACCGGAAAGACTTCGTCGCTGTTTAGACTATGAGCCGAAAAGAAATCATGGATTCAAATAGCAAGCCGACCGAATTCGATACCGCCCTAGACTTTTCTCGCCATCAATACTATGAAATAACGAGAATCTAAAAACAATAACAATTTAAAATAATACGTTACATCGTTACACATAAAGTAGTCAGTTTTTTCTCGTCTCTCAACGCACGAGTATTGAACGAATATTGTAACTTATAATCGAATGAAATATATTATATAATATTTAAACAAATCTTATTGTAATGTTAATTATTTAAAATACAAATAATCCTACAGTATATTTCAAAAAAAAAAAAAACGTGGAAGAAAAAAATAGAGAAAATGCGATAAGTTCTAGTTAGTATATCAAAGCGTAAGGTGATATGACATGAATCTGTAAATATTTTCATTTTTTTTAATTATTAAAAAATAAATTTATTATCGTTTTTCGTAAAATTAACACAATGTTTGAACGTTTTGAAACAAACCTGTGTAGTTCTTAATTATTAATTTTTTATGCCGATTTACTATTTAAGTATAATAAAATAATATTTATATTATTCTTTTAATAATGTATAACTTTTGGTTTATTTTAGAAATTTCCAACCTTTAAAATAGATAAAAGTTCTGATATAATAAAAATCAGAACAGATATCTTTCAAAAATAATTTGAAAATTGTTACAATAACTTATAACAATTGTCCTGAACAATTCAGTGATTAGGAAATAAAGGAAAAATAAATTAAATTAAATTTTATATTGAACCAATAAATGTTGTATTAAAAAAAGATATATATGTATGTCATAAAAATTATTATAACCAAAATAAAATAACAACAGAACAAATCTATATTATTAAAATATATTTAGCAATGGAAATAAAACAAAGTAAATAAACTAGGTAAAATAATTAAATAAAAAAATTAATCCAATATATATATAACCTTGAAAAGTTATCAATAGTTCGTATTAAAATTACATAAAATTTGCAAACATACTACTGTAGAACCCTATAATCAGATCGTCAAGAATCCTTTTGTTGATAACTCAACTTTCAATATTCGCATAATTAGTTTTGGGTTTAGTACATTCGCAAAATAGTTTATCATAGTGTACTTATCAGATCTTTTTTATTTGATATATTGTTTTTATCAAATATATGTATTTTATCAAAATACTTTTTTTATTTTCGAACGAACGAACGAGTTAAAAATACTTTAAGGCTACACATTTAAAAGATTCAAGTTGGCGTTACACAGTTTTTTTGCTTTTCAAGTTTTTATCGAGTTTTATTATATTTAATTACACGATTCCAGCAAGTCGTGCTTAAATTACTTTATGTTCAATTTTTACACAATGTTTGAGAATCGTCTAATCCCTAAATGGAATAGAAATGACTTGAAACAATATTATGAGATAAAAACAGAAAAACCAGTTTTATTTATATTAACCAGTTATATAATAATAAATCTTTAAAAGATTTATAAATGATTATATGCACTTATGCAGATATTAGATCTGACGCATTTATATAGAGATAAGCTTACACATTAATGCAATTATAATATGAAATTATGATTATTTTAACATAATAACTAGACGAACACACTTGTTATATACAATTAAAATTAACTATTATTGAATGAGCTTAACTGTAAATGATTAGTAATATGTGTGTGTGTTTGTGTGTGTATGTATTGATATACACGTTGATTTTATGTTGATGTATTAAATGTTTTTAAACTACTATGCAAGCTCCTGGTCATCGCAAAAGGTCTTTAATCAGAAACAATAAGAAGAGTAGACGACAAAAGCCATTTTGGAGTTAATAAGTATCTAGATACCATAAATAAACAATATGCAAAGAAGCGAGTAGAACCGGTAATCGCCAATTACCTGCCATGCATCTTGGTAGCATGTCAATAGGGAAAAGTAGAAGGAAAGCTCAATCCTGTTCCTAAAAAAGGAGTTCCACTGCATACGTGGCACGTCGACCACGTGGGTCCGCTGCAGTGGACTAGCAAACACTAGAAACATATGCTAGTCGTTGTAGCAGCATACCCAGGGGCAATGGGCAAGTTGAACGAGTAAATGACGTAGAGTAAACGATAAAGAGCGATAGAAACCTCCACCTAGCAGCTTCTCTTCTGTACGAGGATAAGAAACTCTGAGGATATCGAAATCATGGAAATGCTGGGAGAGGCTCAAAGGTTAGAGTTTATTGAAGAGCGAGAAGAACTAAGAACGACAGCACTCCAGCAGATCCACCACCTCTAGAAAGAAAACCGTAGGACATACAATAGAAAAAGAAAAGAAGCGATTACATATAAATCAGGAGACATTGTCGCCATTAAAAGAACTGGGAGTCCATTAAAGGAACGGGGCTCAAATTCGCAAACAAGTTCCTCAACCCATACAGTTACCGCAGTGAGGAAGCATGACCGATATAATATTGAGAGAATTCGGTGATCACTAGCATCGGTGCTGACTACATGAAGCCATGGACCAGCTACAGAGAAGACAGAAGAATACGATATCACCGACAACGAATCAAAGGACGAAGACTAAACCGGCATCACATTAGGGCGTGTGATATGTCAGGAACGGCCGAATGTGGGAGTGAGATTGAGAAAGTGAATGTGAGCTTATGAGGATACATGTACAACGTGCGGAGTGATGAGTGGCGGCACGACAAAAAGGACGCCCCCCAACAGGCTGACTCCGAACGAACCCGGCAATGTAAGATGGTCTGCCTGACTAACACGTGCGAAACTACATACAGACAATTCACTTAAGTATTTATTAAGTGACTTTAGCGTAATATAGTTTAAGTATACTGTAGGTGAACTAAGAGTAAACTATTGTCTTAAGTTATTATTACATAGTTAGAATTAACGTGTTATCAATTAAACAAAGTGTATATTTATCGGGTATAATATTTAGACTAAACTTATTATTTAACTGGTTCACGACCTTTTCTCAATCCATTCACGTGTTCCCACATAAATGATGATACATTATTGATGCAAATATTTGATAACAAACGATACAATCAAACGTTCATATTGTAAATAATACAATAAAAGTTCTCGTAAATTGTAGTTAGCCACAAAGAAATTTAATATATTTCTTTCACTTGTAATAAGTATCGTCTGTGTTAGAACTCAAATATTCACCTTTTAAACATTTTTACCATTTTTTTTTTATAAAAAGTGAAAATATCAAAATGATATATTTTAATCGTGAAAATTTATACCGATATCCAATAATTAATTTATAATTATCATTAAACAATGTAGATTTAACATTATATATATTATATATTTAAATATTACATATAAATTTTTTTACCGACATCTATGTGAATTACTTCTGCTGTGATTTATCAATTAAAATATTTGATACATGCCTATCTCCTAAACCTAAATATATCCGATAATTTGAACTAGTTGCTACTGCTAAAATAAAAAAATGAAATTAGAAAAATTTAAATTAAAAAATAAATATTATTAATATTTTAACTTCTTATATATGCTAATCTTCGTTCAAACCAAATTTCTGGTGATAAATAATTCTCGTAAAAAAATGATGAAATGCTGGGTGTAAGTTTTTACAGCAGATCTAATAAAATATTATATTTTTCTTGAATAGTTTTTGCAGCCTAAAATTTAAAATGTAAAATATTTAGGCTACATCTTTTAATACATATTTGAGAAAATATAAAACAAAAACTATTGAATAAAATGTTACGGGAAATAAAGGGATGATAATATATTAGTTTGAAACAATATACTATGTATATTAATATACATTAAAAAAAAAACAATAGTATTTTTAAATTATATTATAAAATATTATGTATCATACTTATAATATACAATAAATGTTAATGTATCATGCATATAAATCATATTTATTTTGATATAAAAAATTTGATCATAAATATTTCATAATTATATTGAAGTTACATGAAATTGAACTAATAATAATTAAATATATGTATTAGAATTGAAAATAAAACGTATAGTAATAACTATTCCAAGACTTTAAGTATATTATTTATTAATTTATTACTATTTATTAAAAGTAATGTAAGAATAAAAATAACTTATTATAATATTGAATTAATTATAAATGTGAACATAAACATTTCATTTTTAAATATGTTCATTGCTTATATAAATTTTTTCATGCACTTTATTATACAAGACTTGGTTAGATATCTATAAGTTGTCCTTTATATAGTTTTAAAAAATTGTAAAAATTTAAATATTATCACGTAAGTAAAGCGTTGTATTTAGTTAACTCTTTTTAATCACAATTTAAATGCCTACGATACTGTTGCTTATATCAAAATCGCAGTTTTTGAATCTTCATTATTATTACATATACTCAATACAATTCTTACCTGTAGTCTTTTCCTACAATCATTTGCCGAGTAATCATTAGGAAAAAATTTTTTATGAAGACCTGGCTGACAACTATTTCCATCGCCAATAAGTACGTAACTTAATGGTAACGTATTTTCACACCATTGTAATACTCCAGATCTCTGAGTAAGAGGTACCACTTTATATGTGCGTACATAAAGTTTTCTTTGTTTAGCTCTTTTATTGCTCTTGAGTAAAGAATTCATAACTGTAAAACATTGTTGCATTACTGCGTCTTGACGTAAATCGTCTTTTCCCTATAAAAACAAATTTTATTTTTATAAATTATTAAATAATATGTATACACACAATTTCTTAAATATATACATTTTTAATTAAATATTTTTATTTTTAATAAAAACTGTACTAAAATTTTTATATTAGCAAAAACCATTTTAGCATGTAATAACTTTTTTTATTGAAACATATGCATTTGTGTTTAAAGAAGAATATTAAAAGATACTATACATAGATATATATTATAAGTAGCTTTAGTTTGTAAATTATTTACCTTCACTAATTGTGGTCTTTCAATTCCATCAGTTCCAGTGCAGAAAATTTTTTTAGGTGCATTTATTCCTCCAACATTACTATAAGTTGATTCATATTTGCTGATACTAATAATGTTTGTGTATTTCCCATTTTTTTTAATATCTATAGTTACTGTTGGTATGATAGAATATTCAAAATTTTGAATATTGTTCAAAGTTATATTTTTTGGTATTGTATACTTGGAAAAACCTGCTAAGAAGTTATAGATGAAATGTAAAAAATAGATATTGCAGTTATATTTTTATTAAAAAGTAAACAACATTAATATTGATAATTGACAAACTTTGTTAGATGCGTTAGTGCATATAAGATAAGTTATGAATATATGTACAATTTAATAGAAACTGATATGTTATTGTTATGAAAGTGCGCGCGCACACTTTCATATATATACGTAAAGAATGTTACTCAATTAAAAATTTAATTAAATGAACCTAATAAAAATATTGATCTAACCTTTTTTTTTATCTAATTCATAGTAAGCTAGCATCACTAAAGCACTAGATAGTTTATCCATCTCTTGTATAATTGATCTGCTGTTAGTGCATAAAAGTTGTTGAACTAACTGCTGAGCACCCAATACTCGAGGTTCTTGTTTTGTAAGCTTCTTGTTGCAAAATTTATCATCATTGTAGAGATTTTTTAATGATAGCAAGGTTGGTAAAGTGTGATGTGGATGTTCTATAGCACAGCGTTTCAGTATTTGAAATATTTTGTTTGTAAAAACATCAGCTACGTTACTTATATGAGGAGCAAGCTGCGGTATTAGTACTATGAATTTATAGGATGGAATTTGATAGAGTTTCTTGTTTAGGAGTTTATTTACTTCTTCATCGTACATGTTGTCTAACCAAAGAGAGACTAACCGAAAAATCATTAAATCATGATCGTCACTGTCGTATAAAATCTCCAGGTAGTTTCTGCAATTTTTTTAATTTAAATGTATAGATTCATAGTTATAATAATAGTTAAAATACGATGTACAGTTTACTGACAATTGTTACCGTATAATTTTCTACGGCATTAACACTTCTGATGTAAGAGTTAATTTACTAAACATTTACAAATATTAAAATTAATAAAACAATAATGAATAAAAGTAATAAACAGTTTATTTTATTAAATAATGAATTTTTAATATAATATAAAAATTCCAATAAAAAACTTATTCAAAAGTTTAATCAATTGCATGTTTAAAAAATAAACTTAACTTTGGTTTTAAATTGAAGTATTTTTTGCATTAATTGTTACTACTAATATGTACGATACACATAAATATGAATAGTTAAATCGGTTATAAAATTCTGTATTCAAGAAATAGTTTCAGTAAAAAGTATATAAGATAATATTTATAATTTAAACGATTACTATTAAAGTTGGTTACATAATAAGAATACATTATGGAAAAATGATTTTTCATTAACTAATACTTAAAAATTACATAAATCACAAATGTCATAAATAAGCCTTTAAAATCACAATAAATATAATAATAGGTAACAACCAATTTAAAAATTAAAAAAAAAGAATGTTAATAAAAATTATATTAAATTTTTTTAAATTAAAAAAAATTTGTTGATGCATTCAACTATTAAAGAAATTAAAAAAAATTTTTTTAAATAGAAAAGATTTAAAGACATTAAAAAATTTTTTTGCTACATTAACACTATCAATAATTGGAATCAAATATAAAAACCTTTTTTGAATTTCTAAAAATTTATTATCTATTATTTGACATTAATAATATGGTAGTATTTAAATGGTATTTCTAAGACACTATTCTCGTATTCGATAGAACAATCGCACTTATTTTTTTAAATTTTATATGTCCAGGACAAGTGCAATTAATAAATAATTAATTAATATAATAAAAGAAATACTTCATTTACCAGTTTTCAGATGTCAAAGATGACTAAATTCATTTTAAAAAAGCATCATTAGTAAGAACTTCTATTTCATTTTTAAAAAAGATGTACACCTTATGAAAATACCGAAAATTTGAGACAAAATTTGGATTGAGTCCAAAGATCATGAGTTTTAGTATTACGATTTACTGTCTTAAAGATGTTTGATGTTTGTCATTGATTAGAATAATACATACTTTGAGTACAGTTTTTATAGGTATTTATAAGTAAACGAAAAATTTCAAAAAAGGTCAAACACTTATTTCCATATCAAATTTTAAGGAATAGTAATTTAGTAAATTAATATAGAGAAATCATAAAAATAATAAAAATAATATATGCATAATAAAAATACAATTTTATCATTTAGTAAAAAAAAAATTATTAAATACAGAACTAATAAATTTCGTATATTATTAATTCTTACAAAGTTTATTAATTCTTTAGAAATTAATGCTACTTACTTCATTGCTAATGATAAATACATATTCCTATCTTTTTGTATATTTTCTAATTCAATACAATCATTTGAACTTTGTTTTGTATTGATCTTGACCGCTCGAAGAACATCAATGTCATACATTTTAACATTTTTTTGTATATTTTTCGAAAAATCTATGCATTCTTTAAGGCTTTCGAATTGTGGTGATTTCATGTATTCCGTAATTATCAGGTACTGTTCATGTGCAAATTGTGCTAAAGCTACACGAGCCTTACATTTATCTTTAAGATCATCCTGGGTAAGTGGGGATATTGTTGAATAAGTATTAATTGCCTTCTGATAGTATTTCTCGATAATCGCCTATATAATGGTAAAAAATATTATATTATACTATATAAATTTATACATTAAATTTTAACATATTTTCAAATTATGTAACTTTATAAATAAGGGTAGATAATAATTCTTATATATACATTTATTTTTCAAGAATTAATTTAAGCAATAAATATGTTTTTACAAGTAAATAAAAGAAATAAATAAAATTTAAAAAATCTACAAAAAGAAGAAGATTAAAAGAGTAGTGTAATATTAGAGAAATCAGTGAAAAGAGAAAAATGCAGGAAGTGCGGTTAAGTGAACAAGTGTACAAATAGAAGCAAAAAGCTTGATATATTCACGAAATAAAAAACGTATAAAAAGTGAGGAGATAAATTGAGAAAAAAATCATGAAATGTAGATATACGTGATTGTATAACGAATAATCTAAGATCCACGAAAGATAAAAATAAGGAAGAATCAGCAATACAAAATTCAGAAAAACAATTCAGAAAAACTCAGAGAAATCTGCTACATACAAAAACGGAAAAAAGTAAATTGTAAATAAAAATATAGCAGCAGAAGAAAACCAGAAAAATGTAACAAATATATGTAATAATTTAACTGAAGGTATTGAAAAAAATTGAAAAGTATAATTAATGAAACAATAAATGAGAAGTATAATGAATGGGATAATTAATGAGAAAATGATTGAGATAATAATAAAAAAAATTAATTAGACATTAAATGAAAAAATGAATGAAAAATTAAAATAATTGAGAAAGCAATAGAGAACTTAGAAGAAAAAGAGAAATCATACGAGAAAATAAAGAACTCGAAGAACAGAATCAATTCAAAGAAAAAAGGGATTGAAAATGATATGAAAATAAAATGTTGCGAAGAAGAAAGGTGAAAATATAAAAAAAAGATAGGAAATATAGAATTTCAGCTAGAAGATATAAAGAAAATAATAAATTCAACGGAAGAAAGAGATATGGATGAAGAGATAGAGGAGATAAGAAAATTTTGAATCATGAGGAAAACAAGAATGAACAAATAGAATAAAATAGATGATAGAGAATAAAGAAAAAATATCATGATAAAGGATTTAAATCATGGTTACATATAGAGAGGAGGGGATAAACGAGTGAATAAAAAAAATATGAGTGTAAATATAAATGTACCAAAGAATGGTCGGGAAACAAAGGAGAGTGATACTGTTGGGCAGCAACACTTGAAAATAAAGAAGCAATAAAAATTAATGAAAAAAGCGGAGCTTAATGAATCCAAATGTTATATTAATAACGACGAAACTGAGCGAAAGTAAAATGAGAAGAAAGATCAAGAACAAATGTAAAGAGTTGAAAAAGGATGGGAAAAATTGGTATTATACAGGGAAAGAAATAATAAAGAATGATTGTGTATGGGTGTGAAACAAAAAAAAAGCTGGTTTCGGAGAGAGATAAAACGGACAAATATAAAATTTAGAAAGATGAATATGTGTTTTTGGAATGTAGTAGAGCTATAAAAATTGGAGGAAAATTGAAAAGATTAAATTCAGGATTGGAATATAATAGGGCTAGTGAATACGTGGATAGTTGAAGAAAAAGAAATTACACAATAGAAAAATTAAAAAACTTTGATTTTAAGATAAATTATACAACAAATAAATTTATAAAAATAAGAGCTAGACGTTGTTATATTAGCAATAAAAAGTAAGAAAATAAGAATGAATAAATTTAATAATTAAAATAACAGGATAATAATAGCAAAAATAAAATTAGAGGAAAAGGTAGTTAATATCGCGGTAATATACATGGGAAGGGAAGAAATGAAAATTATGAGCATTTATAAATTGTACAGATAATTGTATAGATAAACTATACAAGAAAAACAAGGGAGAGGCCTTTGTGATGGGTGTAGACTTCATACAAGGACAGGGGAAGAAAAAGAATATTAAGAGTTAAAATAATGAATATAGAAGGAATTAAATTAATAAACTATATATTGGTGCCACCTGTTTTGATAATATGTCAACATATGCACATTTCAGAATTCTGAAGTATTTTCGAATTATTTTCATCTATATCACAGTTATAATTAAATTCAACCAAATAACATGAGGAGTCAGCAATTTAAGCCTGCTGCTTTTTAATAGTTCATCAATTGTGACTTTACGACTCATAATTAAACTCAATTCACAATTCACAAAAGCATACACACACACAAACACACAACACACACACACATCTGCATTTTACTCTAATTATATATTAATTTTTTATTACAACTTAATTATTAAACTCATAATTGAGATCATTGTTAAATATTATATATGAATCAGTGTTCGTACATAGTTATAGTATACAAAATAAAGTTCATTTTTAAGCAAAGTATTAAATCAATTAAAATTTAAAATCACAATCAAATTTTCTATACCAGCTAAAGTGCAAATAACATTAAATTTCACATTACATTTTAAATGGAAAAAATGAAGAAGACAGCGTTTTTACATATAACAAAGTAGGTGTGATAATAATAGATTATATAATAATAAACGAAGAATCAGAAAAGAATATAGATAATATGAAAATATTAGAGAAAATAAAGTTAGACCACTAACCCCTAAAGGTATAATGAATAAGAGAAATTGAAGTAGAGAAAATAAAAGAAAAAAATTGTATGCGTACAGGAAACCATAGTTTATTATAAAAAATAGAAATAGTAGAAAAAAAACAACTTCGAAAGAACTAAAGGAAGTAATGAAGGGGTGTATATCTCTACCACAAGGGAGGAATATAGAAAAAAGAGCAAAGGGGAGTCCTGGTAAAGGGAGAACTGTGAGAAAGCGAAGAGTTTTATAAAAAATAAAGTAAAGAAATTGAAAAAGAAGAGTGATTTAGAAAAGAGAAAGACTTATAGAGAAATGATAAAAATAAGAAACATAAAATACAAAGAAGAGATTAATGAAGCGAGAAAATACAAAGCGGGAGCTTTTTGGAATTAGTAAATTGAAATAGGACAAATAAAAACAAGCTGGAGGAAAAATAATTAGTGAAGAATGATTAAAATATTTTAAAGAACTTTATGTTGATAAGACAGCAGAAAAAGAGGAATTGGAAGAGAGAATGTTTAAAGATATAGAAGTTCAAGATTAACAAGATGAAATGGAAAAAAACTCCCGGGAAAACAATATTAAAAACGAAATGTGAAAGAATGGATATAAAAAAATTATTAACAGCATAAAAAGTATTTTGAACAATTTATTAAAAGGAGGAAAAATACCGAAGAAACAAAAGAAAGGATTAATAGCACTGATATAAAAAAAATGGGAAGAAAAAACGTGAAACATTATAAAAAGATAACGTTCATGGATACAGGATATAAGATATATATGAAGTTATTGAAAAACAGAATAGAAACTATACGGAGAAAATAATAAATATATAGAAATACAATTTGGATTAAAGATAAAAAATAGATACCACCGAGGCAATATATGTATTAAAAACCGCAATGAATACTGAACTGAAAAAAGAAAAGGGGTAAATTCTAGTTTGTTTTATAGACCTAAAACAAGTTTTGATAACACAAGCAGCAGGAAAATTTGAGAAAAAACAAAGGAAACTGAAATAAAGAATCATCTAGTTAAAAATATTTAACAACTTCATAGGGATACAATAAATAAAATTAAAATAAAAGAAGTTATAGGGCAAATAAGGACCAAAAAATGAGTTAAACAGAGTTTCCCTCTTAATCCGACGTTGTTCAATATATTAATATTGGATTTGGAGGAATATCTAAAATAATCAAGAACATCAAGGATAAAAGGAAAAGCAGTAATCAGATCAATACTTTAGGCGAATAACAGAGCAATATTGGGGGATGAGACAGAATCGAGTGAAATGTAAAGGATGCTTAAGAAATTTTTAATAAATAAAGGATTAGAAATAATGTCGACAAAAAAATATTATAAAATTCATAAAAGCAGGAAAAAATGTGAAAAAATCAAGGGAATTTTTCCATGGAATGACAAAAAGATTGAAGTTATTAAGCAAATATAATACGTAGGTTAAAATTTGGTATAAACAGTGATAAATAACAGTGATCAGAATTATATAAAGACAGTAGCAAAGAGAGCTAACCCGGTACTTGGCAAAATTTAGAACATTCGAGAGGTGAGTTTTCAAATAGATTTTAGATTAAAATTAAAATTTTTTAATTTATTAGTAGAGAACATTTTATTGTATGGAAAAAAGGTTTTGGATAGAAAAAAAAGAAGAAATAAAGAAAATACCAAAAAATTTACTAGATCGTGTAATAATGTTAGAGACAAAAAAAACAAAAGCAAAAACAAATAGAAGTAAAAGTAGTAAAAAAGCTATAATATTTGAAAACAAAATTTTAAAAAGTGAAGGGATTAGTGATATTAAACAATGCGTAAAAGAAAGAGTAGAAAAAGGAAGGAAATTAGAGAATAATAAAGCAAAAGATAAAAAATTATGCGGCAAAAAATAGATATTCTAGCAAAATATAGAATGGGTATAGAGTAGTTGGATAAAAAAATGGAAAACGTGGATATGGAAAAAGGCTTTAATGAAAAAATATATATTGAAATATACAATTTTCGCACAAATACAATATAACAATGTAATATACTGTTCAATAAAGTTATTAATATTATTATTTTGAAGCCATGCTTTAATCATCTTTCGATTATACTTCATGTTTTTTCAGCAACCATATTCCAACTTTTAGTTATAAACTTGATTTGTGTGTTCATCTTTTATTTTGTTTTCGCTTAATCCATATTCTAAATATTTTACTAAATTTAGTTTGTAACTCTTCTACCAAAACTCAGATTTTTTCCTTTATACTTTCGTCTTCCTGAACATTGTTATTAAGTTGTTTCTCGATTTCTACATTTTTCTAAACTTTTCCTTTCTGTGAAATCTAAATATTCATAATATCTCGTTTAATTTCCCTTTACTTTTTGACAAGATTATGCGTGAGTTTTTGGCTTTTTAAATTCTGCTTTCACCTATTACAATATTCAAGAGTACATAGCTATCGGAGTTTCTTTCCTCTGTTTCGTGTCAGCATAATAACTTGCAAAGATTTAGTTAATTTTAAATATATTCTATATATATATATATATATTTTAACTGATATTTTTAATTTTAGTATTTTATTACGTATGTGGTCGATAGTTATTATTATTTTGATTGTATTTTTTGAATTTATACGCGTTTTATTAAAATTTCTTCTTTGATCGTCTGTACTTCATTTGAATTTTAAAGTAGAGTCCATTTTTCTAGTTTTCATTCATGTAACATTATCTTCAATTTATTAATAGATTTTATAATTCAATCCTTTTTTTAATTCAGTATTTCAATTTTTTCTTCAATTTTTTTTCAAAATTTGTCGATTCTGTGATTTTTATTTATTCATTACCACCTCGATCTTTTGCATCAATAATCTCACAACTCCCTCTTTTTTATGTGTCAACTTTTTATAGTTGATTAGACAAAATTGTATCTTCGCTGAATTTGATCTTGAGCCAAATCTAATTATGAACTAACTAATAGTAAACTTAATACTTGTTAATTACTTAATCATAAACTGACTTTGATCTTAGAATAACTTTTGCTATTAATTTCATCACCATTTTATTGTTTTCAATGAAGTTTTTACGTTACACAATAATTTTATCGAGCACAAGTTTCGCGAGATATAAGTTTACGATATATTAGTTTTCTCATTGTTGAAATTATTATAAATATTTCGCTCATGTTATATACTATAATTCCACCGTATCAGTGGGTATGAGCACGTTTTTGAAGTGCGCATTTATTTCACATGATTTTCCTTGTTTCCGGCAATGCTAAATTTTCTCTTTATCAATATCTGTAAGTACAAAATAGCATCAAACTTTTGATTTAATGAGTATAATTTAGTTTCGACACGTTACACATCCTTCTATTAGTGTTATATTCGCAATTATTTTATATTCAATTCAGATTTTTTCTTATGAATCTCTATTAATTTTTTTCCTCTATGAAGCACATATTTTTTATTTTTATTTTTATTATTTTTTCCCCTTATACTTCTCTCAATACTTCCACATTACATTATCTATCATATCAACCTCTCCTGGGTTTTTTAAAAATTTTATTTAGAACATAAATTCTTGTACGTTCTCTTCTCTTACTTCTTCTAACAATCTTGCACGCTAATCTTTCTCTCCTCCTTTATCTTCTGTCACATACACTTTTTCCACATTTCTTGAAAATGCGTCACTTATTATTCTGACATCTATCGCCTTTCTACTTTTACTTTCCTCAATTATTAGTCTTCAGAAAGCCTTTTTCGATTTATTTTTCCACGACTTTTTTATTTCTGACTATAATTTTGGTTTATTTTTATAATTTTCGCTCTTTTCTTTTTTGTCTCTATTTTTTCTCTCCTGTATAATTTTATCTGTCTTCTTATCTGCCTGTCTGCTTTCACCTCTTGAAATTTTTAACAAATCTTTTTCTCTTCAACACTCGTAATCCTATAATTCCTAAATTTTTTGCCTCTCTATTTAGATTGTACATCCTTTATTCTTCTTTCTATTTCTTTGAGTTTTTGTCATCTTCATTTAATTTTCCCTCATACTTCTTCACTTTTTCATTTGCTCAGACCACTCTTTTCTTTTTTCTCATCTTCTTTTCTTCATTTCCCAATAATATATCATATCCGTAATAGTTGATAGTCAGATTCAACCCCGTATACCACCTCAATTGTCTATATATGCTGTACACTCTCTTCGTTCACCCGCACGTTTGTTACAGATTGAATTTTTTTTGTCGTATATGTGAATTTCTCTCCCAAGTTCTAACCATTTAATAATCCTGTCTCTCTTTTTTCAGTGCATTGTAATAATTCTTTCCTCTCTTTGTGTATTCATTTTTCCTTTGATTTTCACGATTCGTGTTCTTTATTCATCAAATTACGCTCTTCATTGGTCGTGGCATTGACATCCCTTTCTGAAGTAATTGCATTCCCTATTTATCTTCGCATGTTTTATATTTTTTCAAAATTTATCTTCCTCCTTTCTTGCGTATAAACAAAAACCAAACTTTATGCTAGTTCTACCCTAAAATCTTAAAAGCCTCTATAAAATTATCCATTTTTATTATTATTTCCCATATCTATCTTTATTCAATATCTATATCCTTTTGTGCTTTGAGAACCCTCTGAGTGCTTCCTATTTCATTCATTCTTCTCACGGTACTTGTCAGATCCTTATACCTCTTAATTTATTATTATTGTGTTATTTTCTTTTGTATCTTTGACGATATAATAATTTCCTGATTGTTTACACTCTCTCAACCTAGGGCGTCTAATCTCCCTAACTCGATTACGTCCCAGAATATTATATTTAGTTTTTTTCAATTTTTTTGATATTTGTCTTTTTTCATGCTCTTTCTTTTTTCTGTTTTTTCTCCCCCCCCCCCAACCATATTCTTGGCTCACCTCTTCATTTTTCTCTTTTCTTTAGTTGATATAATCTCTATTATTATAAAAGTTTTGTAATCCTCTTTCTTCTAATCTACTAATTATTTTATTTACGTAAGCATTTTCTTACTTTTCGTTATAAATAATAATTTTTCCCTCTCTTAGTACTTTGTTATATCTTATTTTGCTAATCTTATCTTACTCTCTCTTCTTCTCCAATTTGACTGCATTTGTATATGTATCTCTATCCCCTTTGTCCTTTATTTAAATATTAGTCTCTTTCTATAAATAATTTCAACCCTTTCAATTTACTTATTTTTCATGATTCTTTCCAGCTTAATTTGTCTTAATTTGAGCCTTGTTTTTTTTACTTTTATCATCACATGCAATATCTTATTGAACATGTCCTTTTTTCCATTTTTTCTTCAGTTCTTTATTTTTTGTCAATTCTTGTATTTTTATATCCGCTGTATAAAATTTATTTTCCTATTCTTCTATTCAGTTTTCTAATTTTTTTTTCATCTCCTTTACATATTTTAAAATTATTATACTCTTCTACTTCTGTTTACATTTTTGTCATCTTTTCTCTTCGGATTTCTTCTAGCAAGAAATTTACTTTCCTCTTTTCTATAATGTATATCGTACTTATATGTTTGAGATATCTTTTTTTGCTTGTGCCTATCAGTTTTATCCTGTTCATGTATTTTTAGATTTTTGAATTTTTTAAATTTATGTGAAATTTGTGTTTTATTCTAGTCTTTTACCATTCCACCCTTTGAACCGCCTTTTTCTGTTCAGGCAAGATTTTTTATCTTTCTCTCTTTGTGTTTCTGCCACGACGTGACTTAATCTCACTTGAACTTTTTGATTTTTTTAACTCATTTTTCTACTTTACTCTTTTACTTCCTTTCACTTATCTTCATTCTAATTCTGTTGCATTTTTTCCTTCACTTTACATTTTATTGGATCTGTAACTGAATTATGTGAATTGTTTAATTATTTCTATTTTTGTATCTTTCTAACTGAAATTTTTCCTGGTTTTACTTTTTCCTTCTTCACCCTGTACTCCTATAATTTATTCAGGAAATTTTTGTTTATTTTTGTAAAAGTATAAAGAAATATAGTATTTCCTTTCTTGGTAGTTTATGAAAATTCTTAACAGCTCATGTAATTTTAAAAAATTTTTTTACCAATACAACTATATCGCTTGCATATTTTACTAATCTAATATTCCTTTTTTTTCTTTTTTCCTAATTCTATGCTTACAACTCTGAAATCTTTCGATTCCTCTTCCACCACTTATATCTCTTCTCGGTTTTAATTTTTACAATCATCTCCTCTTTTATGTTGATTTTTGGATTTAAATCTCTATAAATTTTCTTGATGCAGTCAATCAAGTACTATTATAATCCTCATTTCCTCTTGTTCTTTGAGACATCTTATCTTATCTTTTTATTTTATCAAATGCCACTTTTATGTCCTCGAAACCAATGATTTTTTCTCTTTTTCTTTTTCGGTTCTTCCTATTATCATTTTCAATATACAAATTGCATTAAAGGTATTTCCTTTTTTCTAACCAAATTTGGATTCCTATATTTTCTGTTTCCATCCAAAAAATCATCTATTTTATTTTTATTATTGCTGCGCGTATTTTATCCCGTATCAAATTCCTGGTATTATATACCATGTCTTTGCCACGAGCTCTTCTGTTATTTTCTTAAATATTTCTGCTGAAATTTAATAATGATGACTCTTCTGAGAATCATTGTCAAGAGTATGGGGTGAAAAGAAGGATATAAGCTATTTCCGTTGTGAACCGCAGCACGATTCTGAGTCGAAGAATTTCCGCTACCGCATCAAGGATCTCTGCACGTCGAAGAGGTCCTGTTGCTGCGACGAGGGCCTTCGCTTGGAAAATCGCAATGGCCAAAGCCTCAATGTCCCTTCAATTGTTTTAGAAAACTCTAATGTCGATCTTTTTTCCTACTTGCCCGGGGAATAAAACGGTGTATATTTAATTTCTAGTCATTGAAGGACCAAATTTTATATCATTAATATATCTATTAAATGTATCTCTTCTTAGTTATTGTTAGTCAAGGATTTGTGGGGTCGTAGAAAGGGTAAGAAAGAACGTTAAAATGCGGGTGGATCTGGTTTTTTATCTTGACTTTATTCTTCAACACACGCGTTTACAGACTACCGCCGCTTTGTACGGGGGTAAATTAAGCTAACATTTTTGATATCCGATTAGAAGTACCCTGTTTGGTTTTCTATCACTGCTTTTATATTTTTACCGCTTACCGTTACAATATTATTGGCACTTCTGGACATGTAGTGACCATTACATTTAAATAACGGTCGAATTGTCTCAAGTCTACAGTTAGCTGGCGACCCGCCTAATGACCTGATTCCCGTGAAGAAACCCCCGGAAAATCTTAATTGTATACTTCCTCGTCGCTGCCCGACATAAACATTTATGACTCGGGGCTGGTCCACCGCCAACTGACTCCGGGGGATCTCTCTCCTCTCTCCCTCTTACTAGAGAAATGGATCTGCGCTCGGAGTCCAGCATCGCGGAAGAGTCGTGGTATTGGGGGTCCATCGTAAAGGTGAGGCTATCCGCAAATTAAAATCGACAGTGTTGCGGCTCGAACACGAACAAAAGTTAGAGCGATGGACGGTCACAATGATGTGGACTCGGAGCAGTAAAAACCCCTCGGCTGAATAGACAAACCACCAGTATAATTATATGTTTAAAATTCAGGAAATCGTGCGAAAATGTGACGTCCCACCTGATATGCGTTTATCATATTGTAAAGACTTGTTTCCTCCGCCAGCTGGTGGGAGGGTTTTTCAGGTTTAGGGAAACGATAAATAAAACATTTTTACACGCAGGAGGTGACAACTTGCGATTCAAGCGCATTATTGAGATAAAATATGCTGTGCATGTGCAACAAAATGTAATGATGTATCGAAATAGACATCGCTCATAATTAAGAACTTTCCAAGTACCGCCTGCAAAAAAACAATTGTCGCTTGAGCATGCGAGCCAACGAGAAATTGACAGTTGGAAAGGATTTCTGCGACGAACTGTAAGTTTTCGTGTGCAATATAGCACGATGAAAACCATAGATTTACTTTTATACGCCTTGATTTTCTGCAGCAAAAAAATAAAAGCTGAACGAAGTTTGGCCGTCGACGAACTGCAGATAAACGTTCCCCGTAGTATAATCAAAAAAATTATAAATACAAAGTTTCAGGGTGAATGTCCAGCTTTTCTTGTTATATACATACATCGAATAAAATCTACGCATTCTGTATAAACCTTGATAAATTGACCTGTGTTTCATATTATATATTTCACAAGTATTATATATTTTTGTTAAATAATTGTACAGATTCATTATAAATAAGTTAAAGCTAAAAAAATAACCTTTTAGAAGAAAATTAGTTCTAACTCTTGTTTTATGTAGCATAAACTAGTTTAAGAATATATGTTAAGATCCGAGTTCGCAATCTTAAAAAAATTTCAGTATTATAAATTTAATCAGATAAATCATAACTGACATCACAATTAATAATAAATGTTAAATAATGTTAAAGAATATCTGTTTTACGGATGCATTTTTAATTAAATGTAATTTAAAATAAATATTAGGGAAGTTATCCAAGAAAACATAATAATTTTAAAATACATATAAATGAACAAAAGTTAAAAAAGATAGATTATGAGTTATTCAATAAATTATTTGCAGAAAAGCTTTTATTAATAAATGACATACATTCGTACTGACGGAAATACAAAACTTAAACATTTTAGAAAGTTTTTGAAAAGTTTATGAAAAATTCTGTATTAATATTCAGATTTTTAAAAAGGTATTTTATGTATATGTGTATGTGAGTGTTATGTAAAGTTCGCTAATTTGCATTTAAAGTCATTCAAGAATCATAGTTAAGAATCTTTTTAATCGATCGAATAAGTGCGGATCTGAGTAAACGTCTTTGTGGAAGCCCATTTGTACCTCGCGTGCATTCGATTACTATCTATATCTCATAAGAGTTAGGATAGATTAAATGAGTAGACAGAATATATTCTGATAATTATCAGATATCATAATCTATTATTTACCAATTCAAGATTTTTCGTTGTTAGTAAAAGCATTTTCGCCACCAGTCTCTTTTTTCTATAAGCAACACCTGTGTCATCTCGTTATCTGTTTTCACAAGTCAACAAAATTCTATATTTGTATTTACAATTTAAAAATTTTTTTTATTAGTCCAAATATTCTTTGTGAAATTTTCTCTGTTGTTTGCATAATATCTACCCTATAAGTCATCGTAGCGTAGGTCTCTAAATACTTTTGTGAATAAGTTTTGTAAATGAAAAATATAATTTTATTCTTTATTTATAGTAATGTATAGAATTAAATCCTAAGAATTAAATCCTAAAAAATGTAAAGAATTTTTTAGCTGTATGTTAAACGATTTACCACTAAACATCATTTATAAATATTATATAAATGTGGTTCGCAAAAAATATATATTCTTAGTATGAGATTGATAAATGTTTAAATCAGGATCATTTTTTTAAAAATAAGAATTAATTTATTGTTGGGACACATATGGACGGTTTGAAGAGTCAGCGAAATAAGCCTGGAGAGGCGCGTGTTAACAACACAACTCCAGTGGATATAGAAAGAGATTATCTACAGAAAAAGGGGATTATCTCAAATAGTATCTCAAGTATAAAATAGTATTCACCGAATTTTTTTAGATCGCCGGGCTCACCCAGAAAGCTGACCCGGGAAAAAGGTCACAATGATCCGGGTTTAGTGAAATCACGACAAGACGCGACCGCTAATCGGGATCTCAGATGAGAGCAAGGGACAGCATTCAGATGCTGGATCCAAGAAGTGGGTTGTAATGAACTGTGTCTAGCGGAATGTAATGAGCCTGGTTAGCGGATTCCTATGATCCAGGCTCGATAAGATCCCGTAAAACGAATACCGAACCTAGTGAACGGGTTGTAATAATCTGCATCTGAAAAGAATTTGAAAATAAGTATAAAGACTATTCGGAATGTATGGATACACCAGGACATCGATACGTGGGAGGTTGGTCACCCCTGCCAGTTCTACGTGTAGTACCATCGCGGAAATCGCGCCTGACAAACGGATCGCTATGCCTCAATGGCTATCGATTGCCAGGAGGCCAGAGCACTTTCCCCGAAAAGCCCGCAAGTAGGCAGTAGCGGTGCTGGACTCGTAGGCGTAGACATGATGATGAAACGCAGCAGGGGATGCCTCGAGTCTTTAAACCTACGAGGAATAGGATCAATATAGGAACAATAGCGTGCTCTCCCCGTTATCTTAAATATTTGCTTCCTGTTTGGCACGCAGGAAGTTTTTTGCGCCAAAGATGTTACCGAAATTGAGAACTACATATCGGGCAAATGATAGAAGAATTTGAACGTGATGATTTCTTACCACCGTGAATTAGAAATAAATCCAGGCGGCAGAAAATCAACAAAAGCTCTAGCAGTAGTGTAGCTGAAATTACACGTTAAATTGTTTAAATATACTACCATAATAAATAATTAAATAACTAAGATATTGTAAAGCAGCAAAAAATAGGAAGAAAGGGAAGAAACGTAATTTATATAAACTCTACACTAAAGGAAAAAGGTAGATTCTGCTTTCCGACATGTCTTATAAAAATATTGAAAATATCTGCATTACGACATTCATTTACTTTTTCGACTGTTTTCCCGATTCCACGTCGCGACAATTACATAATTGATGATAATCAATTTTCTTTGACATAAAATAGAATTGTGCGCAATTTATAACAAAAAAAGTAGATTTTATTTCAATTATAGAAAATTTTGTTCAAAGAAAGACTAGAATATTTAAAAATTATAATTTTTAAGAATCAGTTTTTTATAAAATACTTAAAATAAATATTTCAAAATAAATACAAGAAATTATGCAAAATAACATCGCTTTTATTCATTATTACATTAAAATTCATTGATAAATTGATTTTTAATATCCCTATAATATAAATATAATATCACTAAATGATTCAGAATATTGATAGTTGTTTTATTATTCCTATTACTTATAATTTTTTTACATTATTAGGAAAATATTTAAAACAGTTTACTTATTATCATTGATATGTAGAAAAACGTAAATAACTTAAATGTTTAAGTGCTATTTATCTTTTATTGATCTACGTTCTTTTTTAAAAGGTTATTCGATTAATTGATTATTAATTATTTTATATCTTTTATTTATAAGTATAGTTTATCAATTTTAGTGTAATTAGGTATTAATTTTATTATCTTTCTGTAAATAAAAAGAAATGTAAATTATATTTAGATTAATATAGAATTTGAAAATTATAATATCTCTTTAAAATATTTATGATTTTAATATCATCGGTTGACTACGTATAATTGTTATAAATATGTAAAACAGAATTAAAAAATTAAAAATTATAGCTATTAGAAAGAAAAACAGTATTGGTATTAACATATTTTGGAATTTTTGGATCTCTTAACAGTTCTTGGAGTTTCTAAAATAGGTAAAGGTAATGTAAATTTTTTTTAACTTCTTTTTATATTAATAGATTGAATAGATTACATTAATAAATGCAAATTTTTTAAAAATTTTAATTGATTACAAAATTATTTACAGTTTTCTTTAAAACAAGATATCATATGAAATATTTTTTACCTGTGGATTTTCAGATTTACTATCAGCTATCCAATTGCCATAAATACGTAGAGCTCGTGCTAGTAAACGAGGTTTTATTGTATCTTTTTTTATTAGACTTCGAAGATTAAAACGTGCCATATCTTCGTCATTTCTCATCCAAGCTAAACGAGCTTCACGATAAAGGAGATGATTCTCACTTTCCTCATCTAAATCTATCAGCTTCAATAAGTTTTCTACGAATAATATTATTAAAATGTATTTCATATGTTTCTTTACTTTAATAAGCCTATTTTTTAGTTAATTATTAGATATAAGAATGATGTAAAAATTTAGAATTTGAAATACTATATCACTTAACGAAAAAAAATATTGAAGATTATTCGTTACATGCAGCAAGCCATTGTAATAGTACAAAAGGAAAACTTTTTTACATCTTTAACATGAATATCTCGGGTAATTAATTGAATTCTAATTTTATACAGTTACTATATCTATAGTTAAAAAGATAGTGATAAATATCTAAATAGAAAAAATATTAACTCCAATCATAACATATATTTTTATATATACTTTCTAATTTATAAATAATTGATCTTTATTACAAGACACCGTTTCTTAAAATTCCCTATAAATATCTATTTAAAATTAAGTATTTATTAAAGAATTTTCTGTAGCTGATATCTGCGTATTCAATTTTTCCAGGATTTACATACAGCGCACAATTAACTATAATTATCGAATAGATATTATCAAATAAATAACTTAATAATTATAAAAAGATGATAAGGCGTTTTATTTCTTTGATAATAATACTATTATACTACACAATTTTGGATTTAAAAATTATCTTACACATTCTACCTTCAATCACTCATACGATGCGCTCGTCTACCTCGCTTGTTATATAAAAAGAATAAGGGTTTAAACTCCAATTGCAGCGGTAAAGTAAAGGTAAGAAATAAGTGGGGCGGGCAAACGTACCCGTGCAAGTTAGTTTACTGAAGCAGGGCGGAAATGCACGGTAGAGTTGCCGTCGAAGTGTTTTCGGTTTAGAAAACATTTTAAGCTACGAAGCCCAGCTTGAAGCGATAACCTTGTGAGGGTCTTTTTTCTCCCTCGGCTCGGCAGAGGTTTTTTCAGACTCAGGGGAAAATTATTTTTAAAATGTAGCGAGCATAACTGACTGCGACTTTAACGGGTAAGCCATGTATAAGATTCGGACGCTACGAGATATATGCGCGCGGAAGATTAGTAGTAAGATACAATATTATTAGCGTAGGCAAAAAGAAAAGTAAAGAGAAATATGTACAAGTAGAAAATAAGAGTGTGCGTAAAAATGTTGATAAGCGCGCAATAAATTGGTCGTGCATAGTTAATACAAATGCAGATTATGGAACATTGTAATTTGTTTATTTGTGTGAATAGTGACGAATCCGGGTTCCCTGAAAATTATTCATAGGACATATTAAGCGCGAAATGCGTCTGATTTTTCTGAAAAAACTATATTAGTGGACGCCCAAATATTTTCGATTATCCCACGATTTATGCGTGAAGTTTATTGTCGAGAAAAACTGATAAATACGGCTGCTCGAGGCAAACTAGCGGGCTTTTCTGTCTTAACAATCGGGTCGAGAGAGAACAAAATCGTACGAAATTGTTAGAAAAATTGTATTATAATAAAGAAGATTATAATTGTATTATAATAAGAAACCCGAACCTAAATTGTATCATTATTACACCTACCGCTCCGTCCTTTCAAACAAATCATATCCATACGACGCGATCGGTTATAGTAAGAAACATAAAAATAACAGATGCAACTTAGGATATCGAAAAATCCAAACATACCGAGGAATTTAAATATATAATATTAAAAAATTAAAAAAATAAAAAATGAATATATGAAAAAAAGAGAGAGAAAAAAGAAAGTTTGATATAAAAATACTAGCAAGATTTAAAATGCGAAATGAAAATAGAGCAAATAAACACTGGCTGAAGGAAGAATATATATAGCACATAGTCCAAAGCTCGAATACCTCTCTCATCCACTTTATCTACAAACTCACAGTGTCGTATATACAGTTCGTGTAGCATAATTATACACTTATTCTCACTGATAAACAAACGTTTACAAAATTAATGCAACAATAATAGCACACTATCATCAATACCTTTCATAATATCCTTTTGATTTATATCTTAATAATACTCCAGATACCACTATATATATATATCTTACTTCCAATCCCACAATACTATATTTCATAATCGAATATTTTAATTAAATTTCGAAACATATTAAAAAATTATACTTATATAATATATTAACAATATAAATTGAATTAATCGTTTGTTTATAATTATTTCATACTTTATGAATTTTATTTTCAACAATTAAATTCTTCTTTTCTAACATAATTCTCACCTCTTTTTTACTATGTATTTTCCTCTCTCTATTTTTTATTAATGATCTAATCTTCATATAATAAATATTATAATGTTCTTGTGAAAAAAAACGTCTAATATCATTTCAAAAATTTTTTTTTAAATGAAAGTAAATAATAAATAATTTTCAATTATAATTCATATAATTTAAATCAAATTAAAAAATAACTAAAATTGTTAAATTAGTTATTAATGTGATTTTTGTAATTATTTTTTAATTATTATAATTTTTTAAATATTTTTTAAATTTTCGATTGTAAGCAAGAGGTTCGAAATATACTTTTTATAAATTCATTTGTATATATGTATATATTGAAATATAATAAATATCTGTTTTCAAACTAAATAAATATTGGTTGAATGTTTGATTTTAAAATTGAAATATCGAAATGTTTAATTAGGGTCAGTGATTCCTAAATTTTCAAGCCAATAGTTCTACCTCTTTTTTTGTAAAACGAAAAATTAAAATATTAGTTTTTCCTTTAATTTTTAAATTAAGCTATGTTTCGATTTTTTTGTTTCTCCTTTTTTTATTTTTTTTTTATTATGTAACACTATATACACTTGATTCTTTTTTTATTGCTATATATAGGAATCGAATATTATTTATATGTAAATACATTAATATACACTGTAATATTTTTTTTACGTATAAATTTTTTATCAATTTGAACAATGTTAACAGAAATAAAAATCAAATATTAAATATATAGTGAATAATAATATATTACAATTACTCTCATTTTACAAACATATAACGATTTTAATTTTTGAATAATTTTATATACAATCAATGACGATAAATTAAATATGTTTTTAATTTAAAGATTTCTATCTTAAATATAATTATTCATGAAGTACTTAATTAATGTAGTAAATAATATTAAATAAAATATAATTAAAATTTTTACCTAAAATATGAAAAAAAAATTTGAATTTAATTAGCTGTCTATTATGCAAATTCATGTTAGCAGAACGTATTAATAATACACCTTTTCTTAATTCTATAAAGCTTTTTAATATTTTAATATTTATTTTATAAATAAAATAAACAAAATAGAAATTTTTATACAGATTTCTAATTTTTCAATAATTCTATACATCTGACATTCTGACATTTTTTTTATGCAAATATGAAATACCATTCATTTTAATTTAACGGTGAAATTTTATTACAATATAATAAAAGCAATATAAAGATATAAATTCATTGTCAACTGAACATGAGAATTTTAGTTGGTCCATGCAAAAAAATGTAGGAGGTCAATAATCAATCAATGATTTTTATTATTAATACTTTGAGGCAATTATTAAATTTTTATAAATCATAAAAACCTATAATAAATTTAAATATGATTTAAATACAATGTAAAAAGAGTATACATAAAAGTTCAGAATTAAGAAATTAAAAAAAAATTTGAAACTAAAAATAATTGAACATATAAAAATTCATAATTATTTTTTTTATATAGATATGTTATGTAAATTACTTATATTTACTGATATTATCTTTTAATATTTTCATACAAATCGATTCATAACATACATGAGCATAAAATTTTGATTGTTAACTTACTATATTTATCGTTTTCATACTTTCATTAAACAAAAGTTTCTTACCTAAAGCACGAGCAGCTACATTAAGATGTCCTTGTTGCTCTCCTAATCGTGCAATTTTTAACTGAATATTAATTAAAGCATTCTTAAAAATCGGATTTTTTTTCAAAGATTCTTGAACTTGCAACATTACGATTCTTTGTGAAAGAATAGGTTCAATATATTGGAAATCGTTGTTACAGATATATTTCTCATTATTCCATTTTAGAAATAGATTATTGTAATCTACTGGATTTGTTAAACTTAATTCTTCAATTTCTCGAAGCATTTGTAATTGTGAAAGTTTTGGATACACAGCTTTACAGCTTTCTAAGCAAACAACCAAACAAAATAGTTATAAAAACATTTAATAAATAATACAAAATTGATGTTATAATTATATTTACATCAATACTAAAAGGTAATTAATATTCATCACACAAATTTATTTATTTGTAAAAGGCCGAAAAAAAAATTATTTAACACCATTTTTTATCTATATTTTTAAGATGAAATAATAAGTAATTCAATATTAACAGTTTTTAATAATACTTTGGTACATGATTAAATGTTTAAAAAACATTTTTAAACAATCAATAAATGTACATACATAATCATTCAGTGCACACCACTGTAAGGTACATAATATAATACATAATATAATAGATTACAAAACTTATAATATTCATATTTAAACAGAAGTCAAAATTATAAATTGATTTTATAAAACAAAAATTATTATAATTATATTAATAAAAATATTAATAAATTTTTTTAAGAAATCCTATTTACAAAATATAAATGTTTTAATAAATAGATTTAAAGCTTAAGTATTAAAAAAAATATTTTCTATATAACATAAAAATATGCATATTCTTTTTTGTGATATTACACCATAATAATTATAAATATTTTAAACTTACCTAAACTAATATTGGAAAGATCTTGGATAATAGAAAAATGAGCTTGTTCAAGATAATTTTTTAGTGAAACATTATCATTTTCGTGTAAGCATTTTAAGGCTTCATAATGATAAGTTGAAAAATCACAAATATTTTCAGTACTACGAGATGTCTTTAAGTTTGTAATTTGGCTCCAATCACTCAATCTCCACAAAGAATCATAACATAAATCTTGCAATAAATCCATTTTCATCGGTGTAGTTTTTGATAAATGTTTTGCCAAATAATAAAGGCTAGATTGTCTTAAAGCATTCACCATTCCTTAAAATAAAAAAATTTAAATTAAAAATCCTTTTAAATTTTTTTATATATTATTTTTATATTTACTTCTACTAATTAATTACACACTAGTATATTCCATAAGTATTTACAATATTGTGAAGTTTAATATAATTACACTACTTAAAATTCGTCGTTTTATTTTATTACATATATTTGTAAACATATAATTTTTAATTTTTTAATATAAAATAACTTGTTAATATAACAGTTGATTTATTTAAATATAATATGAAATAATCGATCGCACCTCTTGTAGATAAGTTCCCAGTACTTAATTCAACATCTTGTGAAAGAATGAGCTTATCCAATTTTTTAAAATTCATATAATATGGGATTCTTGACCTGCGGTTTTGCAAATGCGAGGAACCACATCCAAATAAAGAATCTGTATCTCCGATCTTTAAATAAGCTTCTTTTAATATATTTTGTACCAGTTTTCCTTCCTTATTTTCTTGTTCATAAATTTGATCTATGATGGGTATATTATCGAAATCTCTTACAACTTTTAAACTAGCTCGACACCATAATTCTGCGTAAAGTATCGAGGAAAAATATGCGGAGCAAAATTGTGCTGCCATAGCTATAGGCAAATAATCAAAATTTAGATGAATTTGTTCTTTGGTTTGTATCCGAAGGTGATTTACAACGTTCAACATACATCGAATTGCATCGTGCGCCATACATTTCTGTTTCTTCTGTCATGTAAACATTTTAAAAATTTATCATAATATTTATGATTATAATATAATAATAATATGATTATGATATTATGATTATGATTTGAAAACATTTTATATTTATGAAATATAAATATATCCAATAAATATATACTAGTAATAAATTATGTTAATTATTTATTAAAATTACAAAACCGCTTTTGAGATTGATTATATTCAGATAAATGTGAATTACGATTTAAAGCTTAAACGGACCGATTGAAGATTACAATTGTAATAAGAATCAAAATTAGTAAAAATATATATAATATAAATGAACATATAATACATAAATAATATGTAATAAAAAAATAAAGAAAGAAAAAAGCCCAAAATTAAAACAAGTGTATATAAAAAAGGCAGAATATAGTAAAATAACTATATATAATGGATATAAAATTAAGTATCAAAAGTGAGCTTCAGTGTGGTATAGCATCGAATAAAGAAATAGAAAGTTTTGGCGTGAAGAGAGATAGTAGTATAATCAAACAGAAAGAGAGAGAGAGCAGAACGTGCATTGGTCCGAAAATTTTATAAGAGAAAAAAATTAACAAAAAAAATATATTTATTGTACAATTAATAAAAGATAGAAAAAAAAATTAAAATTTTCAAAAAGAGAGAAAAAGATAAGAGAAGGAGAAAAATGAATTAAAAAATTAATAGAAGAAAATATATAACTAAAACAGAAATTTAGAAAAAGCCAGAACGTAGTGGTAAAACTAGTGAAATGATATAAAGAGGAAAAAAATACCAAGGAGAAGGAAACAAATTATAATAACATTATAAAGATAATATATACGAGAGAAAATAGGGAGGAAATAAAAGAAAAACATTTATAAATAGTGGAACCAAAGCAAAGAGAGAAAATATTATTTTAAAAGGAACATAAGTATTGGTGAAAAATAGTGACAATCAAAGACTACATAGAAATAAAATAAGAGAATGAAAAAGATATGGTCAAAATACTAAAGAAAATAAATTGGGGATTGAAGCTTTTCATAGAAATAAACTTAATATTCATGTACGGTTAAACAGAAAGAAAATACAGAAAAATCCATCAAAATAAGAGGATATAAATGAAGGCACTTATAAAACACAAAATCTTAGTGTTTATTAAACATAAAGAAATAATTTGCGAAGATAGAAAATGAATAAAGAGGACTACATGGTAGGAAGGTGAGTTGCACAACAGGATAGACGAACTTTGTCAGAGAAAAATAGTAAAATAAGGCAGGAAAAATGCAAAAATGGTAAAATTATCAAAAGAAGAAAAGATTAAAAAAAAAGAGTAGACTCAGAAAAAAGAAAAAAACTAAGACTAGTGTTATAGAAGGCTACTGATCTATGCAAAATGGATGCTGAAAACTAGAATTTTATTTTAGATCAGAAAATGGTATTACAAAAATATGGATTAAAGAATATAACAGAAAAAGAGTACGTCTAAAATTAAATTAAATAAGGTTTTAGTAAGTAACACGTTGAGGGAAAATGAAAGAGGAAGTACTAAAGTGGAAGTGCTTCTATCAATAAAAAGGTAACAATAATAAAAGAAATAAAGGTGGACACAGAGGTACTAGTAAATGCATCGGTGGTAATAAACAAGAAATACTATAATATTTGGGTAATTTATAATCAGGAGAAAATAAATAAAATAAAATTCAGAAATAACCTAAAAGGAAATACAATAACTAATGAAATATAGTTACATAGAAAAAAGTGATTAGGAATAACAAAACAATGATCGAAATTATAAGGAAAGGGGAAATACAAAAAGACAGTAGAAGAAGGAAATCGCAACTAAAAATTTTATCTCTGTATTAATGTACTATATTGAGAAGTTAAAATTTATTATAGTAACAATATTTGTGAATGACAATCAACAAAGTATTAGTTTCCTAAAGTTTCTATAAAAGAATTTTAGATATAAGAGTATTGATTATTTTAATGACGATCGTGAAAAAATACTATTAACTAGACAATATTATATTAATGTCCACAATTCCACCACTAAGCAATAAAAATTATATTAATAATAAAATTGTATTCGTTAACTTATTTTTCTTTACTTGTTATTCAATATAAACAATTTAATTATATAAGTATTATTAAGTATTTTTTAAATAAAAATATATTTAAAACAACATACAATTTTTAAATATTAATTAAAAGTATAAAATAATAAATAATTCATGCACTCGTGTGAGTGAATGATATTGTTTCATTATCACTAATTCATAACTATTGTAAATACAATATACACGTAAATGTATTGAAACTTTAAATTTAAAAATCTAAGCAATACTTGTAAAATGCTTTCTTTAAATTTCAATATCTTTATATTTTTTATCAAATCTATATTAAGTTAAAAAATCTACACCATACTTGTCAAATATTTTTAAGAATTTTATTCTTATTTTATATTATTAAAATTTGATAGTCAAATAATTTAAAGTTTTCTAAAATACAATAAAATTATATTTTTTTTCAAAGCATATTATTTGTATTGTTTACAATTTATGATTAAAATTGAATTATTGAATGATTTATGATTAAAAATCAAATGTGTATAGTAGTTTTTAATTGGTTACTATATATAATACTTAATTTTGAAAACGATTAGAAAGTTTTTTAATACTATATTTTTATTTAATTTTTATTTTAAAAGAAACAAAATATATATCTATCTGCATCAATATTTCTTTACCTGTGCTGCTGAATACGAAACCAAGTCATCGTCTTCATCTTTGCAAAAGTGAAAATTAAAAAAATAGTTAATACATTTACAAACATTTTTTGTTAAATCTGAATCGGTGCAGATGATAAGATTAAATAGACGAGGAAGCATTATTTCACATAACTTTACATTTAGCTTATAAACTGGTAAGATCATCTTAGTGTAAAAGTTAGTGAAGCATTTTGCCACTGCTGATGTTATGCTGGATATCCAAGAGTCATAAATATTCTTTGATTTTTCGGACCATAACAGATTTTTCTCGCAAAAAACTTGATTAAATTCAGTAACGTCTATTTCAAGGTTTATATTACTGTTGGCACACATAAAAAATGTATCACAGGTAATTTAATTCATAATTTAAAAAAAACATTCATTAACACATTATTTAACAAAGATATGATTATATTAATAACGATTTTTAATGTTTAATATAATAATAATTTTCATTTTCAATTCATAATTTTAATGATTATAAACAAATAATTGAATCATTGCATACATATTAAAAGCAATAATAATAAATACAAATATTCTTAATCTTAATTATATAAATGTGATAATTATAAAAATGTTAGCACCCAATATCAGCAATATAATACAATATTACTTGTTCACCTAATAAATTTACTTCATGTTGTTAGTTTTATAAACTATGCAAATTAAAATATAATGTATAGTTTAGGATTCAATAAATACTTAAAAATGTAAATTTATATTCTATATATTATACTATATAAATAATTTACATATAATGACAACATCATGTAAATAATCTAAAACCTTAGTTTTTAATGTAAATAATTTTAAATTAACTACTATTCTTATACATTCTATATAATATAGAAAATTACAATATAAAATGAACTTAAAAATTAGTGTTTATTAATATAAATATAAGTAAATGTATTTTACTGTTTTATATTTGTACTATTTTAAAATATTTTTTACAAATACAAAATCATTGCTTAATAAATGCAAACAGTAAATTTAAATAAAATTTTTAAAGATTTCGAAAATTTATTTAAATAAAAAAAAATTTTAATTATAAATTTACACTGAGTTCCGTATAATTTATTTATTGCTTTTAAACTTAATATATTATTTCAGATGATCATATTATTCTATAATTTATAAATTAATTGTATATTATTAGAATAAATAAATATTGTATTACCTGCAATCTTGAAATTTTTGTCGGCTTCTGAATGGATATAAGAAGTCTTTTAAGAATATTAAATATTGATCATTTTCGTATGTTTTTTCCATCATATTAGCTCCCCACGGAGTATCTAATACTGCATAAAGTACTTCAGTACTAACTGTTCTTAAGTTAATTTCATTGCTCACGACAAAATCAGCTAACATTTGACAAATACTGTATGTTAGCATATCCACTTTATTTAGAGATTCCTTCATTTGCATTTCTTGTGGATAAAATATCATACTTGAAAGATCAGTAGGTCCAATTATTCCTAGACATTTTGCGGCTTCTAAAGCAATCTTTTTATCTGTGTATTCAGTAAGACGAATTAGTTTATAAATGAGTCGATGCATTATACTTGAAGAACAATCTCCGGCAAAGCCTTGACTACTTTCTAATTCTTCGTATATTTCTTCAAGTTGAGATTTCTTTGCAATTAGTTGACTCTTTAAAATTAAGAGACTATCAACATTACAATTCTGGTTCTCGCTCATCTTCAAAAAGTGATGTATATTCTCTCGCAAAAGCTAAGTTTGAAAATATGAAAATTCAAATGATTCAATTTTTTTAATTAATTTAAAGATAATATTATTCTACTTTGAAAAAAATACTAAATAATATTATTCAATTTTTAATTAAAATTGTTTCAATTTGTTTATATGAGTTTATTAATAAGTTTTTACTACTTAGAAATATCTAAAAATAACTCGTTAAAAATAATATTTATTCATTTTTAATTATATGTATATATCATTGAAAAAATAAGTATATATTTCCTTTTCTTGTTTTGAATTCTACAATATAAACCATTTGTGTGATTTTATTTGATTTTATTTTTATCTAATAAATTATTATCGTGAAAAATAAAAATTTGTTTTTAGTTCAGATATTATTACTTTTAATAAGATTTTTGCTTAAACTAGTTACTTGTACAAACTTTTGTAAAAAATTTAATCATAAGATTTAAGTTACTTTTATATTAAAGATTTAATGTCTAGAAATATTTATATATTAAATTAAGTCAATAAAAAATTTACTTAAATTAAAATTCAGTTTCACCGATTATCTAGAAAATATGAATAATTTAGCAGTAAGGACTTAATGAAATACTTATACATTATTTCAGATAAAATACTAGTCAACTATTACAATAAAAAAAACTAAGTTGAAGGAAAGATGGAATATTTTAGGTTTTATTGTTTATATCATTATTTATCACTACTTGTGTGCACATATTTTAATCAAAACAAATATATAATATAATGCGAGAATATATAAATACGCCATATTTAAAGAAAACTGACCTTAAAAAAATAATTTTACATTTTCGTATACTATATTTTTTAAAAGGCTCTATATAAAATATCAGATTGAGTCAAAGTTATTTTTGACTTGACAACCGTTCGTATTCGACATATATATTTTTCAATGGTGCAAAAAACATCCATTCATAATTCACTTTTTACTTTTATGTAAAAAATATATTAAAAGTAAAAGCTAAGGTAGATTCTATCTATTCAAATGTGGTGAGCTCCTAAACTATTAAGAACACGTCGTTATAAGAAAAATTTTATCATGATTCTTGCTGATCGTCCATCAAAAATACGCGTAGTAGCAAAGATCGCAGATACACGGATCGTACGGATAATCAATCAACATTTTACGTGATAAGTTACGAACAAAAAATATTAACTTTGTTTTGAAATATAACAAAATGTATAAGGCTTTCAATTTCAGACAAGTGCTTAATTATTTGTAAAAAAAAAAATTGGCGTTGAATCATTAACGCTGATAAAATATAGATCTACTACTTTACGCCAAAAATCAAACCATAATGAAAATAATGGAATTTTTCAGACGAATCTGCTAAGCATAAGTATTTTCATTTAATTATTTAAGTTATTGAATTTCGTAATAATAAAAGTAACTTAGTATTAAAAATTAGGTACAAAAATTATTGAATTTTTATACTTAAATTAAATTAACGCATATTGTTATTGATAAGAATCGTAACGAGGAAGATGGTTAAGGTACAGTAAAATTAGATGTTTTGAATTTATAAAAATGTTTATTTTCTCGGCACTTAATATATTAATATTTAAAATATAAATAAGGGAGGAGAAGTAGTTATAGAAACGAGTAACAAAAACTAAGTGAACACGTCTCCTGCCGTCTCTTGTTTATCAACATTTCCCTTCACCCCTTTACAGGTTGATTTTCGTCCAATGAATGACGGCTCATGCGACGGAATTATCGGAAAATCCTATTACGATGGTTTTTAATTTTAATGACGTCATTTAGACGTCATTTTCGCGTGACAACGGCTGTTTTTTTCTCAATTCCCGGAATGATGCGACCGACTGCTTTAGAAATTCGACGATCGAGCTTCTACCGGCAACGCATATTATATGATTCATTTAATTTAAGTTTTTTTTATAATTTCATAATTGATAATTATCGAAAGTGATTTTATAATTTAGTTGTATTTTAAAATTTGTATTTATTAATTTCGAAAGTGAAAAAACGTTCAATTTTTTTATTTCCAATAAGGAAATTAAACTACAAAGATTTTAATTATTCCAGTCTTCATAAAATTCGTAATTTTTATAAATTTTATCAAATATTTCCTAGAATTTTCAAAAGATAATTTTATAATTAATTTATTAATTATAAAAAAAAATTATCGTAATTGTTGGCCATCATTATGTTTATTTGTTACACTGTCAATTAATAGAATTATCTTTCATTAGTAAATTTTTATTATTATATAATTATATAATTATTTATTATTAATGAGACGTTCTACAAGTAGTATTTTCAATAAAATATATTATTGATTTTCAAGATACATCATACAAATAATAAAGATATTTAAAACTTATTTTAAAATAATTTATTGTGTCGTATGTTTCAAAATTAGTTTAAACTCCAAAATTTAATTAAAAAAAGTATAAAGATAATGCATTAAGACTCAAATTTAAAATTTACTCTACGGCACTAGATTTTTAAATCAAACTTCACGTAGTTAGTTAAATAAATATTAAAATAAATATTTTTTGAATTTCTACAATAGGTACATAATTTAGTAATTTTATTGATGTAATTCTTGAAAATTATTATTTAAACCTTAATAGAGTTAAAACATATCAATTTCTTACCTGCGATTCTGGTTCGTGATGATTTTTTGATCTTAAAACATTTGATATACTATCAAAATTATCTATCACATTGGTAAAACAATACTTTTGTTCTTTCAGTAAAAAAAACAATATATCTTTAGCAGTTGAACAATCACTTGTATGAACGACGAATGATGAAAGTATTTTCACACATAAATTTAAAATATTACATACTTCTCTACTTCTTTCCGGAAGAATGGCTTTTAAGAATATATATAGATATTTGCATGTTAATTCCTTAATAAAGCCTTTATTTTCTTTCGCTAAATTTAGTAAGGTATAACCAATATCTTTAATTAAATATGTAGCAACAGAATCGTAGTACTTTTCCTTTAAATTTTCAGAAATCTTTGTACAGAAGTAAACGTATTGATGAAAACTTTTTGCCTGATATTCAATTATAGTGTTAGCGTATATATTACGTGTTAACTGTAGCAAAATTTTTTGAACGATGCTCGGATTATATACAATTATATAATAAAATACTGATTGATACATTTCACCACAGGCTATTGTTTTCAAGCGATCGAAGAGAGAATCCACTACTTCTTTTTTATAACACGGAAGATCAAAATCGGGCAGTGTAATAGTCATCTTAAATGTTTTGTAAAAATGATTATGATCGTGCAGTCGTTCAACTAAAATAAAAAAAATTTTTTATATTATATTATCTAATTTTAAATTAAAAATTATAACAATAAATTATTGTTATAAAATTATTATAATTAAATATTTATATTAATATGATTTTATTAATTAAGAAATTATCTTTTCTTGTAAATACATTACAAATGATTAATACGTATTATATTATTTATGTATCATTAATAATTTATACTTTTAAAATGTTTACTAAATCTAAAACTTTTCTACTCATGTTGCTTAGGCTATATTTTTTTAAGTACAATTCTCAAACCTCTAATCACATCACGATATTAAAATTATATCTTTTTGTAAATATGTTGTTATTATTAGTTGGAAGTTTTTAACAAAACTTTAGTTTTTTATAAGTCTTAATAATACATGATAATACAGAAAATTGTTATTACCTAATTTTACAATAACTTCTTGAAGATTATCTATCACTAGGCTTGAAAAATTTCCTATTTTATGAAAAATACCTGAATTTTCTTGAATTTTCTTAAGCATCATTGTATATTCATCTGTTATTATCCACGGAATAATGTTTGAACAACAATTTATAAAGATTTTCTCAAAAGGAAAACCGAGATTTTGGCATAGATTTTGAGCATCAAGCGTTTTCGATTCACGAATCAATAAAGGAAAAATTATATGAATGTATTTTTTATAAAAATCAACTTTGTCAGTGCAGTCAAGAAGAATATAAGGAAAACTTTCAATATTCCTCTCATGGCACCAATGAGCTAACAGATAATTCAAATTTTTTACAACTATATATTTACAAGATGAATCAATTATTTCAACTTTTTGTAATATCTTCTTTACAATATTTATGTCGACATCTGTAACAGAAAAAAGAAAAATAAAAATTTTAATACAGTTTAATTTTCTATTTTCATAGCTATTTATGATTATTTCTAAAAATATAAAAATATTCACTTAATATATAATTCAATTAATAATTTACTTTTTTTATTATCATGTATAAAAATAAATATAATTAACTGAATTAGTTAAAATCGTTTTTTCTATGCATTGCTAACTAAGAGGATTATATGAATAACTGAGATATAATGTAATGAAATAATTTAAAATTTCAGAATATAAGATATATAAGAAATAATTTTATATGATATTATGCTCATTCAAAATATACACTGGCTTAATATCAAATTTAATTTGTTTTTATTTTTATGTTTATCCCAAATTCTTTAAATAATTATGTTTAAAATCATTTTTTCTGATGACATTATTTTTATTAGCATGTTAAAACACATCACGCTCAAATATGTTATACATAATAATGTCAATACATTTTCTTTCTTCCAACATAAATAAACTTATTTTTAATCAAAAACCATGGATTTTTAAATTAACGACTATTCATTTTGTATACACTCTTCATTTTTTTCACAGTAGCATTTTTTAGATTTAAAAATTATGAAATTATGTATTTATGTAAAACATATTTAATAGATATTTTTATTAAACAATATTATACATTGTTATATTTGCTTAATTTTTTTACATAATGTTAATTTATTTACAGTTATTTACTTTATTTTGTTTATTATTTTATTATTATCTTGATTCCTTTTTAATGTCCTTTATTTTAAGTTTATTTATAGTGCGTTCATGGGTGTGTTGTCTTTAATTCCTTTCTTGTTATTTTTACATGCTTATTGATATTTAGTTATCTCTTTTTTTTGTTATTATTATTCCTTCTCAATGACAATCCTATATATCTTCCTGTTTTTTTCTTTCCTTTTGAATTTTTTTAAGTTTATCTATGATATGTTTTTCTTCTTTTAGTATTTTTTGCCATTGTATCTCCTTGTTTCCTGTCATTTCACAATCTTCTAGAATATGCTTAGTTGTTTCCTGATATTTATTACATAGTCTACATTTTTTGTCTTCTTCATTCAACCAGTGAAAGGTATTCCTTGCTTTATTTCCCAAACGGAATCTGGCGAGAGTTTTCATTCCTATTTTTCTTTTCTCGTACTTTTTTTCGTATATACTTTTCCTATCTAATATCTAAATAGACCCTTTAGAATGATAAGCTTATTCTCTTTGGCATAATTCGATTTTTCGATTTTTGCTAACCATTGTTATTGTTGTTGTTCTATAAGAATAATTTCTGCTTCTTTCCAAATATTCTCGTCATTTTCTGTTTTTATCATCCAATATCTATCCGACCATCCGATGCTATTCCAGAATTCTATCGTTTTTTGTCAAGCATTTTTGTCCATTTCCTGATTTTATCTTTCTTTAGCTCGAATTCTCTTCCATCTTTTAAGGCTACTTTCAGGCATTCTTTCATTATTTTGTTTTCTTTATTCATTCTTATTTTTCTTTCAAAGTTTATCGCTGTTTTAGCTGCCTTGATGTTCAGATTGTTCCTTTTACTAGCTAATCCTTGTCTAATATCAGTATGGCGTCTGGGGTGTTTCTATCAACTGTTAGAGTCCATTTCAAGAATTTTTTTTTTTATTTTTTCAAGTTCACCATATTCCTTCCATCCCTATATGTCCATCCCGTATAGAGCTACGCCATCCATTAATCCATCAAATAATTTCATTTTTAAGTCCTCCTTGAACCATTTTTCTCCTAGGTGTCATATTTTACCCATTTTAGTATTCGCTTTTTGTTAAGTATTTTATATGCTTGTCGTCTTTACCATTTTGGTTAAATATATACCCTAAGTAATTGTGTATTTTGACAGATTCAATGGATTCATCCTTTCATTTAAAGGTTATTTTTTTCTCCCTATATTGTTTTATTGACATTCATATCTAGTCCTTTTTCTTCCAGATTTCTTTAAAATAGCCTTAGAAGTTCCTTTAATTCTACTTCCATTTTGCTAATATTACTATGTCGTCTGCGTATGAAATTGACCTGATTTTTTTAGATCCTACTTTTATATCCGATGTTCTGGCTTTTTCAATGAGCTTTCTATATCTGCCCTGGCTATGTTGAATAATTACCAAATTTATTAGATATTTTCGATCTTCATGTCTTCCTTTGCTTTCTATATCGCCTCTCTTTTTGTATTGTAAGGCCATTTTCATGTCAGCAAAAAATAGAAAAATTTCTCCTTTTTCCTTTTATATTTGTGCGTCAATGTTAACAGGTAAATTGCTTTCGTCGTGCCTCTTTTTTTCTACAACCCATTTGTGTTTCATTGAGTTTTGAGCTTTGTTCAAGATGCTTTTCAATTCTTCTTTTCACAACTTCAGCTAATATTTTATAACCTGTATCCAATAACAATATCCCTCTGTAGTTTTTTGGCACGTTTATGTCTCCTTTTTTATATATGGGGATTACAATCGCGTTCTTTCATTCTTCTGGGATTTTTTGTAGTTTCAATATTTCATTTAAAATAGATGTCATTTTACTTATTACTACTTCACCCCCATATATATTCACATTTAATTTGTAATTTCGTCTTCTCCTGGAGATTTTTTTCAATTTTGAGATAATATTATGGATTTCCAGCTCCTTTATTTTATCAATTGCTTTATCTGACACTCCGGATTTTTTTCTTTTGCTCTTTTTCAATTTGTTTAAACAGTACTTTATCTGTTTCCTCATAAAGTATTTTTAAGTGAACTTCCAGTTCTTAGGAGCTTATGTTATTACAAATATTTTTCTTTTTTATCGTACCTTTTTTTATGAATTTCCAAAATATATGGCCTGTTTTATCTTTCACTGCATGATCGATTTCGTTTTCAATTTGTTTTCTTTTCTTCTTAATTATCAATTTTCTCTGTTTTTGTCTTCCAGCTTTATATTTCCTTACCTGGTTCTATTTTTTGTATTTGTATTCTATTATCGATTTTTCCGACCATTCTGTAACTTGTACCGTTCTTTTCTTTTGGATATATCCTTCAATATCTTTATATAGTCGTTTTAGGAGGGATTGGTGATCCAATTAAATTCTATCTTCTATGACTATCTTTTTTATATTCTCTTCGCCTTCTTCATTTGATATGATATAATCTATCACTGAAGAGCCTCTCGGTTCGTTGTACGTGTATTCTTTCCCCCCCCCCCGTTTTTCCGTTGATGATGTATAGGCCATTTTTATTTAATCATTAAATTATTTCTATTCCTTGTTTGTTTAAATATTTATCCAAGGAGACTCTCTCTTGTATAAATTGACCCATAACGTTAATTCCTCCCCCTAGATCTTTGGTCCTTGCGTTGAAATCTCCTCCTAATATGATTGCACTGTTTACATTGTTCTGTACCCATTCTTCAAAAATTTTAAAATTCTCCGTTCTCTTTTCTCTCATATAAGTTAGTCCGATGTTTATTAATTTCTTTTTGATTTTTATTGTAGTATATGAGAATTCAGAGTTCTTGTTTTCCCAGTGCAATATTTGTATTTCTTTTGTTTTTTTGATGGTCAGACAAAGGACTCCTTTTGTTCTTTCTTTTTTTGCGCTATTTATTAGTAAATTGTAATTTTTTAATTTATTTTCTAAATTTCCTTTAAATTTTTCTTCTGTCCTCGATTCTGAAATTCCTAGTATATCATACTTCTGTATGTATTCCCAGCCTTTTTCTTCAAGTTTATTAATACCCGCTATATTCCAGAAGATTATACTAATATTGTTTTTGTTTATGTCTTTTTTTTATTTTTTTAGTTCCATTATCTTTATTTTCTTTTTGAAACCATTTGTCTTTTTTTTCACTATAAGTTAGTACTTCTTTGTCGTTTATGACTTTATTATCTTTGACCCACTAATTCTTTCCATTATGTTTTAATTCGTTACATTTTTTAACACTATTTTTCTAGTTTCTCCCTTGTACGTGGAGTCCTTTTTGATATAAATGTTTTTATTTTTTTTTTATTCTTTAGAACTTTTTTTACTTTTAGAATGTTCGGTTTATCATTTATATTTTCACAGATTATACCCTACCATGTTCTATGACCTTTTTCTCCTCTCCATGATTTGTTTATGTTTACAGTAACTATCAATTCTTTTTCTATCCAATCTATGACCTTTTTTCTTCATTTATCTTTCCATGATCTAGTTCCGTTATTATTAAATTATTCGTTTTTCTTTCCCTTTCGTTCTCTTCTATTATCCAGTCAATGTTTTTTTCTATTCTCTTCTACCTCTTCTTTTATCTCTATCACAAACTCTTTTATTTCTCTTAATATAGCCATGATTTTTTCTTCCAGATCTTTCATCATTTCTTTATTTTTTTCCATTATTTCATTATTTTTTCTAACATTACGTTGTTTTTTCCCATCACCCCATTGGATAATTTATTTACATTATCAGCTATTCTATCGAAGGCTCCGAAATCTTCTTTTTTTTGATAGCTTGTAGTTCTTGTTGATGTTCTTCTACTCATGTTTACAATTCACTCCTCTCTGTCTTCTTTGTTTATACCTGTCACTTTATTATCGTTTTACTTCTGTTTATCCGACCGTATACTAGAACCTTGATGGTACTGTGTAAAACATATTTAATATATCTTATGTCATTTTTATGACTATTGTATATTGATACTTCCAATTACCAACTACTATCACAGTTTTTTAAATTTCTTCTTGAAAGTATAACTGAGTACTATTTAATTAATATGCCTTTATATTTATAAAAGAATCTTAGTATTTAAATAGAAAATAAAATAGAAAATACTTATAAAATATAAGTAATGTTTTTCATTAGTATTTTCATAAATGTATTTTAATTTTTTAACTAAAATTTTTAATAACTCTAATTTTTTGTTTAATTTCCAGTAAGTAATTATGTATATAGTATTAAATATTTACAATTTTTTTAATATTGAAAAATAAAGAATTGTTAAAGCTTCATTTTTAACATAGTACTATGATATCTAAATTTTTTAAATTATCTCTTATAAAATTTATTTTACTTTTAAAAATGTAGTTTATCATCATAACGATTTTAACAGTATTTTTATTTTTTTTTTATTTAAAAATAATGTATTCATGATGGAAAGTTGTATGAAACATAAAGTAATAATTGAAGTATTTCAATTTGAACATACCGGTATTTTATTAAAATGTGTTAATAATATTTACAATATTGTTTATTTTTTTATTAATGTTAAAGGAATTAAAATACTGTAATATAAAAGAAATAAAAAAACTTTATTAAAATTTTACATTTGTGAATAAAGTTTTAAGTCGAAATTTAAATTATAAATTTCTTTAAAAAAAATTCTTTAAATTTCTGTAAAAATATCTACAGGTATATAAATATAGAATTTCATATATTTACCAAAAACTTTTTGTAATTTTTTTATCAATTATTAATTTCTATTAAATAGGTATATGCTTGTATAATGATCGAATATTGCATACAAAATTGAAATAAAAATTTTGTAAAACCACGGATATAGTTCTGAAAAACCAGATTCTATAAATTGTAAAGAATGAAAAAAGATAACTATATAGAATATTGTAGAAACTAACTATTCAGGGAAATAGAATATGGAAAATTATAATATTATTATGTATTGCAAGTATATTACAAATGATTAATTGAAAATCAATAATATAAATGAAAAATAAATATTAAAAAAAATATAAATGGACGGTATAAAAATTGTAAAAATGTTGAAACGAAAATTTTACATGATTCAATATTGAGAAATAAAGAAAGGCTTATTATTTTCGAAGGCAAGCAGAAGATATTTATAATTAAGTGCAAAATTGAATACTGTACCAGTCGCAATGAAGTAAAATCGACTCTTAATAGAAATAATCAAAAGTAAAGTGTAAAATAAGCGCGTAAAGCGTGGATAGAAAGAAGCATTTCATAAGTAAAATATAAGTAAATATGATCATACGAAATAAATCGGAGTAAAGAATGTCAAGATACAAAAAATTATTTCGTAAAGATTTGTGAAAAATTGAGTCAATTATCAAAAAAAATTCCAAAAGCGATTTATCGTTTTAAATTTCCGCCTCCTCAAAGTTTTATTACTAACTGACTACAATTAAAAAAAAACTGTATTATCTTTTATAAACAAATAGATTTCTATATCTATAATAATTTTAATATTATTTACATGAAGAAAAAAAATTCATTTTTTTTTTAAACAATATTTAACAAAAATAAAAGAAAAACACTGAGAATAAAGACAATAGCAAACAAATATTATCTAAAAAGTAAAAGAACTGTTAGATAACATGAAATTTATAAATAATAAAAAAGATAATAAGAATAAAATTGATTGTCTATACAAAGAAATAGAAAAACTTATGACAAACATGGAAGAAAATATGAAAAAATCAATATAAATAAATCTAAAAGAGCAAAAGTGATTAAAAACACGTAAAAGAAACATGTGACATATAAGTGAAAAATTAATATCAAATAAAAAAAGTTCATTCATCATATTTACAGTTATAAAAAGTTATAAAACAAAAAAAATTATGAGAAAAGCGATATAAAAATATAAATAAAATTTTTTAAATGTAGAAAAGATAATAGAATAATAATAATATAATGAACACTTAGAATCGAAAAACAAATGCATCGTTATAAGAGGGGAAAAAAATCAATATGATAAACATTTAAAACGTTGCATGTTTATAAAGAATTAGATATGAATTAATTATAAAGGATAAAATTCATAATAAACAAAAATGTATATTCTAACTATTAAAATCATCGAGAAAAGAGTGTAACCTAGCTAGTTTCAAAATGAAAAGATAAAAAAAAAAAAATAATAAATAAAAATAAAGATATTCATAACATGATAGGCATGAGAGAAAAGAGAAAAATAAATATCTCTCTTTGAGAGGTGGAAAAGGGTAAACACAAAAACTTGAAAAAAAGACAGAGATGGATAATAAACAATTGGAAGCTTTTTTAAAAATGTATCCAAATTTTACGACAGGAGTCTAAAAGTAGATTCATGAATTTAGACAGAAGGTGAAAAAAAACGAAATAGATAAACTGGCCAAGGAAAATTATTCTACAATAAATAAAGGTAGTTGAAAGAGTTGGAAAAAAGGGGAAACCAAGACTACTTAGAAAAGAACAGACGACAAAAACAGCAAGGTATGAGAATTAAAGGAAATGGGAATAAAGGAATTGAAATGGATGATACAGGTGAATGAGCCATAAAAAAACGAAGAAATTTTAAAAGAAATAGAAGTATGGAAAGAAAACAAACAGTAAAAAATGAGAAATATTATAAGAAAGGATGCTAGAGAAGCAAAAATAAATAGTGTGTTAAAAGCAGGAAAGAAAAAAAATAAATATAAATAAAATATAAGAATGGTGAGGACATACATAAATTAAAGAAAAACCAGTATAATTTTAAAGGATAGAAATTATGAATAAAAAAATATTTAATATTGTCAGAGGGAAAATGGGAGAGAAATCCTCAAACAATTCAAGAATAAAGGAAGATAAATGAGAATAAGATTTCATAAAATAATTATGGAAGACAAAGCTTTTAAAGCGATAGGTGATTTCGAAGATAATATAAAGTGCAGTGAGGATAGCTACTACAGAAAGAGAAAAGACATACAGGTAGCAGAAAAAAAAGAAGGAAACGAAAATAATAAAAAGAATAAGGGAAAGAATGGAAAAGGTAATAAACTACAGAAAGCAGAAACAATAAAAATAGAAAAATTAAACAAATAAAGAAAAATAAAAATAGCATTCTAAAATATAGCTGAATTAAAGAAAATGGAAGAATGAATGGCTCAAAACTGGAAATTTAGAACAGGAAGTGATAGGATTGATTCAAATATAGATGAAAAGAAAGAAAAAAGGATAGAATAAAAAATTAAAGATTATGAGTTGTCATGAAGCTTATTACAATATAAGTAAAATAAAGAGAAAACAGAAAAGGAAAAGGAAAAAAGTGGATGATGCTATGAAAAAAAATTAATAATGCAGAAATAAGAGAAATAAACATAAATTCGGGAGATATAATATAAATTCGTAAGATCACAGGAACGTGTTTGATAAAAAAATATAAAATATTGTAATGTTATGATAGAATATGCAGAACACCATATGAGAAAAAAAATAAAGGACAACCAAAATTTTGAACGCAGATTTTAATGCGAGACGAAAAAAAGAGGATAAAATATTCCAAGAATAAGACAGTAAACAATGAATGTAGGTAATTAATTAAGTGGATTAGGAAAAGGTGGTCTATTATTTTGAATAATAGAAAGAGAGGAGAGAAATAAGAAGAGGAATACACAATACCAGAAGTGAATCATCGGTGATCAACTAGTTAATGAAGAAAGTGGAAGATAGATGAAAGTATGCTGGTAGCATGCAGCACGATTTAACCATTAATTGGTGTAGATACAGTTGCAAGAGGATATGATGGATGGGAGTGAGTGATTATTTTAATCCATGAAAGATTATAAAATGAATATTAAACTTAATTGAATAAAATGAAATATATACTGATTTTCATTATCATAGTGTAAGAGTTCTACTGTTTTAATTATTTTTTTCTTCCATTCTTCTATAAACCAAAATTTTTTTAATATATAATTATATATTTATTTATTAATTATATGTTATTATAATAAAAATATATAAAAATATAATTCTGATAGTATCTTGTTTTTTATGCGTATATTTATTAATAGATTAATGATTATCTATAATTATAAATAATTTAATTTAAAGAAAATTTATTATAAAAAATTATTTGTTACCTTTGTCGACAATGATTCGTAATAAAGTAATTAACGCAGAACCCTGAAAAATATTTTTACTGCAAATAATAACAGCTAAAATTTGAAGAGCACTAGTACTTCTTAATAATATTTCCTCTTGTAATTCATTATTATTTAATTCTCTTTGTATTAGAAAAATTTTATAAATAGCTTGTTTCAATTTTTCAAAAAAATTAGATTTCCAACTATAATCAAGTTCTCGTAAAGAAAATATCGAGTACAAGTATTTCAAACTTTCTAATCGAACGAAATAATATGGACTATTTATGAAAGTTATAAATATTTCATCGCTCAAAACATCAACTTTAGTACTATAAAATGCATTGTACCTAACGACACAGTTTAAGCACCGAACTAATGATATATGAATTAGTTGCCCAAACATGCCTTTAGCAAAATGATCATGATAAAGTTTGCAAATCAGTAAAACGTTATATATATTAATATTATCTTTATCTTCTATACACATAATTTTCTCTAAAACTTTTGGCAATAATTGTAATAAATAATGAGTAATTATATTATCTTTTTGCCACTTTGCAAATAATTCCATTATAAAGCTTACTAATAGCTCTATAAATTCTTCAGTAATAAGATTATTTGAAATATTACAAAATATGTTTAGGATTGTAATAACACATTTCACATCACTTTGAATTGATAAAGAATATTTTTTAAGTTTCAAGAGTGTACTCGCTATTTTAATTTGTAGTTCTGATATTTCAGTTCCAGCATTTATACAACAAAATAATGCTAAAATTATTTTTGCATTTATTTTGCATTCAAATATTTTTGTCTCTGACTCAAATTCTTCATTTTCAATTTTTGATATATTATATATTCTTTTAAGAAATTGAAAATTTATTGAATTCAAAATAATATCATTAATTTTTTCATCATATTTTGTTTTATATAGTAAAATTAAGGATTTTGTTACTTCTAATGTAAATCTTCTCGTTTTAGACCAATTAACATTTATTATTTGATCAAAAATTTTGGATAAACAAGTTCTGAATTCTCTTACAAGACTAAATTCATTAAAATTACATTGAATCATTTTCATTGATTTCAAATCTGAAATAACTACAGCAATCAATGTTGTTTTTATAATATATGAGCTTAGATCCTTTTCTGCATCATTTGTGTGAACGATTTGTATTAAACTGTTGATTAAAAAATCTAAATCTTCTATCATATATGGATTAGCTATATTATCTTCATTTAACATTTGTATATTTTGTTCATCAGGTTGATTAATGAATAATTCTGGTCTAAATTTAAGCGACAAATAACACCATTCAATATCTTCTATAGCCATTACATTCATATCATTATAAAATTCATGATTTAAATTTATATAGTTATTATTTTTTTTATTTACTTGAGATTTAATTTTAAATGATTTGTACCAATATTTTAATGTAAAACCAATTAAAATTTTACTAAATTCTTCAATTGGCAAAGATATTGTTAATCGTGAATTTAACGTGTTCAAAGTCCACTGCAATAATTGAATTTTTAAAGAATTATTTGTTAATGATGTTTCATTTATATCACAATTGTTAATGTCTTGTGGTGAAACAATATTTTCACATAATATTCTAAGAGTCTGCAACCTATTAATTCTGACGACTGATGATTTTGGCTCCAATCTAATTTTAAAGGTGCGCCTGGATAATTTGATATTCTGTCAACAAATACATAGCTTTGGTATTAAAAATAGATCCTTTTTTAATAATTTCATTGTGACTCATACTTAAATACCTAAAAATTAAAAAAATAGTATTTAAGAATTATCATTTCTATGAAAATATATTTATTTAAACAATTTTTTTAAATTTCTTCAAAATTTGATATACATATCTAATGATAATGAAAAAAGATGAAAATTTAATACATATTACATATTTTTATTTTGATAATTTATTTAAAATATGAGGAAAAATAATTTGTATATTAACAAATATCTCTTAAAAACAAATAAACTGTATTGAAAACTTTTTTTCATTATATACATTATTATCTGTTAAATTCTCCCTTATTTTGATTTCTTTTAAAACATATAACATAATTTATAAATTAAAACTGCATTAGAAAGATATTTTACACAAAAAATTTGTTTAAAAAAGATTTAAATGATTGTAATATATATATTTAGAATAAAAATTAATTTTTATCGCAAAATAAATTATTTTATTAGAAATTGTAAATAAAGAAAACATATTACCTTAAAACTGCATCCCATATTTTATCCCAGTATATTCTTAAATCATCTTGTTTATATCTAATTTCATTTTGAACAAAAACTGTAGAAAGTTCACATAAACTTTCCATAATATAAAAATGTTTACAAGCCTGACTCAATAACTTTATTATAATATCTAGAAATTCTAAGTATTCTTTAAATTTTAAACAATCAGGGTATTTTTTATACAAAACTATTGCTATTTGAATTATAGGCCAGGCTCTCTCAGGATCTGTGTCATTAACAAGATCAACTATTTTTTCCTGATCATCAGAAATCCGCCTTTTTTTTTTAGGTTGAATATATATACTATCATGAAAAGTATTTGATTGTGACAAATTAGGTAATTTATTAAGTATTTGTTGTCTAAAAACTAAAACAAAGCAATACATATATAAAAATCTTTTGCTTATATTTGACATTAATTAAAAATAAATTCAACTACATCTTTAATGCAATAAAATAAATGTATGTAAAACATGTAAAATATATTCATTAAATTAAACTCTGTGCAAAACATTAGAAAGTTTTAGCTATTTTAATAGTTTACTAATTCTTTACCAAATATTATGTATAAATATTTGGTTAAAAATTTACTTTTTATGAATCAACTTTTCACTTTACTTGAATCTTTTATATGAAGTAAGTTTTAATAATAATTTTAATAATTACAAAGTTTAAATTTCATAAATGTTTGTCAAAGATTAATTATATTTTATAAGCATAATATTATATATATTAATAATAAATATTCAATAAAGTATAAAATTAATTTTTTTAATTTTATTGAATTTTATATCTTATTAAAATGTACTGTGTATATTTTACACAGTAACATATAACAAATTTTCTATATAATTTTTAGAAACTACACGTATAATTTAAATATTATTAAATAAACATATCTATATAATAGTGCAAATAAAAAGTAAAATTATACAGACAACATAACTCATTTATAATTATACAATTATATTATTATTATAATATAATATTTATTATACAAATTTATTATGCAAATTATTATTATAAAAACTTATTGTAGATTAGAGAATTTACCAATAATAAACTGAATAAAATTACTATTAAAAATATTTAAAAAGTAAATATTTATGTGTATTTATAAAATAATTTAAATTTTTATTTCAATTCAAAATTCCACAAATCTTATGAATATAAAATTGCATAAATAATTTACTTAAAAATGAAAAATAATTGTACCTTGAGATATTAATTAGAAATTTTTTTTGTCAAACTTCATCAATTTATATAAATTTATATAAATAAATAACAGAAATGAATTTGCCCTTGTGTAATAAGCATGTCTAATTTAAATAAAATTTACTGAATATTATGATTCTTATTAATTTTATTTGTAAATTGAAGAAACAAGTTGTTCGTTAAAAGTTGATACAATTATTGATATTTTTTAATTTACTTAAAATCTAATAATAAATTATTTTTTACTAAAATATGTAATTGTATTAATAATTTAGTAATTCTTCATATAAGTCGAAAGAATAAAATCAGATACATTATTTTATATTTTAATAAAATAATTGAATAGTTTATCAACCTATTAGTTCATTTTAAAACATTTATATGTACACTTACATATTTATCTACTGTTTAAGAAAAATTTTAATAAATTTTAAAAATAAAATATCTCAATAAACTCAATTTTCTTACACCAATTTTCAGTACTACTTTTTCATTATTACTTATGATATTAACTATTGTATTTAGAAATATTTAGAAATATAATTAATAGTAATCTGAATAATATATATTCATCTATTTTACAACTGGAAAATATATTTTTTGATAGTATTTCTCTACTATTACTCTTTTTTATTTTAATTTTGACAACTGAAAATTATTTTAATCTAAATAAATAATATATATTTAGTTTATAAATATATTTACCTTCACAAGCCAAAGCAATAAAAGTATTTGATAAAATTGTAGGTTTTATGTCATTTAGAATCATTTTATACAATAGATATAAAATTGCCCTCCATCTTTCATCATTAAAAGTATAATAAATATCATCACCTAAAACAGTACCATTTGGATGATGAACTTGTATTAAAAGAAGATATAGCTTATATTTTTCTTCTGGTCCTTTAAGATTAATCATTGCTAATGGCATATTTTCTGCAAATTGACACAGAATAAATCTACTATCTGTTGCAATTTGTTGGCACACTGTGTAAGTTAATTTAAATAAAATATCAGTTGATTTAATTTTATATATTTCATAATTTTCCAAAAAACCAGCTGAAAATAATATATTTTAATTTTTTAATTTAATCAAGATAAGTATTTTATTAAAATATATGTACCAATCACTGGTAAAAGTTTTTTTGTTTCAAATAATAGAGTTGATAAAGAACATCCATATCGAACAATGAGTTCTATTGTTTGAAGAAGTTTTACATAATCAATACTTAGAACTTCATTTTTTAAAATAGAAATACAAGCATTTAATAATTCTTGCCATTGATTAGAGTCAACCAAAATTCTTTGTGATCTTTCTTTTAATACATATTTTTTCAAAACTCCTAAATACATTTCGTAAAACTCTGAATAAACATGAGCATTTTTAGCTTCTAATATTTGCAGATTTGAAATAACAATATCTCTTGGTTTCAAATAATAGTTTGCTTTATCTGATGTAGAATAAACAAGTTTTATAATTCTTTCTTTGTCAAGTTTTCCTGAGTTTCCATTAAGTTTACTAATTCGATTAATTTCCTTTATTAAAATAACAAAAAATACATTCATCAAATTTCTAATCAAATTTTAATAAATATAAAAACAAAATATTTTGAAAAATTACAAGTATAAATAATTCATGTACAACATTAAAAATATCATTCCAAGAATATGTATTATAATTTATATTTGATTCAGGATGTCTAGAATATTCAGTTATTTGTTTAAAATCATCTTCTGAATTGTCATCCCAAAATTCTAATAAAAGTTTAATTGCTTTCTATAAGAAAATATACAAATTAAAACAAATTTTTAAAGTCTTATGAATTTAAATAATCATTTTTATGTACCTTGTAATCAGTTACTTTTTTACTTTTCGCTAATGAGATAATTTGTCGAAGTCGATCTTTAAAAGTAGGCATTTCGTAATTATAACAAATAAGTGTGTTTAATAATTTAAAGTTAAAGATTTTATAATTTTTTTATGACATACTAATTGTTTATAAATAAATAAGTAGTTGTATAATGTATCACTTAACTCTGCTTCTTCATCACAATTAAAAGACACAAAACAATGCAATCATTGCATAAAATAAAAAAACATTTGTGAGTTCTTAATCTTTTCTATTCGACAATACCCATTTTGAGAACCCTTATACCCCTTATATTTTTCTTGAATTACTAAATAATGAACAAGTCTATAACATATCTTACAAATTTAAAATCGATATAAATTGAAATTCAGGCTAAAACATCTACAAATATTATTTTATTATAACTAAGTAAAAGAAAAACTATAAATTTGTTAAAATACAATTTTATTTATTTTATTTAAAGAAATTGTAAATTTGATTTTGTTACCAACATTTAAAATATTTAAAAATATGAAATACTTATTGAACTTTTTAAAGTTGGTCAAGCGTTCAAGATAAATTCGAAACAATTTAGATATTGACTTAAAATACTTATTACAATCAAACTATTGATTTTTTAGTAGATCAATAAAAAACGAATGCATGTATAGGAGCTAGGTGAATTTTCTTACGTTTTTCGTTGAATTTGATCTTCCTTATTTTTTCAAAAATTAAAAATTGAACTCGAGTAACAAATTTTTTCCACTGATAACTAATTTAATTTACATCATTTCTTAATGTTTTGGGGTACAAAAAATTGATCACCAACCAGTTTAATTTCATTGAAAAATTAGCTAAATATCAAATAATTTTTTAAATATAACGAAAGAACTGAATTTCTAACTAAAAATATAAATAGAAAATACTAGACACAAACGAAATAGGTACTAGATAACTTAAATAAATTAGCTCAAACAAAATATGAATTGTATGTAAATAATAATTGTATAAACTTAAATTTTCATAATTGTACATAATTCTAATTTTATTAAATATTGAGATATTTCTTATAATAAAACTTGAAATTTTTAGATTAAAAAATTTATATTAATAATAGAAAAAAAAATTCAGAACTGAAATTGGACCTTAGATATTATTAAGGATAAATACCAATTATTATTATCATAATAATAATAGTATATCACTTTAATCAATTCTTGAAACTCATACTTAAATTTTATATAAAGTTGTTCAGAAACAGACTACGCAAAAAACTTTCATTTACACAAAAAATTACTTAAAAAAAAAATAAAATACTCGTTTTCCTTATTTTTTAAAATTACTATCATTTCTTAAATTATGATACGATTCTTCAGTTATTATATGATATTTACGTCACAGGTAAAATATTATTTCACGTTCAAATTTTTCGATAATTAACTTTTAATTAAATAATATATACCAAAAAATACATGTACATATCAACAAAACAATATTTTGCTCAGTGTAATTCAAATTTGAGTATCCAATAATATTTTATTCAATCTTCAGTTATTTTAACGATAAAAAACTTTTTCTTTGATTAACCAAAAATTTGACAAAAATAATCGACTAAAGCTAAAAACGAATTAGTTTCTGTATGAAAACTTTCTATAATTAATTTTCAATCATGTAAACAAATATAAAGAAAAATAATAATCATCTTACTGTAATAAAAAAAATTATTAATAAAATGCAGTATTATATTGTTTTTTCGAAAAATTATTTTTAAATTATTTATATTATTAACGTTTAAATATTTATATATTTTTTAGTATATTTAAATTATCGATTATTTAAAAAATCATTGTTTAATTAAACATAAAAATTTAAACTAAAATTTAAAGAATATTGTATTACCTGTTATATAATTGCTTCATCTTAAAAGCTCATTCCTAATTAAACTTGTTTAAGCATCGTGTGAACTTTTTATGTTTATTGTTGTAGTCCTGAGATCTAAAACATCATTCAGACATTATAAACGTAAATCTGGAAAAAGATATGAAATTCATTTTTAAATGATAATATTTTTTATCTTATTCAATACATATGTAATTATATCATTTTTTGCTTGTCATTAGTGCAATAAAAATTATAATATTTAAATTAAAATATCTATCACTTTAAAAAAAAAAGTTTAAATATGGCAAGGAAGTGAATTTTAAATGAGCCAAATATGTATATATTATAATATATAATATTATAAAACATAGTAATGTATAAATTTATGTAAAGATATATAAAATAATTGTTACCCTCGTGTTAGGAAAGGGAATCGTCAAATCAAGATATCGGTTGATTTTACCCTTCTAACTCGTCTACGTCTGATAAAAACTGAAAAGTAATGGATAAAATAAGACAGTTAGGAAAGCGAAATTCTAACAATGAAAAGAAAAATATTAATATCAAAAAATTATTCAAATAGATTGAAGAGAGACAACTTTTCATTCAGAATAATAAGAAAAGAAGAGATATGATACAGATTTCACTTATACTTATGCGGCAAAGCTAGTTTGACCAATTTCACCAACAGTTCAGTGATAGATGTTATCATCATAAACAAAGAGACAAATAAGATGATGGAAGAAATAAAGGTAAAACGTAGAAGATAATTGGATGATCAGCCATAAAACTATCAGATATAAAACTGCACTCGCTAAGAGATAAAAAGAAATACCTGGTACGATCAGAAGTAAATACAGAAAAATCAAAGTATCAAATAGAGGATATGAAAAATACAATAGTGGAAGAATCCAAAACAAATATTGGAGAAATCGACAGAATAATTGGAGATAAAATCAAAAAAGTTGGGAAATACAAAGTGGTAGGATAAGAAATATTGTACGAATGAATGCAAGTTTAGGAAAAAGTAAAAAGCATAGAGGGATGAAAATTCGGAGAAAGATGAGATAAAATATATTAGAGAAAAAAGGAACAATAAAAATAACAAAACAAGAAAAAATGGAAAAGACAGAGAATTAGAGGAATCAATAGAGGAAGAAATAGAAAAAGAAAAAATAACACTGAGAAAACAATTTGTAGATTGGTTAATAAGGAACGAAAAAACGTACAAGAAACATTTAGTAGCATCTCCAAGAAGGATGGGCTGGTTCAGTTTCAGAGTATCTTTACGGAGAAAAACGCGAATAAGAAAAATGCGTACTGATTACAAGAAGTTAACTCTTTTTTGTCAAGTTCTTTCGACTTTCTATTAATTTTATAAATTCAATTAATTTTCTTTTACAATAACAAATAACACCTTTAATAAAAATTTTAATCGTGTTTTAATTAAACAGAAACAATATATTTTAAAAAATTACAAGTATAAACAATTCATATACGATATTAAAAATATCATTCCAGAAATACGTATTATGTATAATATTTGATCCAGAATTTCTAAAATATTTTGTAAAAATTATTTGCTTAAAATCAATTTCTGAGTTATTATTCTAAAATTCTAATAAAAATTTCATTACTTTCTACAAGAAAATATACAAATTAATATTCAAGAGAAGAAGAGATAACAGAAGAGAATATGGGTATGGAACAGATAAATTAGAAAAAGTAAATTTTATATTTTATATTAAAATTTATATTAAAAATTAAAAAGCTAGAAAAAGTGTGTGAGATAATCAAAAAGCTAAAAGTGAAAAATGCTCGTAAATATTAATGGAGTAATAACAATAAACCGGCTTTTTCTCTTACTGAATAAGAATATATGTGTGGGTCAATGATTAACAATAAAGAAAATAACACAAATAGTTGTATCAATAATTATATATTATATAATTCTCATATGAATTATTTATACGCTTAATACAGTATATAATTATAAAGTTATCTATGATTATGCCAGATATCTATATATATAGCAATATAATAGATACAACTAACTGACTAAAATAAGCAGCACGCCCAATGACGCTGTAATAAAACAAAGCGGTCATTGTGTAGCTACTAAGAAAGTGCGACAACCACATAGTGCAACGGTTTCAACTGAAACACATGCTGTTTTCTTACAGATATTAATGTGAAAATTTTGAATCATAAAACTTTAAGCTGAAAAAATTTCTGATAGAAGAAAGTATTCCTGAAGCTTGGAAAAGCGATATTCTGGTTTTGAATACCAAAAAGAGGAAAGAGTAAATTCAAAGAGTTATAGACATTGTATTAATAGGTTCAAGGTATAAGATCTTTAGAGAGTTTAAAAACAGATTGAATAAAGCTATGAAAATTAACAAAAAAGACAGTGACATCCAATTTTATTTTAGAAATGAGTAAAGAATAATAGTTATCATGTATATGTTAAAAGCAGTGATAGAAGTTCAGCTTCAGAAGGAATAAATGTACTCTGCTCACTGTCTTCATGGATGTGAGGTCGAGTTTTGATAGAATCCACAGCAATATGAGGAAACTTGGAAAACTGACATAAATAAGTATTTTTGATTGGCATACGACAGACAATAAGAAATGTACAAAATTTAAAGCATGAAGTAATAGAGAAAATAGTTACGAATATAGTGGTTAAGCAAGATATCTTCTGATTTTCATGTTATTAGTAATTAAATCATTAGTAAACATGTATTGATATTATTCCGACTACGTGGTTTTTCGTTTAAAACTAAAAAAGTGCTAAAAGAATAACTAAACATTTTTTTAAAACGTCTGGAGAGAAAAGAAATAGGCTACCTATAAATATTTTTTGATAATTTAAGAACTTAAATTATTTTTCTTAGCAGAAAAAGGGTTCGAATTAAAAAAAATAGCGTTATATTGACAGAGAAGAGAGTAAGATGTATTAAACAGACTCAAATACCTAAGATATGGGTTAAAAGAAAATAATAGAAAAGAAGATCACTCAAAGCAATCGGCAAAAAGATAAACATAGTGGAAATATAAATTTACTACATCTTGAAAAGGTGGTTTCAGAAAAACATAAATGAAACTAAACCTATTGGATGGGCTTTTAAAAAGTATGTGACTGTATAGGACAAAGTTTTAGGAATAGAGCAGTTGTGAAATTGTGATTTTGTATTAATTTTATTACTTTTTTTGTTGCTTTAACGTTTAACGTTGCTTTAATCCTATTATTTTAATCTCTTCTACCCTATTTCTTTTTGTCTTCAGCATGATTTAATGTTCTTTTGTATTTTTTTCAATGTTTAGAATCTATATTATATATATTTTTTAATTTTTATGAACTATGAGCAATATTTAAAAGTCTAGAATAATATTAGTTATCTTTTCCAATAATTCTTCCAATAATCTTTTCCAATTTTCTAATTGTAGTTAAGTGGGTATACTTACTATATCCTGATTATTTACTTTTGAATATAACTCTATTTTCTCCTTCCTACCTCCCTTTTTCCTAAAATACAAGTTTTTAAATATTCTTCCAATTCTCTTTCAGTTGTCAAAAATTGTAAGAAATTGAGTTCTTCTTACTAATAGTAATTCCTGAGATAGTAATAATAATTTTATAATATATTAATAGTAATTCTATTCTAATTCGATAATAGTAACTCTTTAATTCTTCCTGTAGGTCTCCTAACGCTATGTTAAAGAGTGGATTTCAGTAGCCAACCTTGTCTTACTCCTCCATTTGTTCTAATTTTGCTAATCATCTCCTTCTCCATCCTTATTTTAATTACTGACTTCTTAAGCAATTCTCTGGTCTAATACTGACACAATTATAGAATCAGATGTGGAGTATGAACATATAAAAAATTTCTCAATTGTTGTTTGAAAAATTATTTAAAGGCCGGATCACGCAAAATAGTAGAAAAATTTCAATGCAATAGTTATACCATAATAATAGTACGTAAATTAATGGATTTTTTACTATTATAAAATCATTCGGTTACTTAGCATTAATTTTAGAATATATAAATATAATTATTTTATAAATAAAATTACAAATAAAATAACGCAGCGTTCATTTGCAGATGAAATACAAGACTGTGCTTTTGAGATTATCATTAAAACCTGAGAAGTATGAAAATCTATTACAAAAATTTTTTTTATCCTGGTTTTCCAGAATAATGGTATAAAAAAAGAAGCCTCAAAATTTATATTTTTAAATTTACTTTTCTAATTAATAGATATAATAACTTAAAAAATAAAGTTATATTATAAGAAATATCATGATTTGGTGTAATTAAAATTATGTACAATTAAGAAAGAATTTAAGGGGAATACAAATATTTTGTTGAATCTTGCAGTTTATTCATTTAAAGTTATCAAGCATTTGTAGGCGCATGCGCCTTGTATCTTCTTTTTAGCATTTTGTGGCAATTCATTTTTTTTCTTATATTTAAAAAACTATATAATACTTAACGGCTTATTCGACTAGGTAATTTAAGTTAGGAACTATTTTATACATCTTAAAACATTAAAGCAACGAAAATTAAATAAATTATCGGCGAAAAAAATTTAAAAATTTGTAACCAAAAAAATTCAGTTTTAATTTAATTTTTTTTAAACTAAGGAACACTAAAGTAAATAAAAAATGTAAGCAAATTAATTCAATTCCAATACATCCACTCATATTTTTTTATTGATATAGATAAAATTTAGTCATTATATAATAAAAGTGGTCGGTATTTTAATAATGTCATCCACCAATTGTATGCAGTAAGAAATATTCAATTCCAAAAATTAGAAAATTTATGTATAAGAATATAAAGATTAAATATGAATATTTAGTCTTATAAACATAATCTTCCGTTGCACTCGGAGAGCAGCGTTAATAACAACAGTATTAAAAACAACACTTGTTTGGATAGTCAATTAATATGGAAAATTATGATAGTAAGTATTATTGTGTTTAATTTCGTTTACATAATGTAAAAGTTTATTGAAAATCTATTTTTCAGACTATTATGATAATGACTATAATGATGTACATATAGAAAACGACTATCTGAGTGGATTATATGATGTATTAACAGCAGATGAAAGTGCTGGTATGTCTCGTGATGATGACAACCACAGTGACAATTTGTCTTCTGGTGTATTTGATGTTGTTGGTATAGACATTGACGAAGATGATGAAATGTTGACTTACGATGATGGTTTAAGTGAAGCAAGTACTGTATTAAACGAGGATCATCATCAACCAAGTCAGTCAGGTACTGATACAGAAGTTGATTTCAATCAAGATGCAGATGATGAAGACATTGTTCAGTGTAAATACTACAATTTTCTTTTTTTAAATTCATATTTGTTATAATATAAATACAAATAATTATTTATTGCAGCACCAAAAAAGATTAAATTAGATAAAGAAATTAAAAAAAATGAAAAAACTGTTATTATTGATGATTTATTTGATGAAGATCAAAAATGTCCAATATGTTTAGAGATTTGGAGTAATGCAGGAGAACACAGGCTTTGTGCATTACGTTGTGGTCATCTTTTTGGTCTTAAATGTATTGTACAATGGTTTAATATTGCACAAAATGCTAGTGCAAGAAAATGTCCAGAATGTAATAGAAAAGCATCGAAAAAAGACATTAGAATTTTATATGCAAAAAATCTTCGTTGCATTGACACAAGGGAAATAGAAAAACTTAAACAAGAAATAAAAGTAGTGGTTAGTAAAAATGAATTAACTGAAAATGAACTTAAACAATATAAATCCAAAGAAATAGTGTATGAACAACAATTAATTTCTCTGAAACAAAAGATTTTGGTATTAGAAAAAACCTTAAAATCAATAACATCCGAGAGAAATAATTTTAGTGTACAATATAAAAATATAGTTTTAAGGAAAAATAAAATTTATGATATTTGTAATAATAGTTCTTGTAGAGTAATGGCATACAATCCATGGCATAAAATTTTAGTAGCCTCATCAGGCAAAGCCATTAATAAAATATTTATGGACTCACTTTCTATTACTTTAAATCATGATATTCATAATGGACCCATAAGAGATATAGCCTTTCAAGATCGACACCCAAATATTCTTTTAAGTGTTGCATTTGATAAAAAAATCATGTTGACAGATATAAGAAGTAATCTTTTAACTCATAGCTATCAAGAAGAAACAAATTTATGGAGTTGTTGCTGGTCAAATTACAGTAATCAAACATTCTTTGTAGGAGGAGCAAGAGGTAACATTACTGAATATGATATACGGTTTTTACAATCCAGAATTTCTACAAAAGAAAATAATGAAGACAGGTAAAAATTGTTTTTAAATCAAACATAAATTTCAAGTTTAAAATCCAAAAACTTACTTTATTTGAAATTTAAAATTGATTTTATTGAACATTTTAATTAAAAAAATTAATTAATTATTTAAATTTATATTTATTATTTTATTTATTTGATAATATTTATTTTAAAACTTCAACATAATATTTTAAGTATTATTATTTGTATGAAAAATATTTTTAATGATTTAATTAAAAAACTTAATTATATTGAGCTATTTATCACTAAGTATATTTTTGTGTATAGATCTCCAGTTGTATCTCTTGCTTCAGTTCCAACAACTAGTTTAACTCTTCAAGATGGAGGTTATTTAGCATGTCAATTAAATTCATGTTATGCATATAGTTTCAAAGAAGGTAATTATATAGGTAATCGAATTGATATTGAAGGACCTTTCACATCTTTGCGTTACAATAATAAGGATGATCATGTATTACTTTCATGTCGAGCAAATGCTAAATATCCTTTTGTACGGCATATGGTTTGTACAATCGAAAAATACAAAGACCAAATAAAATTCAATATAATACATTCATTTAATGCTGGTAATACACAAAAATTACTGTCAAGACCTTGCTACATAAATCTTCAAAATGATACAATAGTACTTGCTAATAATGAAAATTTAAACAGTATTGTAGCATGGAGTATATCAACTGGTAAAGAAGCTTTCAATATACCAATTTCTGAACCTGTAGTTGATGTTTGTTTCTTTGAAAGTAATACTGTATATCAAGCTATTCTGACTTCCAACAAACTTCACCTCTACCATCAATCAGTTTCAAAATCTTAGTTTAAAAATAATTTGTTAATAACAGTTATAAATCTGAATTAATATATGACTAACTTAGTACAACCAAATTTAGCTTTTTATTGAAAACTTGTATATATATATATACCAAATATTTATAAATGAATATTGTACAATAATTTATATTTCTATTTTTTTTATTTAGTTATTAAATATTAGGTTTCTACCTTATTTTTTATAAAAAAAATATAGTATACAATATTGAAGATTAGCTGCTTCATTAAAAATGATTTAAAACAATTTTTTTTAATTTATTGTAACTTTTGTAATATTAAATTATAAGATTTACAGTTGGTTCACAAAAATTTTATAAATAAAATGCCAATATTGTAACAAAATCTATTAATTCATAAATCATTTACCTTGAGTATAGATCATCCTTTGTAAATTTATAAATTTTATTTCTATATAAAAAAATAGGATCATAATTTAAATATTAAAGTATTATTTGTAACTTCAAGAATTTTATAAAATTATATATTATTAATATCAAAACAATTTTTTTAAATTTAATTATGAATTTAAAGTGCTATAAAATATGTATAAACATTTAAAATAGAGCAAACACTCGAATATTAATCCAAATGTATGTATTTATAATTATATGCAGGTATTAATTTTAAGGAACACAATATTTATAAATTAAAAATGAGAAATAAATGTTTATTTTAAATAATAATAATAATAATAATAATAATAGTAACGCAATTAGTTCAAGAACTATATTATAAATATTTTTAATCTAAATTTCATTTTTCTTTGACTGCATGTACAATATTAAGTTTAGTATAGTATTTCTTTAATATAATTCAAAAGCTTTTGATTCAACGTTATTCATAAATTTATCACGATGCTTTCTGAAAATTGAATCAATGATTATTTTTCATTATCAATGATAATAAATACATGGATCACCTTCTGGTTGTAATATAAACCATTTGATTACCATTAAACAAGTTGAAAAAATCAACCTTTAAATTCTTTATATTAACAATACAAATGCATTGATATAAATATATATTTTTCTAAATTGAAGAAATGATATGTTTTACTTATTAAAAGTTTTTTAAAAATTATTTCAGATTAAAATATACAACATTTTTAAAGATGAATCAATTCATTGTAAAATGACTAATTTATTCTATCAGACAGTGTTTCGTATTATTTGTTCAGTTTAATATATTCACGAACAATATTTAACTCTATTTTCAGCCTTATTTTTTCGATTAAATGTTTTCATCAATCAAATAATGAATAATTTGTTTCGGATTATACAAATAAATTTTTCGTTAAAAATGCATAAGTTTTGAATCACGATAGCTATAATAGTATTAAAGATAATAATTTTAATTTTTGCGTGAATCAAAATATTTAAATAAAACTATTCATTATTTAAAAGTAAATACATTCCACTAAAAATATAAGATTTACTCAGTCACAATTTTTGCTCATTCTTCAACATATAATTTAACACCAAAAAATGTACAAAATTCTAATATCTATACGATATTAATGTAAAAAAAGTTCTTTTTACAAACCTCTTTTATTTTTAAATAATTTTTTTATATTCATATTCCGTTTAATTTGACCAAAGAATAAATTGTAAGATTTAAGTAAGGTATAAAAACAAATTTTGAATATAAAAATAAAGTAGTACTTTACAAATGTTATAAGTCAACAAATGCTTTTTTGTAACTGTTTTTAAATAAAATAAAATAATCTATATAGCAATAATTTAATTTAATACTATGAACGCATTAATTATACAATATTTTAAGTTACTATATAAAAATTATATTAAGTATGTTTTTCATACTTGACTTTAAAGAAACATAAATAAAAAGAAAAAATAACCAAAAAGACAGCTTTTATTATAAATACTTTCTTCAAACAGATAAATTGGCAACTAAATCAATATCACATATACAATGTTACACTGTAAGATATTATAAAAAGAAAACAATTATAGTTAAGAAAAATTGCCCTTTTGAGCATTTTTCTGCAAACTTGTTCTATACAATACACGCAAGAACTCCGAGACAATGATGTGCTCATATTTTACCGATTGTTCTTGAAGTACGATACCGATCTGGAATTTTATTAAACTCGTTTCACACACCCACTTTTTTATTCGTGTAACTTCACTTTCTTTTGTCATACCTATTTTACAAAATAAATAAACTATCGACCAACGGACGACCAACCACCCAAAAATGTCTCATTTGAATATTGTCATAGCATATGTTGAATTTTGATCATGATTCTGCTATGATGTAAGCATTCGAATGCAATAATAGTTGCTCGTAAAAATATTTCGAGTTACGAAGTGGATGATATATATAATGTATCAAAATATTGCTATCCAGTCATCACTAACTGAAGAGTTGCTCTGTGGCACGTTCCAAGTCCCAATTATATGAGGAAAGTGCAACTCGCGCATTGTGTTCCTCTATTCCCATATCGGTTAAGCGTCTAATTTTTTCATCTAATTCCGGCATTTTCGATGGTCCTATTGAAATTAAAAAATACATTTTAATTTTTATTTATTTGATTTTTTAACAATTACAGAATACATTTTTTAATTTTTTAGAGATATCAGTATAAAATATATAATTATAAAATATATAAATTATAAAAATATTTATTTACATACACTCAGTTTAGAAGCTTCAATGATACCTTTAAAATAATTAAAATCATCAAAAAATGAAAAGCATTCGTTTATTTTATATTTGAATTCTAGACAACTTTAATAAAACTCAAGTTCTTATGTAATTCTTAACCATGTGTACATGTAAATAAATAAACCACTGTATATAAACAATTATAACCCTACTTTGGTTTTGAAATTTAGTTTTAAATAATAAAAAAATTATGTGTAAATCTAGATTGATGTTAGATAATTAACTTATAAGATATAATTAATAAAGTTAATTAGATTAATTAAAAATTATTTTTTGTATATCTACTAAAAAAGTATGGTATTTTTAAAATTAAACAAAACACTGTTTTATTTCAAAATTGATAATTTTACTATAAATTATTAACATTTTAAAATAATATTTCAAAAAATGATATATAAAACTAAAATTCTTTACCTTTGAACTAGCTGTAATTATTATTGTCTAGAAATTCTTCAATACATATCAATAAAAATCTTATTCATATTATATCAACAATAAAATATTCTATTCAATATTATCATTCAACTGATGTCAAAACACATAAAGCATAGAATTTTTATATAAATAATCCTTCGCCATAAATAAAATGAAGCTTATTTTAACTTGGTAAACCGAGAAGTTGAAACGATTAAATAATATCAGCATCTTTATGGTAAAGAAAATTTCAATTTAAACCAACGTAATGTTAAGATCAGTTTTATGATGAATTAATATTTTCTAATTATGGAAAAATATTTTTATTTGTAGATCAATTTGGAACATCCAATACAAGAAAGATTATCACGTATGATAATCATAGTGTATATAATTTTTTATTTCTTATAAAAAAAATTAATTTTTAATTTATTTAATTACATTTATTACGTTAAACTTTACAATATCTTTTTTTATAAATTTTAAAAAACATTAAAAATAATAAAAATTGACGATATACTAAAAAAATTTTAACAATACCTATTGATATACCATAAATAATTATTTTACATAAACAATAATTTTAGATCTTTAATTATACACATTGTGATAAAAACTCATAATATAAATATTATATTTCAATTTTTCCCATAAATTTTACCTTTAAAAAGAATGATAAACCTTAATATTAAAAAATAAAATTTTACAAATGATTAATAACTTCCCTGTTGACTTTTTAAAAACTAAATATCTTTTATACATAATATCAATCCTAAGATGTTTGATTAAAGCTTATTTCTTTGGATTACTATTTAAATTTAAGAAGAACTTTCAACACTATTTTTTTTTGAATAATTTTCAATCATTAAGATATTTTATACTTTTAAAATAAAATTATTAAATATATTTTAAAAGAAAATTTTTTTTTATCACGAAACATTAGTTCTTTTATTAAATTATAATTGGATAACTTTTAAAGAATTTAAGATTTATATGATATGATTTATTTATATAAAAGTAAAAATAATAAAAAATGAATCTCATATATCTTATTTATAATAATTATAAGTATTATTTTTAAATGTCTTTCAACAATAAATTGTTAATTTTTTTACATGTTCCAAATATCTATTATAAATAAAACATGTATCAAAGGTATAAACATATTTACCACCAGCGTATACAGATGTCCAATGCTTGGCAGTTTGACGAAACATTTCTGGCTGCTCTTTGTATTGTTTTGCTACCACTGCATCTTGTGGATCATCTGGTTCAGCTGCTGATAAAAGAGCTTGTAAAGATAATAGTACAGTTCTCAGAGTCATAGCTGCTGCCCTGTAAATAAAAATAAATAATACAACAAAGATTTATTAAAAAATTTATAGAATATGTAAATAAGTCCATACCATTGGTCTTTTAATATATCCAAACAAATTGCTCCTGTTACAGAAGAAATGTTAGGATGCCATATTTTTGTTATGAAACGAACCTAGAATATCATTATTTAGAATATAAATTAAACAATAATATTTAAATTAAATTTAAATTTTTTTATTTTAAAATTCTATTATTTATTAAGTAAAATTTACAATAATTAATTTCATGTTTTTAATACTTCACTTTTACATTCGAGTTAAAATTACATTTAAAAATTACAAATTTTGAAAAATTATTACTTTTTAAATAATAATAATAAAGAAATATTAAAATATTAAAAATGACAAATGTATACCTAGTTCTAAATTTAAATTTTTTAATTAACATTTTTTATTTTATACAAATGAAAAATAACAATAACACAGAATTCTAATTTTTAAATAAATAAAATATTTATCAATACATGTTTTTTTTTAGTAGGCAGAACAGAAAATTTATTTATTAACAAAATTATCAAAAATAAGATATAAATCCATACTACTTATTAACTTTCTTTAAAAAATGTTTAATTAAACAGAAAATAAAATAAAAAAATAAATCAATAGAATTTTGATTTGATTTTTAATTATACTAAAAATTAATAACAAATTTATTACTATCCTATGCTAAAGTTTTATAAACATCACAGTAAGATTCAAACATCAAATAATATTTTTTGAAAAAATATAAATTATTATGTATTAAAAAATGCAAGTGAATAATTTTTCTTACTTAGCTAAAAAGTAAAATAAACATAAAATATAATAAATATGTATTCAGTTTTTAGTACACATGATTATTTTATCTTTATTTTAATAATATTAATGTTTACAAAGTAATAAGATTGTAAGTATATATACAGATATTTGGACCATGTATTAATTAAAATATTTTTAATTAAAAATATAACTTAAGCCAAAATCCAAAATAATAGCCATCTACATAGATGTAATCCATTATTCTACAAAGTTTCAAATAAAGAATTGAATTATGTAAAAAAGACTACTGAAAATAATAATTTAATATATAGACTAATCTAATTTATTATACACAGTGACCTATAAATTTGAATTTTTATCTTTGGAATAAAATTTAAAATAAAATATTGGAATGAAAGTTCTTTATACTACCATGTCTTTTAATTTACATATTACTTTAATTTTTCTGTACATATAAATTTGTTATTTACTATTATGGTAAGTTTATTAAATAATATAAAATATTTATATATATAAGGCTTTTCCTGTAAAAAAACCATTTATTTATAATAAATTCTTCTATTACATATATAATATATTTGTAGTACAAAATTGAACATACTTTTGGTGGATTAAATGGATAAGTCTCTGGAATTTTTATCTCAAGTATAAAATTTCCACCTTCGTATGGAGTGTCGGGAGGTCCTGCTATTTCACCTTTTAACTCAACACAACTGTCATTAACAAGCTCTACTTTAATAGAACATTGTGCAACCTAAAAATTATTTCAATTAGTTTGGAAAATCAATTTGGTAGATATTTTTTGTAAAGCAATTATAAAAAACAAAATTTAATTACTAATTTATATTTCAATAATATAGAATTAATTAAATTTAACTTTAAAATTATTATAGACAAAATATACATAACTCAATTTGCAATTAAAGAAACTGTACTAAAGATACTAATTTAAATAAAAGATGCGAAAGAATCCAAGAGCTACATTCAGTTATTATTTTTATCAATTGATGGTCAATTATTTTTCTTAATTCTTTCTAATAGTAAATTCTACTAAATATAAATTATGATATTAAACCATTATAGAATCTTGAAATTTGTGACGAATCACTAACTTTTTAAATAATACTATAATACAATTTAACAAAAACAATATAAGAGTAGAAATTATTTCATAATGAAAAGTGATAAAATCTTAATCCCTGACACTTCTCTCCTTAAAACTAGAGTAATAAATTTCTTGCAATAACATAAAATTTATATCAAATATAATTTCTATTTTATAATACAAAAACATTTTTAAAAGACAAAATTTGAGTAAATGTACAAGTTCTCAAGAAATTATGAAAAAGAAAAACATTGAAAGAATTATTCATGGAAACTAGCGTAAAAGATTAAGCATTTTAATCAAGTAAACCAAATAAAATTATTTATTCATTATAATTTATTTTATTATGATGAAAATTCTCAAGTATACTTGAACTATTATATAAAAAAAAATTCAATCAAACATAAAATGAAAATTTAAACAAATAAAGAATAAAATAAGTAACATTTATAATTAAAAAATAAAATAGTTCACTTTAAAATTTATTTTAAATAGTTTGATGCAATTTGTTAAAAATTTCAACCTATAAATTTATTGATAATTTACACTTTAAAATTATTTAAATTTAAAATAATAATTAAGAAAATTATTTACAAAACATAAATAATTGAAGAACAGAAAATTTATTACTTTTAAACATGATTTTACACTTATCAAAATATTTTCATATAAATGAAAATAAACTTTATTTATTTATTTATAATTAAATTAAATTTATAAAATTAATTTTTAGAAAAAAATATCAATAAATATTCTATAATCAATAAATTAATTTAATAATTAATTTTTAGAAAAAAATATCAATAAATATTCTATAATCAATAAATTAATTTAATAAGTATATAACCATAGAATATAGGCAATACTATAAATGTATGGATAGGTATGTAATATTATAAATTTTTCCTTATTTAAAATACTTCTTAATACTTTAGCTGAAGACTATAAATTTACCCTTAAAATAAAATCCAAATATGGAGTTCATTTTAGACATTAAAATATATTCTATCTATATAAATTCTAACTTATCGAAACCTAAAGTAAAGAATTATTGAAATATTTATACATTTTAATTAACAATAGATGAATAAATATTAAAACAAAATTAGGTTCTCATAAGTCGAAGGATGTATCAAATGCAAGTCATAACAGTCATCAGTCACCTTGACATTCAAAAACTTGATATGCAGGTAACAATGCAAACACAAAGAAAAGATTTATCACATGCCTGTAAGCGCTAAACATTTGAAAGATAAAGTAGAACGTTGTTAAAGAGACGCCACATCCCTTGGGCTGATAAATCATTAGAATTCATAAATGAGGTACACACTTCCTGTACATTACGCAATTCGCGCGCTCAAAAAGCCTAAAAACGACGAGAGTCGATGAAGGCTATTCAAATCGTTATTTAAACACATAAGTTATTCGTTGATTGTATACATTTGGATATAAACTCACCTCTTCACTCTTTATAACCTCTTTAAATTCTCGCTTAATCCGCTGGGCTGCGATGTTCGTCGCCATGACTTAGCACCCTGATGAAGATTCTTCTAAGTAAATAGACAGAGAAAAGAGAGAAAGAGAAGAAGGGAGAGAGGTTTTAATAAGAAAGCCACAAAATTACATAGGTCAATGAGAAAAAGAAAGAAAAGAATAGAAAGAAAACACGGAATATAATACGTGCGTACGTATGAAAAAAAATAATTTTTAAAAATTAAAGTGATCGGCACACTACTGTCATCGTTGTTGCCTCTTACACTCCACGCATTCAAATAACACTTTTTCCAAAGAAGAGCAAGTTCGTTATTCTTTTTTCTCAATTTTTTACTTGAATATTTATACTTTTATTTTTTAATCACTCAATCATGCAAAATACACGCTTCGTCTGTTTCGCTTATCAAAAAAATTGTCACCGAGAACAAAAAGCAATTTTTGCTTTTTTATTTTTTTTTGTTCTCAACCTGATTTACACGTATCAAAACATTTATATATTCTTCCAGTGTTTAAATTTATTATTTTAGTGATCAGTTCTACCCGAACTGGATACTAGATTGGCGCGGAATAACCACACGAAACAGATATAGACGCGCATATTCACACCACTGCCAAATTTTAACTCGATCTTTATTTATATATTTTATAATTTTCGTGACATACGTGTGCAAAGATGCAACTACTAAAAGTTTTAACTTTCAAAAGGAATTCATATATCTCATAATTTTTTTTCGAGAAGATTATATGCGACTATAAAAAAGAAAAATAGTTGATTATAAAGCTCGTACTAAACAAGGGACTCGTATAAATCGAAAAACTTATCCAAGCTATGTGACTTGTGAAATTGGATAATTTTATCCCTTTCTCTTCGTTATTTCCAACTTTGAATTGCAATATTGTATTCATCTAATTTTATGCGTTTATTTTTCATTACAGAATATAGTATATCTCACTTCTTTAACTTTTTCACTAAGTACGATTCATACACTATAGTAAATACTTTCTCGATTACCAAAATATATTTCGAGATACAAAGAATGCGAATAATAATTAATTCCGATACTCGCAAATTATCGCATCATATTAGATCGACATTTTAAGATGGCGCGAACTTTGAATTTTGTTTCTCAATTTTTACAATAATTAAATACATTTTTTAACCTTTTACTTCAATGCATCGATATAGTATTAAAAAAGACCTATTATCTTGGAAGGTAACAAATATAAGTATATTTTCAATATCTGCAATAATAGCTTTAATATAGAACAAAAAATCTTTGTCCAATATATATTTATAATTATTTTTTATAGAAATAGTTTTTTAATATTATTTTATATCCAAAAAGAAACATTATTTTAATGTAAAAAATTTAATAAGTAAAATATTATTAATACTTATATGATTCAATCTAGTTTTTAAATAAAATCAAATTAATTGAATAATAATTATAACAATAAATATCTTTAACTTTCTTATAAAAAATTGAGCATTACATAGAACAAATATTAAGATTTATAAAAAATAAATAACGAGTGTATTCAATAACATTTACAACATTTTTCTCTTTTAAAATATTTATGCAATAATAAATACATTAGAAAATTTTGATAAAAATATAAATGTTCATTCTTTTATTCTTATTATTATTTTCAAAACTAAAATTATATGATTTATAAAATAAAAATAAATGAATCGTAGTTATTAAAAAAAAAAAAAGATTATTTAAAGTCACATTTTTCATGAATTTAAAAAATACTTATTAAATATGAAAAATAATAAAATACACACCTATAATCCGTGTAGCCAGATATTTATTTATATATTGAACATATGAATAAAAGAATATATTGATATATAAACTGTATTTTAAAGATTAAAGATACTTGCAGTGTGTTTATTTTTATCATTTTCAACGACAAAAACTTATTTCATAGTAATTTAAGATATTTTACAATAATCAATAATTGAATAATTAATATTTACTACATAATTTAAATATGATATAATAAAGTATAATCTATTATTTTTTAAACAATTATATTAAAATATAAGACTGTAGACAAATTTTTTTATCTCTTTAAAATTGAAATCATTTATATAATATTTTATATATAACTTGCAATACAATATATAAAAAAGTAAATAAATTTTTATTACTGAAATGGAAAAATTATTTAATTTATATCATTTTTAATAAAAACAATTTATTTATATGTTCATATTGATCTTTATAAATATATTTTTTCATTTTTTTTTTAATATAATTTATATATTTATCAAAACTTCAAAACAATTTTTAAATATATTTCACAGACTTGAAATTATGTTGTATCTAACGTTTTTTACTTAATAAGAAAAAAATACAAAATAATTTGGTTGATTTTGATAAAACAAATATATAATAATGTTAATATATAATATTATATATATATATTATATATATAATATATATATATATAATAATGTTAATTTATAGTCTTATACGTAAAATGTTCTGATCTAAATTTATTTTTTTTTAAATAGATACAAATTTATTTTTCGTATAAATTTACTTCTTAATCTAGAGTTTCCTTCAAGTAGATATTTATATATTAAAAAATTAGTAAATCGATAAAATTTATTTTTTTTTTTTAATTCTAATTATTTAATAAAAACATATTTAAAAAAGTTAGAATAAATAACTCCAAGACTAATACTTTATACTTATAAAATAATCTCTAGTTTCAATTTAGACATTCTTTAACTTATATCATGTTAACTTTGCCATATTTTCAAATATACAGATATAAATAATCAGAAAAAGAGTCGTCTGTGTTTTGACCGTTGATACAAGTGAAATTTTATACCATTATTTTTCTTGAGGTATATAGCATTCTCCAGTTTAGTATAATGTGACAGACTATCTTGCATACATAATCATTTGTAAATCAGGTGATTGAATGTATTCATCGGTTTGTATGAAAAAATGTAACATTCAATAATTTATGTGTATGTTTTTTCTTACGTGTATATATGTGTAAGTATAAGCATTTCTTTTTAGAGTTATAGCACTTTAGAATATGTAAAAACTATTATTTATTATTTATTATTAAAGAATAAGCTTTCTAAATAATTTATTCTAGCTATAATATATATTTTGATACAAAAATAATCCTTTAATTAAATTTTACCATTAAAATAAGAATTTTAACATTAAATGTGACTGAAAAATTGTTTTTAAACTTATAGATAATTTAATAATTTACGCCATGGCATTATACATTGGAAATAGGAGGTTCTGTTAATAATAATAATTAAGTAATAATTATTCTTTATATCATATGTTAATCTTAACAGGTATTATATGAAAAAGATCTTTGACAAGATTTTATGTTTATTTATAGTTTTTCCAATAAAAAACCCCATCTGATATTTTCTAGCGTAAGTTCGCGAAAAGCAAGTCTTAATGTTAGAGTTAATCACGTATTACGAGTATTATAAAATATAAATATAAGACAAGGAACCAAACAATATAAGCTTTAAGACGTGGAAAATATATATAATGTTTTAGTTACGTCATATCTTGAAATTTTGTATCGAAAAAATAATAACATGAAATATATTTGTGTAGCGTTAACTTATGGTATAAATGGTACACGTTATATTTCAGTATAAAGATTACTCTCATATTCTTTTAAATAAAATTTCTAATACTTTTAAGCATATCTATAAAAATTTAAAAAGCGAATGATTGCTTAATCATATTTTAGGAGGTGACATACTAAATAGTAATAAAAGTTTCAATTCAGGAGTATGAAACATAGTACATAGTACAGAAGTGTCATCAAGCGCACGAAGCGATACTCGACATAGTCTCAAATATTTAAGTTTGTACTTTCAATGGTAAAATTTTGAGTATTATATTAATTATAGAGCTATTAGACATTAATTAAAAATTATGTTACTGCAATTATTTTATAATTCGATGTATAGTGGGTAAATTGACTGATAATTGCTCATTAGTACGCAAAAAAGTGTTCGTTCGCTAGACTCAAAAATCCAAAGTGAATAAAAATATATTAAAGATATTTTTATAATTTTGATAACAAAATTAGTTGATAAACTGTGATTATTAAAATAACACTTTTCGTAAGAAATACAATTACTTAAAAGATTAAAAACTTATTGGTGGATTTAAATATTATTGTTTACTTCTGATATATTACAAGTAAAGCTGAATAAGTGCTCGCTGATAAGTGCTACGCAAGAATCGTATTCGTCTCGTAAATCATTTGAACAATCCATCGAGGATAAAAATGTATCATAAAAAAAATATTTATATTCTTTTACCTCTAATTTTACAAATTATAAAATAACTTTTAATATTTATTTTTTATGTTCATTTCCACTTTAAAAAAGAAACATTTTTAATCCAACACATTGTAAAATTTAATTAAAATAATAAGGAATTTTTTATCATTTAATCCTGACCATTTTTAAAAATGATGCATTTTTGTAATAAGTTATGACTATTTTGAAATAAAATATTGATTTGTACATCATAATTAAGTCTAAGATTATATTCGTATGTATGCATTGCACATGATAACTTAAGATAAACATAATATTTTAAGATCATAATAAAAACCTCGATATAAACATATATTTTATTTACCTTTGAATTAAATAAGCAATCTGAATAAAATATCCTCATTAAAATCAAATAATGGCTCAAGGTATAAAAAAATCAAATATCAAAATGTAAAATTAATTATCCGGTTATTTATTTATTAATAATATTAATACTTATATGTGTGATTGTGTATACATTCTTATACTGCACAAAAGGATAACCTCAACAACACAAATCAAATGAATGAATCGGACTGAATATAAAAACGTTAATTGACGCAGTATATTGTTGTTTTCTAATTATCAAATACCTGATAGATTGTATGTACTGATTGGAATGTACTGATGCGATCCTGCTCCCTTCTAATTAAAATATTTATAAGAAAGCCTAATGTGTTTGGAAAGAAAATTACATTCAAACAAATGCAATCTTAATATGATCAATCAGTCGAACCCCAAAATTTAATTTATTCGTTTAATTTAATATTAATTAAAATCTTACTTTTGTTATTTAAATTTATATGAAAATTTATTGTTGACTTCATCTATAATATAAGAAGACATTATCTATGCATTTTTAAATATAATATGTTTATTTCTATTATTATTTATTTAGTTACTAACAATTTGTACATTTCTATTTATTTTATATATTGATTATTAAAAATTTAAATTTTATAAAATATTCGTAATACTTAAATTTATTAAGCAGATTTAAAACTAAATATATCTTAAGAAAACAATAAAAATATAATAAATACATGTCTTTTTTGTCTTCTTTTATAATATTCGTCTACTTTTTTGCATTATATTTTGTGATACGGTACTCTACAGAGTGTTTCATTGTTTCTTTGTACATTTTGTTTATGATATATTATTTTTAATCTATATATTCATTCCCTATCAACCGGTGTTTATCGTCTCTTAATTCGTTATCTATTCTAAGTCTCGCAAAATCTTCATTTTCAATTTTTTTAATTACTTACACCTTTTCATATACATCTTTTTATTCTTTTATACTTTATACTATAATGACTTATTCCCTTATAGAATGTGATTTTTTAAAATAATATAAATTATTATTGAAAGACTATTTTTATTTCCTCTTGTATTATCCTACTCACAAATTTCTCCTTTCAGTAATAACTTGACCATCTAATACTTTACTAGAAATTTAATTTATGATTAAACAAAATTAATATCGAATAATACCTAACCCATAATTTTCTATCTCATTTTGTATTGCTTTATTCCACTGCTTTCGAATATTTTATCTTTTTCAATTCTTATTTTTATGCACACCTTGAGAATTCTCTCACTTTCATTTTTTATTATTTTGGTTTCGAACTTCGTTGCTTTTTTTGCCTTTATCTCTATCCAGTTTCTCTGGCTTTTCAAAATCATAAGATAATATGGCGTATTTTTAGTTAAATACTTGTTATATATATTGTACATTTCGATTTCCTCGCAACATATCCACCTATTAGATTTCAACCTCATACAGTAATACATAATACGTTCGCTCATAAAATATTTTCATTTGTGTTTTTTTCAACCATCTTTTCACAATACTTCATACTTTCCCTCATACAACATTTGTTTTTTAGTCATAAATTTGTTGTTTCTTGCTCGTGCTATTTTCTTTAAATCTATAGCCTATATATATACACCGTAAATATGTAAATTACTGAAATGTTTCTAATTTTACTACATTTCATCTAAAATCTTTTTTTTTCTTTTCCATGTTTTTCTAAATTTCATTATTTTTGTTTTTTGTATTGAGTTCTAATATTTTCTGATTATTCATAGATTTTTTAAAATTAACTTAAAGGAGTTTTTTAACTTTACCTTTTTCGTATCTTTATTTAAGCTTTTAACTTTGTTTCATTTTTCTTCAGCTTTTACTATTGCCTCTATTTTCTTTTACATTATTCCACTCCTAATTTTTCCTTATTTTTAATTCTGTAAATATTTTTTCCTCCTATATTCTTATTTCTGTTTTTTTTTTTCAAAAACTTTTCCGTCTTCTGTTCTTATTTTTATTTGCACTCTTAGAATTTCTATTTCTTTACTATTTATTATTTCGTTTTGATTTCTCTCTTAGCTGAGTTTATTTCTTTTCTATTTCTTTTCGTTTTTTGTTTTTACTCTTCAATTAATTCTGCTATATTAATAAAACAATTTAAATAACAATGAGATTATTGAACAGCCTGTTCTCACTCTTCTTTCTATTTCCATTTCTTCAACTATCTGGTCGACTCTCTTGATTCATATCTGTTATCTTGACTTATAAACCGCCTTTGTACAATTTTTTTAATATATTTTTTACATAATTATGTAATGGAATTCAAAATGTTTTTTCTATATTTTGGAAAGGCTTTCTATTAGCAAACATTGTAAATATTTCATTTATTATATAAAATCAAATTAAAAAAATTAAACGTGTTCCTTTAAATTTATAATTTCTTTATAAATCTTGTACTGCGAATCCAACAACATAATTCCCTTATAGTTACTTACCTCCTTTACGTTTCCTTTTTTCATAGTTAGAACCACTGTATCATTTTTCCTCCCTTCAGGCATTTTTTGTTCTTTTAATATTTTATTAATGATTCTTGTCATATCTTTTGTTAGTGTATTTATGTTATAATTCCACAATTAGTTTGTGACTTTGTCTTTCTTGAGCTCTTTAGACTTCGTATTATTTAATGTTGACTGTCGTTTTTCCACTGTCACCTCTTTTATTTCTTCTTGATCTCATTCTAGTTCTCTCATCTTCTATCTGCATTCTCAGCATGCTCTCTCTCTCTCTCTCTCTCTCTCTCTTTCTATCTCTATCTCTCTCTTCTGTTTATATATACTTTTAAAGTACATAGATCAGTCATCTTTTAATTACTACTACTATTCAATCTCTTTTTTTCTTTTCTTCCTTTATTGCTTATCTTCTATAATACTTCATTTATTTGTTGCTTATTTTCTTTTTTTTTTATGTCATCATTTCTCTATATATGTTTTTTCTTCAAAGCATTATTCTAATTATTATTTTATCAAATAAATATTTTTTAATATGTGTTATATATCAGCAATCATTTTTTTAGTAGATAATGTTCAAATATTCAAAGACAATTAAAAACTAAAATTATTTGTTTTGCAGAAAATAAAAAATACGAATAGATGTATGACTAAAGGATTTTATAAAAGTGTAGAAATTATTTTGTAAGAACAAATTTTTAGGAACAGATTTGATTACTAAGATTAAAAATTCAATGGATGAAAATTTTTAAACCTTAATACTCTATTAAAGTTCTGTTATATTTGACTCTATTGTTCGAATCAAATATGCCATAAAGTTTCAACGGAAATCTGAAATTCTTAATAAATATTTATTTCCAAAATATTTGTTTTTTTCTATAAAATTCATTTTATTTTTAACCTAAAGCTTGTATTGAAATAAATCTAAAATCGATAAAAAATATGATCTGAAATGCGAATATGTATATTAAAAAATGAGAATATAATATATTAACAAATCAGGTTTCGATACTGGTTTGATAATGAAAGAAAAGCTTGAAGACTTTATAACCAATTTTATTTTAACATTTTTTAAAAAATTCAATTCTTAATTTAATAAGAAAATATATTTTTTTAATTTAAATAGTTTTTTGCAGTTATAATTAAATAAATTAAAGCCGAATATGGTTTTATTATTCTAAATAAGATTGTCTAAAGAAAAATAGCAATATTTTAATCAAAGTAATATACCTATGTTGTTATAACTGTATTTGAAGATTATTCATATAAATTTTGAATTTATATATAATATAACCTAAAATCTAATTTTAACTGATTAAATTATTTAGGTAATTATTTTAAAAAATAAAGTCTTAAGAAATAGTTATTTAAAGTTTTAGACATAAAATAAAAATTTTAACTTTTAAAAATAATTATTTTAACGTTTGTCGTTTTTAACCATTAGTGTGTAATACTAGGATGCGTGATGATTTAAAAAAAACCAATGCAGCTCTTCTATGGTATCTTTAAGTAGAATCTGACCAGTTGAAAAGTATTTACATTTATTATCCATACCGTTATATTTTCATTACTACTTACGTGTAAACGTCTAAACAACAATTGGAATTATTTATTCGGCAAATCTTTGAAAATATATTTAACAGTAATTAGAAACAAAATTTTTTTTAAATAATCTTTAAGTCGATTTATAGTTTTACAACATATACCATAATACATACTCAAATACAAGTGTCATATTAATTGTTATACTTAATTTAAGTAATAATATAATTATTAATAATATATTAAATTTATTTAGGAAATTTATTATTTAATAATCAATAACTCACCCATAAAACTAAAATCATTTAAAAATGCACGCCAACATAATGATACGCCATTCACGACGCATTATAGAATGCAAAATTATAAAAATTGATTTTTTAATACTTCTATTGTGACTTAAAAATTATATTAAAACGCAAAGTTCTATGGGTTAAATTCATCACTATAAGTAAATTCTATAAAATTTTCATTTGTAAATTCTATTATTTAAGAGATATTTTACTATCGTAAACACTTTGGTACAGTTTACGTATATATTTAAGTATTAAAGAAAAGAAGCACAAAAAAGCGACGGCTTTGTACTAATTTATATGCGTCGATCTCAGGCAAACGCAGTTACAATTTATGAAGGGATAGTATTTACTAGGAGGAAGTGTATTAAAGTTACAAAGGATTTACATTTTGAGTTGTTTTTCTTGATGTTTGATTTCGAAGGTGCATCATAGCTCATTAATTGCTAGACTTTGAAGAAATGCTAAGAAATAAATGTCTATCGTTCTTAGTTGTGTTTACATTTTTATTTCTATAATATGTATGGTATGAACTGGATAATATGTAAAATATGATAAAATTCATCAAAAATATGAAATATTTTAAGAACATATATTTATTAAACTTTACATAAACCTATAGAAAAAATATATTTAAATGAACCAAGCAGATTTTTAAACAATATTATTGCATAAGAAAAATTAAAAGAATTAAATATACCAAATATTTTATAAACGAATAATATTTCCATGTCTATAGATTTAGGTATACACATCCCCAAAAGGAAAATTTAATAAAAAAGAAATATTTAATTAGACTCGAATGATGATATACACAATAACTAAAAATATCATTTTCGATGATAATTTAAAAATTGAATCATAAAGATTAATTTCTTTATGTAAATCGATTAGAATATTTTTTTAATTTAAAACTTATTTATCAAAAATTTCTTTGATAAAAATTAATTTTTTTAATAATAAATATCACTTTTAAACAGTGAAACATTATTTTAAACTATTAAAGGTTACTTCAAATACATTGGCTATTTAATTTAAAATTATCAATTCTTGACTTCTACTAAGTAGCGTAATTATACTAAATTTTAAACAGATGCATTGATATTTTCAAAAGTTATAAACGAAACAGAAATTGTATACAATGTTATATAATCATAGTATTTTTTGTTTTATTATTATTATTTATTTTTTTTATGAATAAATCCTACATTATTATTTACATTTTTGCAGATTTCTTAAATTTACGCTATATACTTTGTAAACATTTTAACTTATATATATAGTTTTTTAATTTTTTTTCATTCGTAATATTGCCTTCTTCCGATGCCTTCTTTCTTTTTTCTCTATATGTCTATATATATATATATATCTTCCATAATATGTTTTCTTATTTCCTTTAATTTATTGTAAAATCTACGTGTTCTTTCCTCTTTTATTAACAAGTGTTGATTATTTTTCGTTTCATTTCTTATTATAAATCTCACTGATAATTTCAACCATACATTGTTCTTTCTCTTTTCTTTGTATTTACACATTTTTTCTTGTACATTTTCTATCATGGTATGTTTAACTTTTTCTGCATATTTTGATTTTTTCGGTTTATTATCCAAACTTATCGTCGTTAGCCTTTTTTTTATTGTCTCTATTTCTTTTTATATTATTCCACTCCTAATTTTTCCTTTCTTTTTTAATCATGTAAATATCTTTGCCTCCTATATTCTTATTTACATTTTTTTCAAAAACTTTTCCGTCTTATATTCTTATTTTTTATGTTTTCTGAGAATTTCCGTTTCTTCACTATTTATTATTTTGTTTTCTTCATAGATTCACCATTCTTAGATTATGGCCTTATGAAATAATACATTTTTTATGAGGACATAAAATAATTTTATTTCAAATCATCCTAAAACAATCATTCCGCAGTACTCTATCCTGTCTTTACTACTGTATTCGCTTTTTTGACCATAAATTTGACGTAATCTCGTTATTTTCACTGAATCCGTACTCTGAATAAGTGAATTGCTCAAATATTTTTAATTTATTACCTTAACTGGTTTTAAAGTTAATTATTTATTTATTTATACTCGGTATATTATACGGTTCATTTGATTATTATGTATATATTTCTAACTTTTAAAATTATTAGTCTATTTTATCATCTCACTAAATAGTTTCATACCCTAACAAACATATGTATAATTTTTTTTTAATAACAATAATATATGATTTTTCCCCAAAACATTTTTCTTTTTTTCTTTTTTCTCAATTATTATGATTCCCTCCTTAGGCTCTATCAACGCGGATTAATTTGGTATTGGCAATAAATGTCAAGGAACTTCCAATTCTGGTAGCCAGTTTAATCCAATTCTTCCAATGCGGGTTTAGTGGGCGAATCTTCGCGAAAGAAAAGAAAGACGGCGATAAGCCTACTACACTTAAATTAACACACTCTCTGCACAAGACACATAGATATCACGTATTTATCACAACATATAGTACAATAAAAAATTGTCTTTTATATATATATATTAATATATCATCTATTTCATAAATTTTAAAAATTTCATAGAATTATAAGTAAATGAAAATATTAAAATATTTTAACAATTATCTATAGTGCAACATAAAATATTTATAAGAAAAAAGATTTACGTTCTGAATTAACTTCATTTTTAAGCATATTAAAAGTTTTATTAGTAATGCTATTATTTTTTTTATTACATTACAATATTCATTTATACATTTGTTTTTCATTAGTAAATCATTTTTCAATTTTTCATATCTATTAGCATTTTATATCCTACGTTTTTGTATTATTTTTACTAAAATTTTATTACTTTTTTACATTTAAGCTTCGATAAAAATTTAGATATAAATAAATAAAATTTTATTTTGTATAAAATATTAACACTTAATGTTACACTTCACGTTTTGCACAGTTTTCAGTTAATATTCATCTATTTGCTTCTTGTTTTTTACCTCTTTCTCTTTTTTTCTTTCTTTCAGTGTATTTAGTACATTAAAATGATATCTTTTCACAACTTTCATACTATTTTTCCAAAAACTTGACGTAAATTCTATTGCACTGCACTTTTTCATAATGTCTTATTAATTCTCTCTCCTCTTTACACAATTTACATACTTTATCTTCCTGTTTAAGCAGTGTTTGTTCTATCTCGTCTCACTATCCATTTTGAATCTTGATAAGATTTTCATTCCGAATCTTCTTTCTCCCTCTTTTTTTTATACTTTCTATTATAATATCTTACATTTCTCCGTATATTTGGATCTTTCTAAGTGACTTGTCCATGATTGTATCTGCTAACCCATTTTCATTTTATCTTCCTCATCCAATAACACACAATGTTTCATCATTTTCAAACTTCTCTCAGACCATCTTATGTCATGCCAGAAACTTATTTTTTTGTTATCTATTTATTATTTTATATTATATATATATTTTTTAACGGAAAAAATAATGATTTTTAAATTAATTATAATTATTTAATTGTAAAATATTTAAACATTTTACGTGTTTAAAAATATTTTTATTTCTTATTTATTTCATAACTTTTATTATTTTTCAAGGCACTTGTTCGAGAAATATTTAAAAGAAAATAAAATTAACAAAATTATTATTTACTTATTACTATAATTAAATTATATCTTTAATACTATATATAATTTAATTAATTGATAAGTATTTAAAATTAAATAAATATAAGTAAATAAATTTAACATACGCATGTGTACATTAAATATACAAATAATATACTTAATATCTTACATTTATTAAGTTATTAATAATATTTGTTTATATCTATATTGTTATAAAGATTTTTGTAACAAGTTAAATTTTTCATAAATGTAGTTATAACTTTATTTTTTAACCAGATCAAGAAATCTGTAACTATGAGCTTTTTAGTTTTATTTTGATTATTATTTATTTTTAATATCCCTATTAAAAATTTAAAAGATTCCTAAGCCGTGATCAAGTAACGTGCTTATCAATCTATTTTATTCCTTTTAAGGGATAATGTTACAAAAAATTGCGACAAATAAAATTAAGATATATATTATAATATAGAAACTATTATCAAGTATATTATATCAATATACTTGAAGTTTATATTCAATTTAATTATATGTAAAACTATGATAAATTTTTCGAAAATTATAGTGAAGTTAATTCTTTATATAAGAGCTATATATTTTAATAAAAAATTTATTAAATTTCAAATAGAAACATAATAATCTATATAGTATAAAAAAGATAAATATGATTTTAAAGTGTACTAGGTTATGTGAGCAATTTTGTTCCCTCAAATTCGACTATTATCTTACTTGAATACAACAATCAGTAATACGTTTCCTATATTTAAACATTTTATTTTTTATATTTAATATATATATATGTGTGTTAATCATAGCATTTAAAAATTTTTCAGTATTACTGATAGACTTGAATCGTTCTTGCGCTTAATTATAGCGTGTTAAAAAACGATAATAGCAATGAAGATATTGAAATTGGGAATCAGTAATAAGAATAGCTTACGATACGAAAGGGAAGACGTTGAGAGTACAAAAAGGCGGAGCTATTATACTTGCGTCATATCCGTCCGTAACCTCAAAGCTCATTGTGATTGGTCGTGAGAAGCTCGACAATTTGCAGAATACTTGAATTGAGATATACTTCGTGTCTTTTACCAGGCAACCGTTGCGCCGCCACTACGCTGATGTAGTCTATATATCTATATAATATCCACAAAGTTTTTTCTCTATCTCTCTCTTTTCGTCTCGCACGCGCACTCCGACGTTAATCGGTTCCTATGTGTGCGTCGTGGAGCCAGTGATGCCCGTTTCGCAGCCAGTGCGTGCTAAGAGTTTGTTACGCGCAAACTTGGAGAAGCCTCGCAGTAGTGGGTACTTGCAGAGCAGAATGCCGAACATCAAGGTCTTCAGCGGCACATCGCATCCAGATCTTGCACAGCGAATTGTAGATAGACTTGGCATCGATATTGGCAAGGTCGTTACCAAAAAATTTAGCAATCTCGAAACATGGTAATATGGAGTGTGTTTACGGCAATGCATTTTTCCTTTTTTTAATCCTTGCCTTCTTTATTGTCCCCTCTGTCTATACACACACATGCAAAAGTGCGTCGTCATTTTCTGTTTAACTTTGTGTGATTTGTCTTAATAAAAAATCTTTTTTTCTATATAACGCAAAGTCTATCATATATTAGTTTGTTTATTACGCACCGAAAACTGTGCATCAATTTCATGTGCGTCATATATTTGTTCTCTGTCAATTTCCCAAACCACGTGTTCTAACGCGCCAACAAACTTTTGCCGCTCAAAGCCGCTTCAAGCAACATTCGCACTCGTTAGCTTTTTAAAAAGAAAATGCAAATCACATTCTAATATAAATATTATCATTAATTTTTATATAAAGATTCAACTCACTTCATGATTTAATTAACTTTTTTACTTCTCAGTTACTGCTTAGTATTTCATAAAATATTAATTGTCAATAAGTTAACTTATTTTGTAAAATTTCCTTTTTATTTACTATAAATGTCGGTCAGAAACAGTGTTTACTTTTTGTATTTGTGTCTTATTGTTAATACAAATCTTAAAGTAATTTTTTCAAATAACTAAGTGTAATATGAGCATTGACTGTTTAAATATATATATATATATATAAAGCTATTTTAAAAGAATTAATTATTAATCAATTATAAAATAGATAAAAAATAATATAAAAATATTTTTTATATACTATTTAAATGTTTGGATTGGTTATATGTTTTAAATAAACCGTTTAAATATATATTATTTCATTTAATATTTATTTTTATATTTATTATAAAATAGTGATTAATTTATATTTAAAATAAATTTGATAATACAGGATTAGAATATTCAACCAACTTAATATTTTTTACATGTAATGAACTTTTATTATCTCTTTAAAATATATTTGAAAAATCAAGTGTACAAGTACATTATTTTATATTCATTAAATCAATATGATTTATTAATGCAAAATGTTAATAAATATTAAGTATGTCCATTAAAAAATATCAAAAAAAATCAACATTACAATATAATTGTTTAAAATATGACTAACTCTAATTATTTCAAACATTTTAATATAAAATTAATATAGAATTTTTATAATGTATAAATAATGTACAATAAATTAACTTCATTATATAACTAACTATACTGAAGAAATAACCTTTATTTTTACTACTAACAAAGTACTACAGTTCTTATTAATTATTTTGTTTAATTTCATATTAAATTTAATAGTTATATTTGTTACACAGTGTAGAAATTGGTGAGTCAGTTCGTGGAGAAGATGTCTACATTGTACAAAGTGGTAGTGGTGAAGTAAATGACAATCTGATGGAGTTATTAATTATGATCAATGCTTGCAAAATTGCATCTGCCTCTCGTGTTACAGCTGTCATTCCTTGTTTTCCTTATGCTCGCCAAGACAAGAAGGACAAGGTATATTTTTTATATTCAATATTCAACAAATATTTAATTTAATTTATTAAATACTCAAATTCTAAAACCTTCAAGTTTTTCTTAAATAAAAATAAAAATAACCATCATCATATAAAGATGAAGTAAAAATAACAAAATAGTTATTAATAATAAACAAGTATTAAAGTTATTGTAAAAAATATAGTAAAATAAATTATCATTATATTCTTATAGAATTAGATTTAAATAAAATCTATTTAGTTTAACCTGACGAAAAAAATATTTCTGTATATATCTACAAATACCTTTATTAATAAAATATAGCTTCGTGTTGTAGCTGTGAATGTAATTATATCAATATAATTACAGTTAAAGTACTTCCTATTTCAAAATTCTGTATTTAAATCGTGCGCGCGCGCGCATGTTTGTGTATGTGCGCGCGCGCGCATATTCATTTTTTTAAATATAATAAATAAAATAAATAAAATAGAAAAGTTTTGATTTATATGGAAGGAAACAATAATTTTCAGTTTTTGAAAAATAAACTTGGTCTCATAACATTGGTGAAAGGTGTACAATAATTTAAAACATCTATGTTTCAAAGGCATCTTGAAATGTATATTTATATTTTATTATTTGTTTTTTGTTAATATCATCAGAATATAATTTTATTATTCTTAATTTATAAATAATATGAGATTACTTTGATCATCTTGTACAATGTAATGTTATAAAATTCATGTAATTAAGTAGCTTTAAAATAATATTTAAAGTTTTATTGATTTTTCTCAAATAGAAATACTTTATTGTATACTAACAATGTATAATTTTAATATATTGACCCAAATAATTTTTTTATTTTCCTCAAATTGCTATAACTCTCTTAATCCAAATTTATTTTTTCAGCACCGTTTAATGCACATTTTTCAATGCAAAATATATAATATATATTTTTAAGATTACAGACAATATCTTACAAACAAAAAGCAGCCGATCTTATAATATTGTAGTAGCGTGCTGTAAATTTTTCTATTATTGATGTCTTTACAGGGAGGTGATGGTGGAGACAAGTCAGACTCATCTAAGAGTCAATTTGTTATGAAGTCAAACGAGTGGAAATTCAGGGTAACTTATGGTGTTCCTTTTTTCTGCTCTTTTTTATATCTCAATAACTTTACCAAAGGGAAATAATGCAATAGGTATATACATATATATGAAAATATCAAATGCCTAAATCTATTGATAATAAAAAGAATGTATATATTTGGAAAAATTTTAAACCAAGTAATGCAAAGAAATTTTAAAAGTATAATCTTATTTTAATTAAAAAATTTTAAATGTTTTTAAATAAAATATAAATGTATATATGTAATGTAATACAATACAAAATAAAATATACAAAGATATCTGATAATTTATATAATGCTTCTAATAAGTATAAATATGTATAAGTAATGTTTATAAATTTCTATTACACTTTATTTATTAGTCAAAAATATAATTATAAAAGATTTTATATTAAATTCGTCAGAACATATCTAGAAAACATAATCTTATAACATAAAGGTTATCAGTTATCAGTTATTGGATAACCTACAATGTATATTACAAGAATGATGCATGGTGGGAGATCGCGTGTGGTACCTTATTGAGTATAAATGAACATAAATTGACTACGAACTTATTAGTCAGATCTACACATCTTTGTAAATAATATACTCGAATGAATTATTTAAAATATTAATTGCATGCACTTAGATTCCTTGGGTATCATATTGTTAAATTTATGAAAAAAATAAAATAACATAAAATTACTGTTGAATCAGGATAAATTGTATAAATAAAAATATTTTATGTAACTCAAAATATAATTATTTTATAAATTTTCTTGTATATCAATATTTTAAATTAATAGTCAATAATTTATCATATAAATTAGTTATAGTTAAATTATTAAATAAAATAAAATAATAACGATGATCAAAATACTATTTAAATGGATATTTCTGGTTATAAGTACGTCGTAAATCAATTTTTCGTATTTAAGAATAATTTATTATATAAGTATTCTCATAATGGAATAAAAACCACTAAAGAGTTAATTTAAGTACTAATTATAATTTAATCTTATATGTTTTAATTTTGTTAAACATAAGTTAAATTCAATTCATCAGAATTTTATGTGTTTGCATTTATGTGTTAATATCATAATACAAATATATACATTTTCAACGATAAAGTTCTGAATTGCTACGTGTTTTCAGGATTTTGTACCTGAACTGTCGACAGTGAGTATAAAAAGTAAATACATTAGCAAAGAGCAGCGAGATTTTTGAGTGAAGCATTTGCCGTTATATGATTATAATTGGATGACGGATTTAAGTTTGCTATACTCAGTTTTAAAAAAATTTTTCTAATTTATGCGTATGTTAATCATTGTTATTTATATTTATTATAATTGCTTTGTCAGAGATAAGACAAAAAATTCAAATCCTTTTATTTTCCTTCTTATTGATTATAACATTTGACATTATGATTTTACTCTCGTGAAATTTATACTAAATATCTCCTAAAAGTGTGTTTACTACTAGTAAACTAAGAGGGCAAAATATTAATATAACAGGACTATTCTTATTTAAAGTAATTTTCTAGGGCTTATGGAATGAATGTATGTATATTTTTTTTTACTAAATTCATTACTAATTCTCGCTCTACGAATTACAAAATTAATATACCTACAATGATATGTTATTAATAAGTACAAATAAATATATCAATGTACCATAAGATTATAATAAAATTAAATAACTTGATATAGAGAAATATTTTTACTTATTTTTCATTAACATTTTAATTATATATTATTGTTAATTATTTTGTAAGTTTTACCTTGCAAATTTAAGAAAATAAATTTTAAATTAGTTCTTTTCTCTAAATATGAAATTTTTTGAAAAACTATTATTTTTTATTTATTTTTATATAACATTCTTATAAGTTTAAATTCTTTAGATATTTTAATATTAAAATGATCAGACGTGCGCATGTGATACGTGAATGTTTATAACTAAACAATATTACATATAACAAATTAATTTTATTCAAATTATATAATTTAGTTTTATGAGTCAGCACTGAAGATAAATTTAATTTTAACGAATATAAATTTTAGTCGCAAAGATATAACTAATCTTAAGAAAGCTTGATTACTTACTGATAAAGTGATGCTTAAGCAGGAATGAACTACTGATTGTCTCCAGTTTTGTAACGGCAATTTTTGAGATTTTGCTCAGCATATTCTAACAAAGAAAACTTATCAGCTTTTTTTGACATTCAGCATTAAATTCAGGATTATAAAATAAATAAAAAAAATGTTCATCTAAAAAATAGTGTACATTGTGACATTAAGTATAAATTTTGTTTAAAATATTTATCGAAGGCTTTTAAATGATAAGATTTTATAAAACAAAAAAACACTTCTTAAAATAAAAAAAAATTGTTACCAAAAAATATATTTTAAATTTAATTGTATTAATCAGATTGGTAATGCATTTTTTATTTTTTGCAATTAATATATCTTTTGTAATTCTATTTTTTAACTTTTACTATAAAAATAAAAGTAAAAAAGTAAAGATTTTATATTTAGTAAATATTTCTTTTTATAATAATCAAAATAGAAAAGAGAATATCTTTTTATTTGAATTTATAAATTATATTATCAATAAGCACGGTACTTTTTCCCCTCTTATAATTACTATTAAAATATGCTGCTTTGCTAAGATTCTGACAAGTTTGATCGGGGTGCATTTGCAACTCTTATATATCTTGTAAAATACTTTCTTTTTTGATAAATGATGTATATACTAGCCTATTGTATTCATATTTTGTCCCCTCAAAAATAATTATGGATAACATTGTAGAATTATAATACGAGAAAAAAGGGAATACACTTAATTTATAATTTTAGCTATTTATTGTTTTATAAATCTATTGATATCGGTTAAACTACTTTTTGGTACTTTTTCTATTTTTCTTAAAATTAACCAGGAGAATTTTTAGATTACAGGGAATTCTCAGTTGCAAATGGACTTCGAGGACTCTTATAATTTTAAGGAAAGTAAAAAAATTAATTTTATATGTGCTAATATAGCGCGTAATAAATGTTATAGAGTCGAGCACCTATCTCTGCAAAGTTGGTTGCAAACATGCTGTCGGTCGCAGGAGCTGATCATATCATAACAATGGATTTACACGCTAGTCAAATTCAAGGCTTTTTCGATATTCCTGTGGATAATTTATTCGCCGAACCTGCTGTCCTTAAATGGATCAAGGAAAATATTCCTGAGTGGAGAAACAGTACTATTGTGTCTCCTGATGCAGGAGGTGCAAAAAGGTATAATAAAGTCGTTAATTTATTATTATATAAAATAATAGACATCTTAACAAATTAATTCTTTTAATAATTAGTATTTATTTATTAAAATTTATTTTATGTACTTATAGGTTAAAAATTTTTTATTGTTATCTCATAACAGATCATTGGTAAATTTTTTGATTAGTTATTATCAATATTATTATAACGTGTGAAATTTATTTTTACAAGTCAAATTTTTCTAGTACAAAAATAAACATAAAAGTATTCGGTTTATAAAATTAAAGATTCAAAATTATATGATTAAAAATTATATTTAATTTATTAATATACATTAAAACAATCGTTGATATAAATAAATTTATCAAATTAAACTTGATACTCTAACTTATGCTAATAATATATATATATTTCTAAAAAAAAAATAAAATATGTTTAGTACGTTGTATCTCACAAGTCTAAACATAAGGGTATATTGCACTTTGATTGTTAAAATATTGTTTTGAAAAATAGAACAAAAAAATCTTTCATTTTTTTTAGAGTAACTTCGATAGCGGATCGATTAAATGTTGATTTTGCTCTTATTCACAAAGAGAGGAAAAAAGCCAATGAGGTAGCAAGTATGGTGCTTGTTGGCGATGTTAAGGATCGAGTTGCGATTCTCGTCGACGACATGGCTGACACGTGTGGTACAATTTGCCATGCTGCAGATAAACTCGTAGAGGCTGGTGCCACAAAAGTTTATGCGATTCTAACCCATGGTATTTTTAGCGGTCCTGCTATCACTAGAATTAATAACGCGTGTTTTGAAGCTGTCGTGGTCACCAATACCATTCCCCAAGATGCTCATATGAAAGACTGTTCTAAAATTCAGGTGTTACGGTTTTTTTTCACCATAGTTTTTATTTGCTATGTATACGTTTTTAAGAATTAAAAATATTAATATATTCATGCACGTTTTCCTTTACAATAATACTCATTATTTATTTTCTATATTTAAACTTTCACATGACAAACATTTTTTAGAATATGTATTAATATATAACTATATCTAATATCTAACTGTATTTTTAAACACTTAGTAATTTTTTCAAAATTACAAGTTTATAATATTTGCAATATGAATTGAGTTTTGTAAAGAAATTTGAATTATAATAATTTCATAAGCTTAATCATTAATTTTTGAAATATATGAAATATTTCATGATTAATATAATATTAATATTAATATAATTATTAATAATAATAAATAAAAAATTCTTATTAAATTATAGCAATGAAAAAACTAATTTTAATTAAATATTGATTATTAGAGAGAGTATATATTCTTATGATATTTATATCCGTATTTATTTTTTCAGTGTATTGATGTTTCAATGATGTTTGCTGAAGCAGTTAGGAGAACCCATAATGGAGAATCTGTGTCATATTTATTTTCAAATGTACCATATTAAGTGCTTCTCACGTTTCTTAAATGAGTGTCATAAAGAGTGTAATCATACATTAGTGATTTATTACCACTATTAAATATAAAGACAAAAATAGCGAAAATAAGAGAGACAGAGAGAGAAAAAGAGAGAGATTTACTGGAGACTTGTTTCGATAAAATGACATTGCTATCAAATTCTTAAAATTGAAACGTTCATAATAGTTTTATAACAGTTCATGTGCGGTCAAAAATTACAAATATGTTTCTTTCAAAACTAAATTATACATTATTCAACAAAAATTATATTTTTCTCCATTTCATATATTCACCATAAAATATAAACAGCGTCTTGTTTTGAATGAATTAATTGCCTTACAACTATTACTTGCATTTAATGAATATAAATCAACATTATTAAATCTTTTGAAAATGAATCCATAATACAAATTAATATATTTGTATTTTTGATAAAAAAATTTTTATAAAGTATTATCAATAATGTTTCAAATAGTACATAATTTTATTTACATTAATTAATTTTTAACTTAACTAAGTTTTTAACAATTACTTAAGTTTTTTAACAATATTTACATACAGATTTTTATTTTAAGAAACATCTTTGACATTTAAAAATTGTTATAAAATGAAGTCATTTTGAATATGAATGTCCTTTTAAAAACTAATATATATTTTTTAACTGAGTTTCTTGTTGATAAATATTTGTTCTATACTGCAATTAATAAAATATTTATTAAAATATTTCCTTTATATTTAATTTATTTATATGCAAGATAAATTCTAATAAATTAATCCTATTTAAATATTAAACTGATTATTGATAAATATTCTATAATATTAGTATGCCTAAATATTTTATTATTAATGTACTTTTTAATGCATTAAAATTATAATTATTAATTTTTTTCCTTTTAAAAGAAAACAAAACGCAAATGCATTTTTTAAAAAAAAAATATATTTATGGTAATAACTTGGTAAGTATGAATATATATATATCTACATTTTCACAAGATAAAAAAAATAAAATAATCACAAATTGTATACAATATTTGTAAATATAATTAAGCGTGTTTATAAGTGAATATACATCATTACAAGTGTTTTTAAAAAGTACAATTATATATAATGTTATATAATAATTTCAAATAATATAAGTTTTTTTTTTGTTCTATAATAAACAATTTTTAGACAATAAAAATTGAGATTATTAAAGAAATAATGAAATGTTAAATTAGTAATAAAATTAAAACAAACTATTCGTAAATATTTTTAAATTGTATGCTTTTAAGTACATAAGTGGTGTACCGTACAAGTACTATCTTACATTACTATAAAAATCATTTAATATTTTTTTATAAAATCTTAATTTTTAACATGCAAATTTATGTACATCTTTTATTGTATAAAAAATTATTACAAATATATTATTTCTTTAATTTACTTATATATGTTACATCATTTAAATAATCATGGAAAAATACTAAATATAAAACATAATATATTTTTAATAAAACAGTCTTAATTTAAGTTTTGCTTCTTGTTTTAAATTTTTTGTATCTATATTAATAATGAAATTTTACATCATATAACACTTATTCCATTATGTATGCTATTTAATTTTTAATAACTAAGTATATGTTTTTTATTTAAAGTTAGAAAAAATTAATTTGATTAATTTTTTATATTATAAATAAATGAATTTTTACCTTCAATATGATTCAATATGAATTTTCACCTGTTCAATAACATAGTTTTTCTACATTTGGTGGTAGTGTTACATCAAATACTACTGGTCGATTGCTTGGTAAATAATTTAAATCACATGTTGAAGCATTTATAAATATTATCTTGCCATCTGAAGATATACCATATCCTAGAAAAGTAATGAAATATTGTGAGCATGTTTGAATCTTAATTTGAAATAAAAAATGACTAAATATATTTGTTAACATTAAAATTAAAAAAAAAAAATTTTGAAATATTTATTACGGTTATTAACAAAAAAGGTTTTTAGTTATATTTTCAATAATATATGGTGTAATTAATAAATTTTAATATTTAAAAACTTTTAAATTTATTTTTATTTTCATAAATGAAGTGTATAAGAATTTGAATCTAAAATGGCATATGAAAACTTGAAATACCTTCATGAATATGTCCAAATACATGATACTTAGGTTTCACACGTTTTTGAACAGTACTTAGTAATTCTACACATCCAGCTCTAACTCCATTACAGCAAAGATCACCGTGACCTATGGGTGGTGTATGTGTAATAAGAATATCTGTATCATCTGGAATCATATCCCACTTTGATAAGCATGGTTCTCCACGAGGTACATTAAATGCCCATTTACAAAACTCAGGTTGCCTGTTTAATAATAATAAAACAGTTATTATTTTTTGGAATACTTATTATAAACTCACTTATTTTTATCAATTTTTAAAATAAATTCTTTTAATAACGTAAAATACTTCATTTATAATACAAACAAGCTAATGTTTATCTATTAATAAGGAATTAAATTTATTAATATTTTTACTAATAATCTCTATTGTTTAATTAATTTGCCAAAGGTACTTGCCAAGGTGTACCATAAATTTTAATACCAGAAATAATAATTTCTGAATCTTCTAGATAAATACAATTTGTTAATTTATCTTTAACATTATTAATTTGTATAGCTTCATCTAAAACATCTTTTGATATTCCTAAAGTTGGTATACTATCAAATATACTAGATCCTGTAATTTTTTGCCGATTAGTACTACATTGAATAGAAAATGGATTTGTAAATGTAGAATCAAAGCTGAGTTCATGATTTCCTGCAATTACAATCTTATGTTGGTGAGGAAGACTACCTAAAAATCAAATATAATTGTACTACAGAAAATGATTTCTATTAATGTTTGTTTCACTTAACAAATTCACATTTTTTTTACATAAAATAGGTGCTTAAGAACAATTCTCTTAATTTTTAAATATACATTTATTAAATAATTCTTTTGATTAGTTTATTCTTATACTTAATGATTGTGAAAGTGTTATTAGTGATATTTGTTTTCATATTTACATTTATATTTGATAAAAAAAAAAATATAGAATGTATTGTTGTACCAATCCACTTATTAAAATCTATAATTTCTTGAAGACTCCCACATTTGGTAAAATCTCCAGCATGTATAAAAACATCTCCGTTAGGAATATCAAATTTTATGTTCTGTGTCAATGAATGAGTGTCACTCATACAAACAAAACGTAGCTAAAAATATTAAAGCAATTGACATAATTGTATTGAAAAAATTAATTAAAAAAAAAATCGATAATAAAAGTATACTTTTAGATTATATAATATGATCAAATTTTGAAAGCTGTATTATTACAATAAATCCGTAAATAATAAATATACAATTATTATTTTATTCTATATTGTATATTTATTCCTTTGCAAGACTTAATTATTAAAATATATCAATTTTAAATTTTTTTATTTTAACATATTTCATATTAATAATTACACGTGTAATATTGTATATATAAATACAATTAAAAAATATATTCATAATTTGGTATGATTTGCGCTTTTATTTAATTTTAAAATATTCGTTAAAATATATAAATTTTTACTATTGAAAATCAATTATATTATTTAATCTTAGAAAACAATTCCTACAATTTTATCAAACTTTCTTAATCTGAAAATGTAATAAATCTTTCCAAAAGTTTACTTTATTTTTTGGTGTCTCAGTTGTTGGAGTTTTGAAGTTTATTTTTATAACTGTTTGCTGTTGTAAAAGTTCTTGCCATGCACTAGTTGGATCTTGTGTTAATGGGTGAACTGTAATCTTCATTATTATTTTATAGTAATAAAAATTTATAAAATAATGAAAAGTAATCAATGAAATCAATGGTATGATATGTAATCAATTACAAATACTTTAAAATAAATTGATAAGTTTTGGGAGCACATTTACAATATTAATCTTACACAACAGTGACATAAAGATTGATTGATAAAGAAATAAGTACTTTACAATGTTTTTTACTTATTTATGAAATCAATGTACGATTTAAAAAAAATCTCATTCTATAATTAGATTTTTTACGTTACTTATGCAAAGTTGGATCAGACGGGTTTGGTTATAAAATATGGGAAGTTTAACCTAACCTAACAATATTATGATAGAATGTGTAAATTTTTTAAGCTTTAAATAAAACGGATATATTGCGAAGCATAATTATCATTTGTTAAGATACTCTCGTTAAGAAATCAACCTATATTCTTTAAGCGCGTTTTTAGTGCAAGTCATTACGGACGGTAATTTGTTAGGTTTTTGGTATTTTCTAAATTTTGTTTTTAACTTCATTTTTAAACTTTGATTTTCTTCGTGTAAACGAAAATATGCTACGTAAGGTAAAATAACTTAATAAAAATATTTTATTTACATAATTATTGATATTCTTGAAGCGATTAAAAAAAAATCTTCATGAATATAAAATTATAATATATTTTAGGTTGTTAATCTGTCATTACTTCAAACAGCTAAAACATTTTCAACAAGTTCAATTTCAAAAAATTATAATTTTCGTAAGTAGATATTATTTATTTAAGATTAACTAGTTACAAAATTAATCTAAAACTATTTTAAATCTTCTTTTGCCATGTTCTACAAGATTATGCAATTTTGTATAAAGTAATACATCATCTATCATATTGATATTCAGACAATCGTGACCTTATTTTTGATAAATGCAATTAAAATTGGATTATATTTTAGCAAGTCATGTTAATAATAAATTTTTTAATTATATTTATTAATTCAATGAAAATTTAATTTTGTCAATTCATATTATTTAATAAAAAAGTTAAAATAAATGAAATATAAAACTAATTGAATATTGATTTGATTTTATTTCTCGGATATATTGGTTTTATAATCTTTGTAATTTAATTATATTTTAAATAATTATATAATATTAGGAGTATTCTTGTATTATCCTCAATGCTTTTGATTTACAATTTAACATTACAAAAATATTTAACAAAATATTGTTAAATATTTAATTTATTAAATATTTTTAAAATTTTAATTTATTTTTTTTATTTAAATTTTAATTATATATAAATTAATCTAATTTCTACTGTAGAACTCAATGATACCCAAAAAGAAATGAAGGAACTAGCAGAAAAATTTACTAGGGAAGAAATTATCCCTGTGGCAGCTGACTATGATCGTACTGGAAATTATCCTTGGGATGTTGTTAAAAAAGCATGGAGTTTAGGACTTTTAAATCATCATATTCCACAAAGTTGTGGTATAATATAGATATAATTTTAATTTTAATATTTTGTTTTTCAATACTAAAAAGATAAAAAAAACTTTTCCATATTTTAAGGTGGCCTTGAGTTTGGTATTTTTGATGGATGTGTAGTAAGTGAGGCTATTGCTTATGGTTGTACAGGAATCAAAACTGCTTTAGAAGCATCAGGCCTTGCAGTATATAAACTTTTTTTTGTTTGATTTAATTTCTAAAAAGTTTTTTTAATTAGGATATAAAAATTTTTTAATTTCTTTATTTTGCAGCAAACACCTGTAATTTTAGCTGGAAATAAAGAACAACAACAAAAATATCTTGGCAGGTTAATCGAAGAGCCATTAGTGGCTGTTAGTAACTAAACTTACCTTTTATTAAAGTAATATTTAACAATTTATACAAATTTAATACATTTCATTTGTTTAAAAATAATTTTAGGCTTACTGTGTTACGGAACCAGGAGCAGGATCTGATGTAGCTGGTTTAAAAACTAAAGCAGTAAAAAAAGGCAAAGAGTGGATTATTAATGGAACAAAAATGTGGATTACCAATGGAGGAGTTGCCAATTGGTACTTTGTTTTAACACGAACAAATCCTGATCCTAAAGTTCCTGCTAGTAAAGCTTTTACAGCATTTATTGTTGATCGTGATTCTGAAGGCTTAATCCCTGGCCGTAAAGTAAGCACACGATTTTATAATTTATTTTTGTAGAGAAACAAATCCGTTTATAAAAAAATTTAAAAAAAATAAAAAATTATTTTCCACAAATATTAATTATTTAGAAATTAAGTAAATCAATTGGAAAAAGAAAATAGTCATTAAAGACTGTAAAATAGCTTAATTTAATGTAAATAAAATTGCATTTATTTCATAAAAAATATTAATATTGATGAATATTTTTGACCAGAGTCTATTTTATAATATATTTAAAAAATAAACTTAACGAAAACTATCCGAATTCCTTCATTTTTAAATAAAAATTTATATTATTGTTGTTGTTTGCATATTTTTGTTAATTATATACTAGTTAATATATTTAATAATTGTATAAAATAAATTTTAATATTTACAACAAAACATTATCAACATTAATTCAATAATACATTTTAATAATTTAAAATATAATATTTATAGGAATTAAATATGGGCCAAAGAGCTTCAGATACTCGTATGATTACTTTTGAAGATGTAAGAGTTCCAGAAGAAAATGTATTAATTGGGGAAGGCGCTGGATTTAAAGTTGCTATGGGAACCTTTGATAAAACTAGACCTGCGGTAAAATACTAATTTATTAATTATTCGTTTGAAAAATGATTCATTTTGTAAATCAGAACATTTAAATAATAATTATATAATTTTTATAGTATAATTATTAGATAAATACATAATTAAAAATTTAAAGAAAATACAAAAGTTTATTGTTATTTTGTTTTAAAATTTATAATTATATTGATATTGTTAAATGAAGTAAACTTAAAAATTACATTTTAAATATTTAGTTTTAATTTTATTTACAATAAAAAATAATGTGATAAAAAATATAATAGAAAATTTCATTAACATTTTTTATTTTTATAAATTTGTATAATGTTAATTAAAGGTTGCCTGTGGTGCTGTTGGTTTAGCTCAAAGGGCCTTAGATGAAGCAACAAAATATGCTTTAGAACGTAATACATTCAATAAACCTATTGCTGAGCATCAAGCTGTAGCATTCATGCTTGCAGATATGACAATTGGTATTGAAACTGCAAGATTGGCTTGGATGAAATCTGCATGGGCACTTGACAACAAAGATCCAAGTGGATCTATGCTAGCCAGTATTGCAAAATGTTACGCTGCAGATGTTGCAAACAAATGTGCCACTGATGCTGTTCAGGTAATTAATTAATATTTTAAAAACTTTATTAATAAGATAAAATTATTAAATAAAGTTTAAATTAAAAAATAAACTTTTATATTTTTTTTAAATTTAATTTTACAGATTTTTGGTGGTGCTGGATTTAATACTGAATACCCTGTAGAAAAACTAATGCGAGATGCTAAAATTTATCAGATTTATGAAGGAACTGGACAAATTCAAAGACTAATTATATCACGACATCTGTTTGCTAAAGCTAAGCAAGGAGGAATTTAAATTACAATTAATTTTATATTGTTATTTATGTTACTTTAAAATATATAAAATATTTATCAACTTTTATAAAAAAAAGCATAAATAGAAATAATATTGTAAGACATATTTTTACATTTATATAATTTTTATAATTTTATATATTTTTTAAAATGAAACATAAGGCTTATGTAAGACATTATAATAATAATCATTTCTAAATTAAAAAAATTGTTTATACTGTACATACTTAAATTATATGTATATACACTGTTTTTATTAATTGTACATATATCCAAGAGTAAACCTTTGGGTCATATAATAAATGAATTTACAAATTAGTATATATGAATGAAATTTTTATATTTGATTTAATTGCTATCTACATTTTTTAAATAATAATTATTTTTATCCGTTAAACTTAGTTATTTAATATTAAAGTATGTGCATCTTTTTATCCACTAAATTATGTCAATTTAAACTTATTATCGGGGTATTAGCAATAATCTAATTCTAATCTAGTTTTAAAATATTAAACATTTATAGTATACTTATGTAAAAGAAGTAGGCGATAGATATCTAAAAGTATTTTATATTATTAAATATACAAAATTTAAAATGTTCAAGAGGTAAAATATATTTACGCTTTATTTTTTTTAAGCACAATTTACAATTGTTTAATTGAAATTCATAGGAACTCTTTGTAACGAAAGAATGAATAAAAAGTTTTTCTTTTCTATTACATTTTCTATCAATTTCAAGAGATAAAAAATAATTAACATGTAATTAAGAAGGCAAAGCTTTCTAAAAAAGGTTTTTATTCTCTTAATAAGTTCAACAAACATCTTTATCAACACCTTAGAATATAAGTAGTAAATGATAAAAAAAGAATATTATATATTATTAAATTATGTTAATACAAGAGATATTATAGATACCCATGTTTGTTGAAATAGTTTTAATGAAAATATAATGTAGTTCATTCTTTCATAATTATAAAATAAAATCATAAAAATTCTTATATTCTATTATATTTTCAAATTATCTTGTGCCCTTTTTATTTCACAGTCGTCAAGTTTATTTCTTCTGAAAATATGAAAAATGAAAAAATTTGAAAGAATTGTTTTTAGAAAAGAATTTTTTATAATATTGTGTACAGTGTATATATGAAAAAATATATAAATACATGTGATCCTTTTTGACAGAATATAAGATTAAATATTAGATAGTATTAGATAAGGATATTAAAAAATTATTTTGTAACAAAATATGTCAATTTTAAACACAAAAATTACTGTTTTTATTTTTCATTTTTAGAATGTTTTATATATAGTATATGTTTACACATTTGCATTAAAATTGAGTATTATAAAATATAATATAATTATAATAAAATATACATATTTTGATGCATGAATAGTAATCGTCATCGAGGTATTAAAACATTTAATTATTTGATCAAATAAAAAGATTTGTGTGTGTGCGTGTACAATTAAGTAAAATATGTTGTACAGGTATAACTTTCCGATTTTTACATAAAAATAATTATTATTTTTTAATTATTAATATGCAATGATTTATTTAAATGATAATTTATTATAAAATATTTCATGGCATAAAACATGTAATACTAATAAATATTAAAACACATACTTTCATTAATAGATTTAATATAATTTATGAATAAACTGAAAGTTTTTCATGGTAAATTCTTTAAAATATAATAACTTATGTTTCATATTATTTAAAATGTGATTAATAATTTTATAAAATTTATTTGTTAGTTATTAATCAATTTTATTAAAAAATAGTGTAAAATTAAATACTAAATTAGTAAGAGTAGTATAAAAAGTACAAAAACGACTTTCAAATGAAATATCTGTAAAAATTATAATATGCTATTCATAATAAAAATGGTACAGAAAATATTGATATTTTGGCAATAATATAGTTTTGACAACAAATCGAAAAAAAAATTAAATAAATAATATGTATATTCATAATTAAATTACTAATAAATAAAAGGCAGTTGAGAAGGAATAAAAAAAGTAGTTGAAGTATTGGAACAAGAAAAAATATAAAATCTAATATATAAATATAGAATGTGTGCTAACTAAAATGTTAATGAAAATACAAGTAAGATGATAATAAATAGAATAAAAAATATGCAAAAGTAAAATTATGGAAAAAATAAATATTTAAATAAAATATAAAGGATATAATGTATTATATGTAATTGTATACAATAAACTCGTTGTTAAAAGGAAAACTATACCTTAACAATAAAAGTGGGTATAATAGTAATTGTACATGAATATGAAAAACTTTAGATAAAGGAAACAAAGAATTATAGTAGTATCATGTTTGTAAACAAATTACAAAATTAACTCAAAAGTGCTAAAAAGAAAAATAAATAAATACATGTAAAATAACGATAGACTCAGTGAAACTCAGTAAAATTATATATTTTATAATTTGAAGTTAAATAAAGCTATAAACCCTATTCGACTTTATATTTATTTAGTAATATTTTTATTTATAACCTAGATAAAACTTTTTTTTAAGGAAATATAGTCTCATTTAAAATTACAAATTCTTCTAATTTTGGACAATATTTAAATAATTAATAAATAATATACTGGTTTTAAACTCTTGTATATATATGACAAATATAATCATTATATAATATAATATTAAATTTATTCGATACTGTTTTATTAAAAACAAAAAATAAATATTACAAATATATTTAATTAATAATGCAAAGATGGCTGAGGAAGCAATATGATAGTGATTTAGCTGGGTGATTAAAATTAGCATGAATAGCTTAAGCCGATGGTATCAGAAGAAAAAAAACGTAAAATAAGTTAAAACCTTAAAAGTGTTTAAGAAAAGTGAATAGGAAACGAAAAGAAAGACAGGGGATAGCTAATAATATTTCCAATATGACTTGATTTATTAATTCCAGAAATTCATGGGGAGAAGAAGAAAAGACACATAAAGAAAAATTGAAATGTGGAGAGAGAAAAGTAGGATGAAGAGAGCATAAAAGAGATAAGAATAGTAGGCATTTAAATTCAAAAGGCAGTTAACAAAAAAAAAAAAAGCAAAAAAATATCGTGAAGAAGACTGGTACAAATAACTAATGAGATATGGAAATTGAACGAAAAGAAAAGTTGCTTAAAAGTTGATTAAATTGATGAATAAAATTCTGGGAAAAAAAGTATACTAAAAGCAAATAAATGTTATATTTTTTATACTAATTGTCAGAAAACGGGAAAGACAGTAAAGAAACAAAGAACTATACAAGTATCGTATTGTTAGTTTAGAAATTCTAAAAAGCAGAATATAAAGCCACAGAAGAATAATTAATGATGAAACTTGGCTTTAGAAATAAAAAGATAATAGGGAGAGAAACGCAGCCTTGATAGGTCGCAGGTGACAAAAGTGAAAAATAATTAAAAACAATAATTAAATAGTCAAGGAATAGAAAAAATAAAGAAAGAGAAGAAAACTAGAAAGAGTAAAAGGGATTATAAAAAAATAGAACTAGAGTGATACAAAAAAGAAAATAACTTGTATATGTATATATAAAAATAACAAATTTTAAGTTTAGTGTGATTAAGCGGTAAAAAAAGGGAAGAGGAATTTTTGACACGTATGGAGTTGGGAGAAATGTTTCAAAATTGATAGAGGAAAATAGGAAAATAAACGAGAAAATAAGGAAAATAAACATTTAAGAAAAGGGAACGGACGATAAGAGCAATAATAATATAATAAATATAATAGGAAAAAGGAAAAAGAAAAGGAGTCGGAATTATTAGTGAAGACAAAGAAAGTAAAAAATAGGAAAAATGTAAAACAACTGTTAAAAAAGAGTCCGGAGTAGAACTTAGTATAAAGATTACATGGGAAATATGGGTAAGCAATGATTATAGAGAAGTAAGATGTGAGGACTAAGAAAATATTGAAATACTAAAGAACAAACTAAAACTAAACAGAAGTTTTTCATAGAAAAATATTTAACATTTATATAGAGAAAAACGTCAAAAAAATACAGAAAAAATTCACAAAAATTAAGGAAATAAAATGAGAAGCAAGAATCAAATTTAATAACATAGTTACAAAAGATGATGTCTTAGTGTACTGTAAAAAATAAAAAATAGTTTTTAGATAGAATAAAGAGTAGAGAGAATGACTATAGAAGGAAGGTGCGTGTATAAGATGGATAAAAAAGTATATAAGAAGGATAATCAAAATCAGACACGAAAAGGAGAAGAATAGTAAGACAAGGGAAGAAAGGGCAAAGAAGATAAAATCATTAGAAGGAAAGAGCAGTAGGCACAAGGCAGTAGGCTCAGAGAAAAGAAAAAATTAAGAATAGCGTTCTGAAATATTATTGATCTAGAAAAAAGGATACTGAAAACTAGAATTTTATTTTAGACTAAGAACTAGTACTTCTAGCAATAAAAAAGTGATATAATAATAAAAGAGATGAAGATATAAAATTTCATAGAAGATTTCATAAGCGCGACTGCGTTAATAAGCAAAAAATATTACGATATTAGGATAGTTTTCATGCAGGGAAAAAAGAAACCGAATCTTAAAAAAATATACTCCATGTGGGAAGAAAATAAAGAAAAGACCATTATATATTTAGGAGGGGGAGGTTCAATGTAAGAACGGCGAAATATTGATAGGGGTTAACGATTAGAAAGAGGTAGGAAGGAAGTGAAAAGATAAAGCAATAAATACAGAAAGAAGAGAATTAACCAAATGAATGAGAGAGGAATTAAAAAACACTGACAGAAAGAGGAATGAATATGGAGATTGTGCAAAAAACAAAAAGAGACAAAGAAACTCGTTATTGAGAAGTACAAAATCATATGGTCCTAAGCAATCAAGTGAAAAAATATTATGAAATGCGATAAGAAACATAAATATATTTATTTATACAACTTACAAATTTCGTTTAAAAAGAAAATGAAGAAGAAGGAAAAGAAAAAGCGAAGCATTGTAGTAAGACAATGAAAAAGTAAGAGGGAAAAATAAATAAATTATTTATAAATGTAAAAATTCATATTATTAAGTAATATGAATATGCGTAAAATGAAATGTAGATTTTAAAAATAGACAGAAATATAAATAATAGTGTGTAAATTGTTTGTACATAAATAATAATTATAAAAAGAAAATAATACGTGCTATCAACGTTTTGAATACTACGATAATGGAACAACTGAAAAAAAGAATGACACTCTTCTCATTTTCTTAGGTTTGCGGACATGAAAGCGGCACTCAACAATATATACAGAGAAAGGCCATACGATAAGATATAAAAAGCACAGCTGTAGGTCTATTAATATGAAAATTTAATCAGATGTGCTAGACTAGAGATAGACAATGAGTTTAAAATATAAATAATGGTAGAAAATAAAATATTAGATAAACTTATCATGAATAGAGAGATTAGACCAGGATGCACTTTAAGTTACACGCTATTCAACATAAGGTTAGTACACCCAGAAGAAAAATAAAAAAAGAATACAAAAATATAGAACCTTAAAAATCATGAATGGTAAAAGAAAAATGTTAATTCTGTTCCAAACAGAAGAAGAGTTAAAAGAACTTGTAAGAATTTTGAAAAACTTACCAGAGAAAAGAATTATACGTGTACATCAAAAAGATAAAAAAGATATAGTTTAAGAGAAAAGAAGATTGAAAAAGATAAGTAAAACTGTTAGTAAAATACCTAACATATTAATAGACAGAATTTGAGATATTGCAAATAGATGGTCAAAAAATCTGATGTTAAAAAAAATGTAAAAAAATAGAAAAATGCGAAAAAAACACAGAAAGTGTATCCTAGGTATTTACAAAACAAAAATGAATAAATAGAATAATGAAAGATGACTCTTAATTAAGAAAGAAATTATTATTAACATTAAGTTGTACAAAACCATTTGGCAAAGAAAATGGCGCAAAAATAAAGATGAACGAAAACCAAAAACAGAATAATTAATAAAGAAAATAAAAGAGCTTCTACCAATTCAATAATAAAAAATATGGAGCAATAGCAAAAAGACTTAGATAACAATAAACCAAGTAGTTGGCTCATTAGGATTGTAGACGAAAATCATTGTGTAAATATTTATTGAGGACGCCAGATTTAAATCAATATACAAATTTTTATGTTTAAATTAATACATATATAGTTCAATAAAATTACTTACTTAATTATTAATACTTAAATAAAAGTTTACTATATTGCGAAATCTGTTATGAATAAATATAAATTACTTACAGAATCGGTAGTGTTCAATATGTAATGATGAATCCCGCGAAATAGAAAGTAAATAAAAAGTAAAGAAAAAACAATTTTTTTTATAATTTTTCAATAACATGTATTGAAAAAATAACACAACATGTAATATAGAGATGAAATAAATTTTAGTTGTGCAAGAAAGAATTTTATCTAGTTCATCAAACAAGTGTTTTCTTAAATAAAAAAATTAAAGATTTTATTATAAACATGTAAAGATACTTTTTATTAAAGAGAAAAATTAATACTAATGTAATAATATATACTAAAAATATTAATAATTAATAAACTAAGAAAAACAATTATAAATGTATATTCCAAATGTATGGAATTAAAATTCAAATTTATAAGAATGATTGTATACATTATAACAACAAAAAATAATTCTATTCTATTCTTTCTAAGTCGATCTATATAAAAAGAATATTATATTTAAAAAAATAGAAATCTCATGAGAAATCCGATAAGTATATAAATTAAAAAATATATTTAAAATATTATTTTAATATAAATACACGAAGTAAATTACAAAACTTAGAGAAACTAAATGTAATATTAAATTGAATCGTGAAAAAGAAGTAAACGTTTGGGTAAATACAAACAGTTGGAAATATTCGGTAATGTGTAAACATGAAGTTAAAAATATAGTAATTAAATTTACAAAATAGTGAACATATGATATATTAATAAAAAGTATGAAACAATTTATTTGGATCTGTAAAAAACTAAATAATAGTACAAAAATGTGTAAGTTCATAATTAAAATGTGTACATTATGATAAAAATACCAAATTCAATATTGATACTGGAACCAGATTAGTATTAATTTAGTATAGTAATATTAAGTTATTGAATGTGCAATAATTTTAAGTTAAAATCTTTTTAAACATGTAATAATTAAATATTATTAGTATTATTTTTTCTTACTGCATTTATTATGTAAATTTAATTATCTAAATATCTAAATTTTTTAATTCTATGCACATCTCTTATTAGATATAATTTTTTAAATGAAAGAAAATTGGATAAACAACTGTTTTGTAAACTTAAATTATATTGAGAAAACAAAAAATTAATTTACTTTTTAGAATAATTTGTGAAATCTCCAAGAAAAGCTAAATTTTACAATATAATACATAAATATAATATGTATTAGAAATAGTCGTTATAGATCACTTTATATTTAAATTTTTATTATGTACTAACATTTTTATAATTCAAATTATTTTTACGATAAATTTTATTAACTTAGCAAAAATATTGTGATTTATTCTTTCTATTTAACTGAGATCTATAAAACGATTTAAAATTTCATAATTTTAAAATTCTAGTACTAATGAAAAAGGATATAACAGTACATGTGTTATGTTGCTATTATAACCACATATGTTATTAGCATTAATATTTGTAGACATTAGGAAGTGTAGTACACAATAATAAATTAATATTAGTATTTATTTATCTAAGATATCTACGTATAAAGATTGTAAATAAAAATTTTAAAATTGTAAATTTAATAAATTTTGTAAGTTCATCTATGCGTCTCAACTAAAACTAAACTAACTTGTAAGAATACTAAAATGATTAAATCAAAATTATTTATAATTACCTTAATAATTCTACCAACTTTTATTAAGATTACTAAATTTCAGATAACTGATAAAAAAATTAAAACTCATAAACTTATTTTTTATTAATCTATTTAAATGGTTTTTTGATTGTATTTTCGAAAAATAAGCTTTTGACATGTAAGCAATTCGAATTTAAAGAAAAATATTATTTTTTATGTTAAATTAATAATGGAACCAAAGTTTTATAAAAGTAAAAAAGTTTTACCTAAAACAAATTGTAACAATACCAGTTGTTTTGAAAAATATTTAAGAACCTACTTTTACAATATAAAATATTCATAAAAAAATTATTGTTATTTCTTGAAAGGTGAAGGGAAGTTTCTCCATTATTTGATAAAATTTAAGTTTTAAATTTTTTTAATTTTTCATCAAATGATTGGTTGTTGAAAAGATATCACGTTTATGTATGTATTATATTTTCAATATAATAATAGTGCACAGTAAAACTAATAAATATAATATTTCTTATGAATTTATAACATAATTTTATGGTTGGATTTTGTTTTTTATTTTGTAGGATATGTTGAAGATGTTTGTTTAATTGATTTAACGATAGTTGATTCAGTTTAGTAACAACTTTCTATCGAATTCATTGCACAGAGTAAAACGAATGATTTTAGCATGTAAAATTTTTCTCTAATTATGGAAACAACAATAATAACGTTGACATAACACCAATCAATATATATTAGTTGATTTCCAGAATAGTAGATTCAATCTCAATTATAACTTTTTAAATTACATTAGTCATGTACTGTCGTTATTAAAATAAGTTGTGTACTCAATGTATCGACTGCATTTGTACGTATATGTATCAATTTGATCAAGTATTACCACAACTCCCACATAGTTGAAAAATTATGTAACTTATTTATATAAGTACGTGTGTATTACCTCTCACAGCGTACTCGGTGACATGATAAAACGTTACCATAACCGGGCGGGCTTGGAGAGCATTCGGACACCTGAAGCAATCCGACCTACTTTTCCAAAGTATATCAGTAATGCAAGGAGTAAACTGCCTTTCTTTTTTCTTCCTTAATTTTCCTTTTTCATTTCTATAAATCATCCATGATTCAAACACGTACAAAGCCATATAACTTATTTATTAGTAAATTTTAATTGAACTAATTTCACCATTTATTCGACATAAACTTTTTTTTAATTATGAGTAGTTTTCTTACGTGTAATTTTTTATAAAATATTCGATCCAAAAACTGAAAATTATTGCGTATTGTTAAATATTTAAGTACTTCACAACTCTAAAAAATTTTTCTCTCAAATAAAATAAATATAAACACTGGTAGTGTAATACTTTTTCATTTTTATGTATATCATTTATATCATACGAATATATATGATCGATTAGGTTAAAATATTAATTTGTATATATAATTTGTGAGAAATTTTAAAAAGTAACGAATTTTTTACCTATAAATATGCGATTTTCACATTAAATTCTTAAATGTTTCTTTTAAATTATATTTTTATTAGAATTTTATTTTTCTAAATCAATTGAAAAATGTGATTCACGAACTTACAAATGTTTTTTGAATAACTCTTACTCTATATACTTTGAAACTTAGAAATATTTACTTGGAACTTACTTCTTTAAGTTCTTATTGATGAAATAAAAATGTTTTGAGAAACTTAATGTACTTTACATAAACAGTACTTGTATTGGAATTTTCCTATTTCTGAGAAATATGAAATCACTGTCTTAATAGTTATTGATAATGTCATTAAAAAATATTTTATTATTAATCTATTGAAATCAAAAATATAGTTTTTTGTAATTTTTTATTCTTTTCGTAAATTATTAAAAAAAAAAATTAAAATAAAAACTTTTTGAGAGATTTTATGTTTTAATGCACTCTTAGTAATACTCAATTATTTTACTACACATATAACAATGTTTGAAAATACTTTTTTAATTTCATGTAGTCTAATCTACAACCTAGTAAAATAGTAAAACGTATTTCAACATTTTCCCACAATTTGCGCTAAATCGTTATATTTTAGAAGTTGCTTACCAAATCCATGAGATTTGATGAGCTTGACCTGTAATTAAACATATTTGCGAATATATCGTCAAATAACGAAATAGAAGATCTTGATAATTATGCCTAGGATGCTACTTTTTCAAAGAACAAAGTAAATTTTTTTATAATTACTTTTTGCGTAAGATTATAATTTGAAGAAAAATTATCAAAACAATATATATAGTTGAAAGAAGGATAATTTTATTAAATAGTATTGAGAACAGTTATATCTCCGCGAATGTTTCAAAATAAACATAAAAAATTAACGGTTATATTCAAATAATATTTTAATGAACAAACAAAAAACCATTGTAACGGAAATTATTTACGATTTGTTTAATATCTATAGCGATATATAATATATAATATAATAAAAAAGATTAATTTATAAATTACAACTAATTATATACAACTTTAATAATATAATATAATGCATCATTCGTATTCATAAAGAATAATATTTAAAAGTTGATTTTTTAAATCAATTTTTTAAATATGAAATATAAAAACTAAATAGTAGTATTTGAAAGAAAATATGAATCTACAAATATATAATAACCAAAATGAATCGATCATAATAGTTATTATGTACATATAAAATAAACTGCGAATATATAAGGTCAAATTAAAATATATAAATTCCAACGTTCATGTTCATTTAAATTATTAAAAACATTTTGTACATAAAATGTATACACACATATTATTAAATTTAGGTTATTTTATATTTTCAATAGTTTTAAATACATTGTACCATTAAAAAATTGTATTATTTGAAAGTATCATTTTCAAATATATTGATTGTTGTATTTCTTGATATATATATATATATATATATATATATATATATATATCAGTAAAAAGATTTTCTTAGAAATGAAATGATGTTGGTACTACTCAGGTTAAATGAACTACGGAGTCTTTTATTACGTTCAATTTATAGCACTGCAAACTGTGGCAGCCCTGATAAACTTAAAATTTTAATAAACAATTTAAAAACAATTAGTAAAAATTTAATATTGTAGTTGAAGAATAATTTGAATTATCTGACAGAGATAAATTATGTTTAAGAAAATTCTGAACTTAACATATAGGTTTCTTAAACTACGTGTGAATTCAAGTACGTTCTTCATTATTATAAGTCTTTATTAATAGTGAAAAAATCTTTTTAGCTCGTCTTAACCTCATCGTTTCTTTAATTTTATTAACACTTAAATTTATTAATTATCATTAAGTAATTAAAAAATTAAGAAATTTGATCTTTAAAAAAATTGTTTTCTGTCTACATTTTCTATTTCTTCTTTCATTATTTATGCCTACATAACGTGAAAAATATTCAGTATTAATGAATTATAACAGTTGCTCGAAACACTGTAAATTCATTAAAATTATAAAAATGTTGGTAAGTTGATAAACGAAATTTATCATTCTATAAGAGACAAGCCCGTTTTGACAGCACATTATTCATTCCTTAATATATAATGGGAATATAAAAATTAATGTAATAATTATTACTTAAAAATATTCATATGCAATTAAAATACAGAATAAAATCAGTAACGTTTCACTTTCAATTTTATTTTCTATTCAGTACACAGCAAGCATAGTAGCAGCACTAGCTGAAAATAAAAAGAGAAAGATAGATAGATGAACGTCGGCAAAGAATCACAAACCTAAACTTGACCATCAAATACGGTCACGGACGTATGACAACGACCGTCAATCCATCATTAGTAACCTGTATGAGCAAGTGTGGCGTAGTGTATCCAAGTATATACCATTGTGTAACCTATATGTGTATGTATGAATCCCGGCAGCAGCGGTGGCCGTAGCCGTGCAAATATTATAAGGAATAAAGAAAGACAAAAAGAAAAAAACGATCGAGAGAATTAATGGCAACAAATAACAGCATCTACGATGTCGCGGTGATAAGAATTTGCGAAAGTGGAGACCTAGGACAAGATATAGAACGAGCGAGACAGGATACACTCGCTTGACTCAAAAAGCATGCTGGTGTGTGTTGTCTACGAGAAGTCGAGAAGGCAGGAACCCACAATTCAATCTACGTAAAGCACAGTGTATAAGTGAAGTGGCCTACAGACCTACATTTGTCTAACGTTTAATTTTTTCTCTCTTCTGTCGCCATATGTACCGGCAATAACACCAACTAAATTTGTCAATTAGCAGTGTCATTGAAGGAAGGAGAAACCCAGGTGGTAAAAATATTAAAAATATTATAAAATAAAGAATATCGACGGAGTAGACGCAACGAAAAATTACATATAAAAAAACGAAAAAAGGGCTTTGGCTGAAAGCAAACAAGGGCGGTGTCGCTATTCTCTCGCGGTTGTAATGATGCTGATGATTATTACGAATGCCACGGCAACAAGAAATCAAATGTCTGTTTAAAGCAAAGAATATTGACCGTGAGAGATTGAAAAAGAGAGGTGACAGTACCGTGACCCTTGCCAAGAGCAGCGCCTTGCCGAGAAAGACAGTGACGAAGAGAAATTGAGTGAGAGGGAAGGAAGGAGAGAGGAACGACACTCTCTCTTTCTTTCTGCTCTGACGATTTAACATACACATGTAGACACATTAGCGTATTTATGCATAATGTATGTATGCCCATCCACACCTAGCTATACGTAGGATAATTAAAAAAGATTATTTTTATTAATTAAAGTCTGCAGTGCGCGACTCACTACTTTTTTACATAATCTATTACATTATGTATACGTGTCATTAGAAATTCGATGAAAAGGGTTCTATTTTTTTCAGTTAGATGGTTTTTTCCATATTTTTATCGTTTTCATATTCACATATTGATTATTAAATTTAATTTTCCTCCTTCGAATATTTTTTATCTAGAATACTACAAAGTGAAAAATACGTATACACTCCAAGAAATAAAATAATTGGGTGCTTTTATAAACAAGTGTACATGTCAGTTATGGATCCTAAATAAGTTTTAGACATTGTGAAAGATATTAAAAATCGTATATTTTCTTATGATACATGAAAGTAGAATGGCAACATCGTTGAGCAGCAGTTGTTCTGCCTCTGGTAGTATTCAAGGTCCTGAAGTCATAGATTTAGAGAGCACTAGCACCACAGCTAGCACCGCAATTCTATTGGCTGATATAGTCAGTACAAACAATCTTGAAGTAGCTTCCCAACAACATCGTCAACAACATCAAATTATAGACATGACATCCGAAGTAATGGCTGCTGAAAAGATCGTCACCTCAGGTAACCTCAAAAAGTCAGCTTGCTGATTCTATTCCCAATGTTGGAAATGCATGTATACATATGGTAGCAAAACGCACATATAGTCTTATCGCATTTGTGTGGATATACATAATTATACAGGCGAAAAATTAAATAATTTTAATTTTCATGTATATGTGTGTTGTAATATGCTACTATGATCTGCTTCTTTGTGTCATACTGTATAATGTTGCTATTGCTATCATATCAACATAGTGTAACTACAGCATGTATTTTATCTAAATTTCACTTTTTAAACCTGCAGTCTTATTTTTGTACTCTGTATTGCTTTCTCTTCTCCCCTCCAATATCTCTTTTCTTGGTCACCGCTGATCTAGCATTCATTTTCGTATCTCGCTTTAAATTCACGTCACACCTCATTGCGTCAAATAACTCCTTTCCCTTTCAAATCTGACTGCGCCTATGCATTTGTGTAGGGGCGGATATGTACAGCAAAGTAAATAGTTTTCTCTCGCCAGTTCTGCCACTTATTACAAGTTTTTTTTTTCGCCTATATTTATTCACTTATATTTGTGATCATCGAAAACATCGATTGTATTTAACTTGTTTTTTTATTAATTTAATAATTATTTTTAACGGTTTTCAAGTTAAAATACCTTTAATACTAAAAATGAGTATTAAGAAAATATTAAGGCAATATATTAACGCTTGCAAAAACATCCTTTACAAAATAAAGGAGAACCTTTATAGAAAGAAGCTTTGATAACCTGAAGTTAATAATCGATTAGAGCAACAAAATAGATCGATTAATTTGCAAAAATACACCATGTTTAAAATTAAAATTTTTTATATAAAACTTAATATTCACAGATGACGTTTTCAAAAACGTCTTCAACTATATTAACAAGAAATATTTTCAAATTAAATCGATCTTTTAATGTACTATTAAATTAATACCATTAACTAATTATATAATTAATTATTTTTAATAAAATATGAATATTATACATCATATATATTAATACTCGTATGTACATATTAATTTGCGTTTTTAATTTATACTGCAAAATATTGTTATATATTAAGTTTAAATAAAGCTATATAATTTTTTTTTAATTAAATAAATAAACTTTCATATAAAATTTATTGATTTAAAAACATGAAATCATATACTTTTATATATAATCCATTCATTTCATTTATCGTATATCATATATTCATACAAACAACATTCAAACAAGTTTACAAAATTTAAATAAGCTAATAAATCAAATACATTTATTAAATAATAAAATTTTATTCGATTACAATAATTCACATACATTTAAAAAAAAAATTTAATTTTAATATTTTGTTAACATTTAATAACATAAATACAAATTGATGCTTTAAAGTAAAAGTAAAACTATTACATTCTTATCAGATTATATCTAGAATTTTTTAATTACTAAAATCATCTTAATACTTTTTTACTAAAATATAAAATATAAGAATTCAATTCAAAATTTAAAATAAGAAATTACTTTAAAATATTATTTTTAAAAAATTATATCTTCTATATTAACGATGATTGAAACTTTAAAATTGATATTTATCGTTTTTTATGCAAGAAAATTATTTTGATATATGTGAGCAATTGCATCTTAATGTGATAATTTTACAAAACTGTATAAAATATGAAAGCTTAAATACTCTTGTAAGTGCTTATTTGTAAAGACGATTAGCGTGAACATGCCTATATAAATGTAGTTGAAATACAAGATTTGATTATGCGATATATTCTGCGTAAAATATTATGCTATGTAATGGCAAAATGAAAAAGAATGTTAAAAATGCATTAATTTTACCAATTGTATTAACTGAATATTTAATTGTATTTTTACTGCATAATTTTTTTTTAATGAAAATCTTGTTAAAAATCTATTTTGATTTATTTCAATACAATAATTATTCAGTATTAATAAAAAAAATCCCCTAAATACTTTTTTTATATTTTTTGTAATTTAAAATTTTATATTATTAATAAAATAGAATTTAATAATTTTTTTCAAATAGATAACTTACATGATTTTTTATCACATTTTATTCTATTTATCACGTAATTAAATTTAATTAATATGTATTACATATTCTTTGAAACTGTAATAATATATATGTTAGGATATATCACCTCATAATAATAGCATATATGTTTGTAGCAAAGGCTACTAGTAATGGAGATTTTATCGATATATACTTAAAAATGAATGAATTTTAGATGAAGTTTGAAAAATGTTAGACAATGATAATATTGAAAACATTTTATATTTTCTCGATTTATTTATAAATACATTTAAAGACTGCCAATTTTACACTTAATTTTTTCATATAATTAAAAACAATATTTTTGTATTGAATTTTCAAAATAAAAGTATAAACTTAAAATATTTATGCATATATACGCGTATTACTAGTGAAGATAAAAATTTTTATAAGAAAAATTTATTCAAAAATTAAATTATTTTTTATTATTTTATATATAAATTATTATTTTATCGTATAATACAAATTTCATGACTTATTTTACAACAGAATAAAGATAATATTGGTTTTCCATATCGATTGGCATCAGATCCAAATATTAATATTTAAATTATATTTATATTTCTATTTCAGCTTCTATTAAAAAGACAATTATTTGGAAAATGTACTTGGCAATGTTTGAGTTTCTTATATAACTTTAAAATATCTTTTGTACGTTGCTACTGGAGAACTTTTAGATGAAACTAAAATTTTTTTAATGTTATGAATTATAGTTACTCATAAGAATTATCCGTCTTAAATATTTTTAACATATCAACATATCTAACAAATAATAAAAACTTACGTAGTAATTAAATTAAGATGCTTGTCATGAAAAACAACATTGAGATTCTATTAAAATGTATAAGATGTGTATTTCACGTTATGTATATTTTACTTAAATACAAATTTTTATTTAAAGTCATTAACATGTGATAAAATGTCTTACTTACATAAGTATATATATTAAAATTTTCTTTACTAATTAATTTTTGAACATCGCAATATTTTAAATTGCTAACTAAATTTTTGAATTTACTTTATTATTTTAAGTAAAGATAGTTAAAATTGTTAATTTTGAGATCATAAACAAATGATCATAAAATAATTTTTTTATATCAAAATTATAAACAAAATTAATAGCGAAAACTTTTATGCCATATAAACAATATGAAAATTTACAATTTAAAATTTACTTTAAATTATTTATTTACTTTAAATTAAATAATTAAAATTTTAATATTGTTTTAGTATAATTTGTAATAAAAATATATAGGTTTAATAAAAATGCAAATAATTGAATTATTATTAAATTAAATAATATTATTCTTCAAAATAAAAGAATTTAAATATTTTATAAACTTGCGACATTGAATTGCAAAGTGCGTTATGAGTATATCTATTATTTATCCAGAATCGTTTAAGGCATTCGTCTCACATTTGTTGACGTCGTTGAAAAAAGAATAATGCATTTACGTAAGCTTTATTTTTAGTATACTATATAATGAATACACTGAGTATATTAAAACAGTGTACAACTAATTTTATGAATTTTCAGAATCAAAACTAGCCCAGAAGCGCGGGCAATCGTAAGTAATGCATATCCATAATTTCGAGCTTAACTGTCATTAAAGCTTTAACATTTTTTTAGAAATATTTCTTCGTTGCCCTTTCATCATTGTCTCATAATTTATTTTATTTTTATCACTATATATTTCGATTACTATTTTTCAAATTATTTACAATGGTTTTGTGAGTTTTTATTCATTTAATTATTAGACAACTAGATGTACTTTTCATAATTTTACAAAACAACAATATTTAGATATAATGAATATTTAAAATACATTTTCCTTCTTGTCTTTCCGAATATAATATAAGATCAATCTAATTTATGTTTTTAATAAATCTAGTCAAAAATCTAGTAAAACTCTGGATAATCGACGTTGGTTTTATCTAAATTTAAATTTAAAATTTTATATAAAAAGTATATTTAAAAATTATCATTAAATATAGACATTTATTTTGTTAATATCTGTTTATAATTGAAGTTATTCAAATTATTAATATATTTTATTTTTTTAGTACTAGATTTTTAGAAAATTTAAATTAATGATTACTTATAAAAATAATATTAATAATATAAAAAAGAGTATCTATAAATTATCTATAATTTAAATAGTTTTAACTGAATAATCGTACTATTGATCCGTGAATAATTCATCTTGTATTTATAAGATTTTTGATACACAGAGAAGTTTCAAAATTAATTAGATATTTTTCATTATTAAAAAAAATTTTTTTTTATATAAAATATTCGATCTCTAGTCGTTGGAAAAAATTTTATTTATAACATCTTATAATATGAAAACTCAATATATTTTGGTATAATAATACCGAATACAAATATTAAAATTGTGATTTAAACTTTATCAATTAAAATTAAATTAAATTACTTTTAAAGTTTTTATTAAAATATTAAGTTAGTTTAAATAAATATTAGTTTAAAGAAAAATAAAGATAATTATAATTGAATATTTTGCTTACTTATATAAATTAATTAAAATTACTAATTATTTTTTGAATTATGATAAGATATACTACTACTAAAATAAATAAAAACCTAATTTTTTTCTCTAGTATTAAAATATTGTTATGAATAAAATTTAATTTATCTTGAGAGAAAATCTAAACAAAATGTTTAAATTAGAATCATAAGATTTGTTAACTTTAACACACAATGATATTTTTAAGATTTTTATTTATTTATTTGGTAAATCATTTTTTTTTTTAATTAATGTAATTATAAAATATATGATAAGATAACATATGATATTATTTATAGTATCAATAGATTGAATTTATAAAGGCTTATGACACGATGTAGAGAAATATAATATTTTTTTATATTACCTTATTTTTATAAACTTAGCTCATTATAAATAGATTATTTATCTCTTTTTTCAAATTGAGTAAAATCAAATTTATAAAACCAAATTCTATTAAAGTTTATATGGGCAATTTCCGCCCTTAGTTATTTTAAAAAATTTAATAATGTAATATTGCAACAAAACAATAATATTAAAAAAAATTTAAGCATTTATTTTGTTTAATTGAATATAGACACTTAAATCCAAATGAACTTCTTAAATTTATTTCAAGTTGTTAGATTTACTAACAGGTGATTTAGTGTTACCGTTGTAGTTTATTTTTATAAACATTAAAATAGTTTGATAATTATTATTATTTTAACATTAAACAGTATTTATATATTTTCAACATTGAATAAATATTAAATTGTACAAATATTTAATACAGCATTATGCTGTACTTATTGCCTTAGTTATTAACATGTTCGTAAAGTAACTATAAGTTGGAAAATATGCAACTAAATGAATGATAGTTATTGTTTAAATTGGTTAGACAAGTATTTCAGTTTATCTATAATATACATATAAATTTATATTTTACTTAAAACTTTAAACATATTTTTAAGTGTAAGGTTAATTATAAATCTAATCATCTACAAAAGGTTTACATGAAAATTTCAATATTTTACTCTGATTGTACCATTTATAGTGATAGATCGACTATTTTATATGTAAAAATATTTTTTGTTTAAACAAATGGTATCACTTCTTGAAAAACATCTAATTAATTAATTCTATAATTTATAATTTTATAAATACAAGATGAACAGTTCATCAAGTTCAACAGTTCAGCTCAGAATTCAATATATTATTCAATATAGTACTATGATTATTCGATTAAAATTATTTAAATTACAGATATAAATGTATTTATTCAAGTTGCAGATGATTTCATATCTATTTGTCATATATTTTATATCAGATAAAATAAAAAACATTAACATGTTCATAAAACAGTTATAGTTTGGAAAACATGTACATGTGTAAATTGCAGTTGTTTTTTCGAAATGTCTAAAATGATTAGAACTTCTACCATATCCGAATTCAAAACAATTTAAAAATCTTTAGACATTTAATTTTACTATTTTTTCTCAATTTAAATTTTGATTACTACAAAAGTTATTACTACATGATCTGTATCAATATTTTGATAAAAAAAATTTATAATGCAAGGTAATAATAGCCAGTCTTTCCACTAAAATTAGTGTAAGTAGCTAACATGATAACGTTATATTAATAAAAAGTGAAATCACGTACTCTGGTGTTAAAAAGGTATCTCCGAAGTTGATATTAAACTTAACATATTAATGTAGCAAAAATAATTCTCAAAGGGAAGCAGCTCAACCGTAATGTGGCGCACCCCGACGACAAGAAAAGTAAACAGCATAACTTCACGGGTTTGACTTACGCTATAGAAATCTATATGGAATTATATTCCTAAATTTTCTTTTCGATCTTTTTTTTTTTGTTTTGTTTGACTACGACAATAATTTGAGATTTACAAAAAGATCTACTCTTATTAAGTATCAGAATATGTTATCGGTAGATTAAAAAATATTAAAATAAGATATTATTCAAAATTATCCTTATTTTTATTTAATTTTGATATAAATATATGCAATATCTGTTTAGAATTAGCTTTTTTAATAATTTTTATCAATATTAATTATAATTTTTTATTTCAGACTTATTAATTAATATAATTTTCAAAATTCGAACAATATTAATACATTCAAGTCAAGTAATTGTTCATATTAACTAATATTAACAGTCAGAACTCTAGTAACTCAAGAACAAGGTATACAATTATTGATTTATTAAAAATTTAACTAAATTTTTATTTCAAACAAAATTTTTTATCATATAATTTAGGTTATAAATTTTAGATATCGATTTTTTAATACTTTTTTTTTAAATAGCACATAATAAAAGAATATACCTTTTTTCAAAATTTGAAAGTGGTTTTAACTTATTACTTGTTAATTATTAAATTATAACAAAAAATGTTATTTTTTAAATAAAATTGTTTAATACAAGCATAGAAGTTTAAGAAAATATTTTTTATATGAAAAAGTCATGTATTTGATGTGACGAGTTTCTTAAATGAAAATTGTCATGAAAATTGTTTATAAATTTATTAATTAGTTGAAAAATGTGCACGCTATTTTATGTAAGGAATTATTTAAGGATTTCACGTAAATTTAAAGATAATAAAAACTATCTAATAAAAACTTGTTATCAAATACACATTAATTTTAAAAATTTTAAAGTTTTGTTTATTAAAAAAAGAAATTAAAAATTTAAATAGATGATTGATGATTAAACATTTATAATCTGTAAATGTTTATTTATAAATAATAGCGATAGATATCAAACAATTCATTGTAAATTAAATACTATGAATGTTTGAGATATCTATTCTTTGTCAAAATATTTTTACAAAATATAAAATAATATAACATAATATTTTAATATGTAAAATGTACAGATTAAAAGTTTGTATTTAAAAAATTATTTTTTTGTAAAATTTATTAGATTATAATTGAAAATAAATGCTTTATGCCAAAAAAATTTTGAACTTTTTAAAAAAATCTTATGGTTAAAGTTGAAGTAAGGTAATTGTATTATATTTATATCTTCAATAATTCACAATAATATTTCAGTAATTATATTTGTAATTAAAAAATTTAAATTTTTGTAAGAATTATTTTTAATAAGGTGATTTAGAAATTGATTTATTAATTTGATATTATTAAAATATTTAATTATGTCAAAAGACATAAAAAGTATAGTAACTAAAATATTTATTAATTTTTATTATTTAGTACATTTGTACAAATTTAGTTTTTTCTTAAAAATTTTGAAAAAGTCGTTGCTTATTTTCAGTTTTATACTGATTTAATTAAAAATTTTAATAGTATTATACTATTATTTTAACTAGTAAAATTTATGAAAATATCAAATTATCGAATTTAAAAAATTTTTTTGAATTTATTATATTTATCTATAAGCTATATATTTGTATAAAAAATATTTTACAATAGGAAATCATTGTATCTTTTGTTAATAATTTTTCTATTTTACCATTATCAGTATGAAATTTATCTTATCTTTTGTAAACACTTCAAAACTATTTTACTATAACACATTAATCTTAAAAGTCTTACGTATTACCTTAGAATACAAAAGATACATAATTATAAATTTATAACTATTTAAATAAAGACATAAATCAGATATGTGTATAATAGTTATTTGTCACTAAACTTGTTGGAAACAAATTGTATTATCAAAACATAAAAATATACAAATATGCAGATTCAATATGATTTTTTATTTAGAATATAAACTATCAACACCGTTCTTTTTATAAAAATTTTTAATATCTACACTTGTATATTCCTCTGACTTTTAACATATCTTAAATTTTAAATTTGTAAGATCTGTATTTAAGTTTATATAATCTAACAATAATTTCATTCTTTTACCAACTTTTCCAACATTCCCCAGTTACCTTTTTTCTCGTATTCACAATCACCCGTTTTTGGCATTTATTATTATTGTCATTGTTTTTATCATTTTTCATACTTTATAAAAAATTTATACCTTGTTATTACCAATTTTTTACATATTTTTTTATGTAATAAAGAATTTTTTTCTCATTTTTTTTTATTTAATCCTTACATTACTTTTTATGGTGTACATCTTTCTATTTCTATTTCAATAGATGTATATAACATGTTTAAATCTTCTTTCATATTTCTTTATTATTATTACACAACGTAGATATCCTTTCTTCCTCTAAAAACCAATGTTTATTTATTCTCATTTCATTGCCTAGTATATATCTAGCAAATATTTTTATTGTAGTTCTTTTTTCTCTCCTTTTTATTTTATAATAAAATAGCAAAAATATAGAAAATCAGGTAGTTAGTAAAAAACAAAAGATTAGTTAAAATAAATAAAACAGAAAAGTTAACTGAAAAAAAATAAAAAAAAGAGCAAAAAACAAATTAACAGCTAAAGCAATACACGAATAAATAGATAAATTAAAAAAAATTTAAGAAGGAACAGTGAAAAAAAAAATTTTTTATACTATTTTTGAATAAGGTAACTAAATTTGAAAAAAAGTAAGAAAAAATTAAATATAAAAAGAAAATGTAAAAATAGAGTGATTAATAAAATGGAAAAATTCAATAAAGTTTAAAAAGATTGAAGCAGAATTAGAAAAAATAAACAGTAAATTAATATATTTAAAAAAAATTTAGTTGAAAGAATTGAAAAAAATATAAACAACTTTAAATAATAGATATAATAGAGGAGTAATAATAAATAATTTAGAAACTGTAAAATAATCATAAAAGTAATAACAATTCCATGTTGAAAAAGATTGAGAGAAGAGAAAAGGTATTGAATTAGAAGAAGAAAGAATTTAGAAAAAAGAAGAAAAGAAAAATTTTATTTATTTTATTTTGTGACTAATAATATATAAATAATAATATTTATTATATAATAATATTATTGTATCAGGTTTAGAGAAAATGGAGACACCAGGGTAGATGTATTGAATCAACAAAAAAAATCTTTTTTATAGCAGAAAATTGGGTTTTAGAAAAAGAAAGATAGAAAAGATTATCGATAAAAATCAGAGAAGAAGAGATAAAAAAGGAAAGAAATAATACAAATACTTGGCATTAAAAAATTAAAAACGTAAACTCAAATAAAAAATAAAGAAAATGGTATACCGTACATAAAAAAAATTAAAAAATTTAAAAATGAACTTGATAAATGAAAAAAATAAGTCATAATTTTAGTCATATTTTAGATATTGTAGTCATATTTAGGTATTTCAAGAAATATACGCAAGAAGACACTAAGAGATGATTTCAAGAGAATAAAAAAAATCAAAATTAAAAAGAGAAAAGATAGTAATTGAAAGAGTAATGGGATAAGTTGAGAAGAACAATTAGGGGACAAAAGATTCAAGTTTTAGTAAAGTATTAGAAGATTAAAATCTTATTAAAAAAAATAAAATAGAATAAAATATGTGGGAAGGAGTAGAGATAATAAAAATAACAGTAACAGATATGGATTGATTAATTAAAAAAAAATTATATTAATGGAGTAAAACACAAAGTAACAATAATCTTAGAGGGGAAAATGCAGATATGAAAAAATTAAATTGAGAAAAGAAAAATAAGAATAAACATAGTAAAATATTAAATGGATTTTAAAGGGAGATTAAATAAATACTACTACTTCAGAAAGAAAGAAGGTTATGTAAAATATGAACAATAAGGCAATAATGAACAGAGAAAGATGTATATCATAAAAAGTAATATTAGAATTAAATAAAAAAAAAAAAAAACAGAAAATAAATTAAAAATATATGTAATTATATAAAATAATATCATAAAAGATAATGTATATGTTTTTATAAATAAATAATAATAATACTTATTATTATTATTCTTTTCTTCTTTTACCCATTTCTTTTTCCTCGCTCTATACCCTGTCTCCTATTATTTTATTATTCGTAAATACTGATTATTATCTTATTCTTTTAGTTTAAAAACTTTTTTTATTAATATCCTTATATTATACAACTCTTAAAAAATGGTTTCCTTTCTATTTTCATTTAATTGTTTTATTTAATTTTCTTTTGTTCTAAATCTACCTCTACAATTTGTGAAAACGTTATACATATTTTTTACTCTAAAATAAAATTACAACCGTATTTATATTTTATTCAAAAGCAGGAGAAAATTATATGAATACCAAATGTGATAAAAAAATATGTGTATACGCGTCAGGCATTGAATTATTTATCTAAAAATTAGAATTATATCCAATAATAATATAATAATAATTTTTTTGCAATATTTTATAATCAAACGTGGTCATATTATGTATTTATAGATATTTACAATAATTTACAATTTGAGGAAAAATAGAAATTTAGACTGCAAAAACTAGATGAATTTTTATAATTTAGCTTATGAAAGTTAAATATACAATTACATAAAAATTATGTTAATATTATAAGAGATGAATTGAATAAAAATTTAAATATAAGTAAATTATAAGGGATGGTAAACTTTTAGAAAATCATAATATAAAGTTTCACATAGCCATATTCGTTTTCTAAATCCATGGATTTATATTAATATTGAACTAATCGTTAATTTTTTTATTTTTAAAAATTTAGCTGTGTATAATTGTTAAATATAGAACTATTATTTTTAGTCAGTTTTTTATATCACGAGCATAGTTCGAGTTAAAATCATTTTATAATAAGAAATAAGTTTTTATTTTTTTGATTCCAAAAAATATCATAGAATAACATATTTTTATTTATGTCATATCGTGTATTACATACAGAAAAAATTTGAATTAGGAGAAAATTCAATAACATATTTTTTAAGATTCCCACATGTCAAGAGCAGTTTGTAAACTAATTAATTTAATACAAGTCTTTCATATAGCGCAGAAGGATGGTTATTGTTGTACAAAAGCTAATGATTAATCAGTAAAAGTACGTACATAGGAATGTGAATCGTATTGTACTTTGAAAAATATCGCTTCGTAAAAGTGTCATTTAGCATTGTTATGTAGAAAATAGTGTCTTACCAAGGCGGTTACATCTTCAAGGTTCAAGTGGTTGCACGCGATATTTAACTTTGACAGTGGTGACCAGTGAATATACCCATGGAGTATGGAAAATATTGAATAAAAACTGAACTCTGTTGCACTTGTTACATCTTTATAGATCAAAAAATGTAAATTGGAATTTGTATCATAGCACTAAGAATACTCTTAAACGCATGGTTTTGATTAGATTTTGATCTTGTATTCTTAAGTGCTTTAAAACTAAAAAAAATGTTTGCGTTAAAGAATCTGTTGTCTTAGCTAATGTTTTTAGTTCTCATTATTAGGATGGAAATTATGGAACTTATATATAGAATACCTATCCTTTGATCATTAGGTGTAACATCAAGAAAATTAAATGTACGTTCTGTGTCGCTGGTTATTCATATAGTATCTTCAAGACATGAAATAGAAAGAAATCTTTATTATTTTCATGAATTACTATATATTTTTTATTTGAACGAGAGCTTAATACATACTATTATTGAACAAATGACATTTTATTAATTTTTGTACAAAAACCAAGTAAATATGTAATATAGATCAATTTAACTTTTAAGGGTCACTTATTTAAATTATATTTTAAGTTTCGGATTCAAAGACTTTTAATCATATTTACTACAAAATTAAGGTAATAATTTAGTTAAAATACTATACATAACAATAATTATAATTAAGAATGTTTGTAATTAAATTAATAGTGATGATAATTTTTCCTTCGTACGTTACAACGTAAATTAAAAAATAACAAATAATTTTTAATAAAGGTTAATTATAAATATAGAAACAATTAAAAAAGCAATTCTTTTATATTCTGTAGGTATGCATCAACGTTATTCGAAGCAATATTGCTCCGTCGACTGTTGCACTTACCAGCAGCGGGAGATGTAAAGATCCTTTGATCACTGCTCCTTCACTAGGACTACGAGAACCAAAATGATATGGTCCGTTGTCTTAAGGTATCATAATAATCATAGGGTTTTTTTACAAGGATTAATTTGCATTTGGGAAATCTCATTGTGTGTATGTATACGCGAAAGAATACTTTTCCCTTTTTCTTATTCTTATTCTTTTGTTCTGGATTTGAAAGCACACGTTTTTGACATGCCTTCTTTATTTGTGAGCTCGTATCATACGGGATTCTTGAGCAAGTAAATACAGCACCGATGCCATCTTCATATTATACTTACAATTCCACATCTACTTTATTCACTTATGCTATTTTCTTCGAGGCACATTTTGAAACAACAACTTCATTTTAGTCGCAGTAGCTTTTTATGAAAATAAGGGAAAAATAATTTGTAGCTAAAATATTACAATTTCTTAAACAAACAAACAAATAAATCATTAAAAAAAAATTTGATTGTTAAAAAATTTATATTACATTTCTTTTTATTAAGGAATAAATTTAAATTAATTTTTTATGATTATTTATCATTTTTTTGGTATTAATTTATCAGTGAATCATTACTAAATTTTTTTACTAATTTTTAATCTCATTTTTTATTAAAATTATAATTCATAATGTTCTTTTCCTTTTAAAAAACTTTTAATTGAATGCTGCAAAAATTTTAGTCTTATAAAAAAACGTGAATGAGAATAAAATTATTTTGTATATCTTTACTAATTCTGTAGTAAATAAAGTATTTTACTTATTTTTTTTAATAGCATTATTTTTATTGTTGTTGTCATCATAATTATCATTATCATTATTTGAAAAATTCGGGAATAATATTCTATCCATGTATCTACATTGTTTAATATTATATATTTAATATTATAATTCCTAATGTTTAATATTATAATTCCTTATAAACGATAATGTAGATTTCTTATTGAATATGTAATACTGAGCATTACTTAGACATAATACATATGAACGATATTTTCAATAATTTCATAATGCGTGCTTGTTATTACAATAAATTTGACTTTTAATTTTTTTTTAAATATATACGCGTGATGCAGGCGTGGACATGAGTACCACAACTTACATTCGTACTTTATTTTAATTTATGAATTCATGGAATTAAATGGTAGGAAAAAATGGTTTTCTTTTTATTAGATCATTAATCATCTATTGATATGCAAATTGTTCAAATTGCATATCTAAGTATTTTTAAGATATAAGATAATGAGCCTCCATACTAAAATAATGCAATTTTATTATAATAAAATTTAATAAAAATAAGACAAATATTATCTTAGCATTCAATATTATTAGTAATGTTTCTTTCAATGAATTCGTTGAATTGAATTTTAATTAAACAGTATTTTATGATTATAGAAAAAATTAGTTATAATTTAAAATTTTTATTGATTTAATCTTTCTTATTTGTTTAAAAAAATTTCTGCTATCCCAGTGATTTTACTGTTAAAATAATATATTCCACTTTTGTATCTTCAATTCTCCTAACCTGTAAAAAACCTATTTTAATTTTTTTTATTTTTTGTTAATTACTATTATTTTTTTTAATTATTTTTCATATTGTATTCAATATTTTTTATAATTTATTCCATTTAAAAATCTTTAAGAAGTTAAACTTTTTTAAACACATCATTGTTTTGCAATTATATAACAATTTTTTTCGCATAATACAAGACTTAGTTAAAAAGGTATTGCATTCAATGCACAGGTATATGTACCGGGAGAAAGTTTCTACCTTTATTACTTTTTCTTGGCCATGAAATTGAGGGTCTCTTGGAATTTTAGCTGCACACGCGCATCATAAACGACCCTCGTAAATATCGATTTTAAGTGGGCACTCTTGTTCTCCTTCCTTTTTGCCTCCTACAGTGAGAGTTGGGACAACAATGTCAATCGTTGCACAATGAGAGTGAGAAATCGTAGGAATAAAGTATACAGGAAACATTTGCAAAAATAAAAATGTGAATAAGAAAAGTAGAACTTGAAAAGGGGATGTTTATAAAATTACGTTTACTAATTTGAAACCTAAAACAATTAGTCTGGAATACAGGTTTTTCAAAATTTTCCGATATTTCATCGTATTTTATAATTGAAATTTTAATGTAATAAATTTGAATTCTTTTAAAATTTATAAATTATAGTCATTAAAGTAGGTTAGTATTACGTCATATATCTTTAAATTTGTGAATGACATTTTAGTTAACGATGTTTATGACAAGTTATTTAAATGCAACTTATATTCACTCAAAATTTGCTCATAATTCGGGAAAACGTATGAATTTGAGAATCACGTATTTAAAGACATTCTTACTACGTATTTTTCAATTCTTATATTCTTTTTGAATGAAGCTTTATGTTTTTTCAATTAAAAATAAGTACAAAATCATTTTACATTTAACAATTATTGATGATGAAATATTAAATTTAAAATTTCATTTTGAATAAATATTATATTATATAAAATTATCCATATACATCGTAAATATTATAAAGATATCGCTTTAGTAAATATGATATGCCATTTAGTAGATATAATACAACTTTAATATCTCAAAAATGCTAAATCAAAATTTAAAACTTTACATTTAAAAATAAATGTTATAATAATGGAAATTTTGATGCAATTTTTCAATATAAAAGTCATTTCGAATTACATTCAAATACTCAATAACATCAATAATAATTTAATATATTATAATGAAAGTATATAAATGAAATCATTAATATTAGATCATTCTATATTATTTTTTATTTTGAAGTTTTAGCAATAATTGTAGTATAATTCTTTTAATTTAATATTGTATATAATGAATAGAAATTTAATTCTATTTATTCGATTACTTAGTTAATTAAAATTTTGTTTACATCAGATGTGAGGTGTAATATTTTTAATGGGATTACAAAATATATCTGAAACTGCTGCCGCTGTAACTTCACATTCCTCATAGATCTTTTACTTACTACATTTTTAATAAAAACTAATATGGAGCTACTGAACTATGCTTCAATTTAATTCGATAATGTTTAACTGATCAACAAGTTTTTTAACTTAAACAACATAACTAGAAATACCACCATTATTACTATTTTTATTATTATAATAAGTGATTGTTTCAATATATAATGAAATATAAGTCTAAAATTAAAACAAAAATATTAGAAAGTTAATTTCATATTTTTTAAATAACTATCAATTGTGATTTATTTTGCATTAGAACGAATAAATTGTAATATATATTCATTAAAATTTCAAGTATTTCAATATTGATAATTAATCAGAAAATATTCGTAAAATTGTAATATATTTTTAGATGTAATGAAAATTATTTCCAAATGATATAGTTTAGACTATAACTAGATTACATCACAATACATTATAATCCTTACTTTCATTTACTTATTTTTATTTTGTACTCAATGTTTTATCTTGAAAAATTAAAGTCACAACGAACGTGTATTTTATGTTGAGAAACCATTTATTTTCATTTTTGTTGACCTCCTTTATGTTCATAATATCTCTCTTTCTCTCTCCCACTCTCTCGCTCCCTCTTACTTCTTCTCACTCTCTTTCATTGCTGTTATTTTTTAACTTTAGTATGAATTATTAAAAAGATAATATAAAAATAATTTGTACAATTTTTTGTACTTTTATTTCTTTCACACAAATGAAGCAGTAAGCCGTTAAAATTCATAAAAATATATTGTAAAGCACAAGTATAGCTGATTGTAGCAAAAATATAATTAAAAGCTTTTCCGCTTAGTGTCATTCTTATAATTCTTTTGTGCAGCAATTATTATAGTAATGTATATTTATTATTATTATTATTATTATTATTATTATTATTATTATTATTGTTGTTGTTATTATTATTATTAATGTATATTATTTATAGTACTAGTAAATAGAGTAAAGAAACTAAATAAAAATATATATTTCAATAAATTTATAGGTTATGTTAATAATGAATAAATAAAAATTAAATCATTAAATAATTCAAAAATAAATAAATCTAAAACATCAAATTGTCTTACATCATCAACACCAGTCTATCTCTAACTTCATACTAGTTAATGAATTCCAATTGCATTCTTAATTCTTAAAAAAATTTATGTTACTCGTATTTAATTTGATATGTTTTATTTCAATTTATTGCTACATAGTTAATCTGTATGTGAATCAGAAAATTAAAAGAAGTATTATATTTTAAAATAATTAATTTTTCTAATTATACATAGTAAAATTATATATTTATCGACAACGCAATTTTTTAATTCTGTAAGATTTCTGGAAAATGTAAAACCTGTTTAGAATAAAAAATTATTAACTCAAATACTGTATAAGTAATATATGACTATTAATATTGTCTATAATAATATTTTTATATAATTTTTAATGTATAAATACATGCATGGTTTTAAGTTATTATTTATAATCGAAAAAAGGAGTTTGATTCGACACTTCATTTTGTAAGTTTTATTTTAAAATGTTACAAACGTTGTAAACATTAAATTACATTCTAGAAAGTATGAGTTAAAAATTCATTCATTAAAGAAAAATTTTACTATTAATATAAAAAAATTTTAATAAAATTTTAGTTAAATATTTAATTTATATTAGTATTTTCTTAAAATTAGTAAAAAATGCAGGAGTGCGATTTCACTAAATAACAAATCCTGATCCTGAGTAAAATTATTAAGACATAATTCAATATAATTTTAAATATAATTTTATTATTAAGAATAGCAAAATTATAAGATTTATGGTGATCAACAAAGATAATTTAATTATTAGATCTAAGTTCTATTCTTTTATATATATATACATATAGGGATGTATATCAAGGAAGTTTCATTAACGATTAGTACTTAAAAATTGAAAGAATTTTTAAATATTAAAATTTAATCATACCGGGTATACTTTGCTTCCAATGCATTCGATTACTTTTTTAAATTCATGTGTAAAATATCCATCAATTGGTACAATTTTTTTTTAAATTGTATACATTTTTTCGTTTATCTAACCGTTGGAGTATTTTTTCATTAAATGAAGCTCATTCACGTGTGTCATACTATGTACACGATGTAGTCATCAGTAGCAGAAGACGCATCAACTATTGAATAGCTTGACCCACTTCGATAAGCTTGTGCGCGCAATAGAATAACTCATGTTAAATATATATGTATTATTTTTTTTAAATTAATTTTATTTTAATTAATTAAAATCATTTAATTTTGTTTTTATTTAAAATAAAATTATAGATTAAATTAACCAATATATATATATACATATATATATTTGTATATATGTATGTAGAGAAAGGGAGAGAGACCGAGCGAGCATGACATTATATATGCATAAACAAGGTAAAAGAAAGATAATTATTATTTAACGTTGGTTCAGAAACATCATTCGTCGTTGCTGTCGTGTAAAAGCGAGTCTACCTTCGCAAGATACTTCAAGTCAGCATTTAAATATTTAAAATCTTCATTACTTAAAAGAATAAGATCACTTATACCTTTTCTACATTTTCATTACACAAATATTACTAAAGTATAGGATTTAAAAATTAAATAAAATATTTAGAATAATAGAAAAATATATTTATAAAAAGAAGTTATTTAACCGAGAAGACGTTGTTAAAACTTAAACCAAAATTAAAACAATTTATTAATTTTTTTATTTTATTATTCAGATCTTTATGAGGTTTCAAGTATATCTGTAACTTCTTAGTTCTTAATTTATGTGTTTTACTTATTCCATTTTTAAGTAACTATATAAATAAGTTAGTCTGTTGTGAATTTATTTATTACAATTATAAAATTTATTATTATGTTAATACTAACTACAATAACTTGTAATATTGTATAAATCATAAATCATAGTGTTATATAAGCAATTATTGCTTTGGTGAGAATGTTTAAATATTTTGATTTTTAAATAATTTTAATAATTATCTTAGATAACATCTCTGAAATTATATTCTATAATTATTCTATCTAAATAATTATATTCTATAAATTAAAAAAAAAAATTAATCTTAAAACTTATATATAAAATTGAAGATCTTGTAATTATGTATAAAAAAATTAATTTTAAACTGTTACAATTGGAAAATTCGAAATTTTTTTTATATAATGTGAATAAATTTGCATTATGCAGGTATTTCTTGATCTCATTTTTGTCTCACTTACTCTGTATTGTTTCCTACTTTATCTTTTCTCTTTTTATCTGTCTGTTTCTCTTATTTGCTTCTTATTCTTACAATTTATGCATTATAAATACTCTAAATGATTACATACCAGGGACTTCGATAATCCCACAAGTGGGTCGCCAATCGCTTTCTTGCGCGTAAGCGTGTTGTGTGATTTTTGTTCGGAAAATGTACATACCAACGGTTACAATTTCTATGAATAATTTATTTATTATTTCAGATATCATAATTTATTATAATTCCACTATAATTTGCAAAAATATATTAATATAGCCGAAATTCAATGCAAAATTAATTTTTAATTTTAATTTTAATTTTTATCATAATTGATTAAAGAAAAATGAACTTTTTGTACAAAAAACTTTAATCATGCATAATTAAAATTATTATGACGAAAGAAAAGACAAAGATAAAGTGTTCTTATTTTTTTATTGAGTAATTAAAAAATAAATAACTAAAAATGAATATGGTTTTTCAGGTCAAACATATTTTTTTATGCTTTTGATTATAAAGTTAATATTTTGATAAGAATAAAGAATGGCAATGATAGTTTTTCTTATCATAAAGAAGTGATATTATTTGTATAGTAATTTAATAATTCTCTCTTTGCTGTCGCCTCTCAACAATATTTTTTAAGAGTCTTTAAAATTTGAATCCTGAATATAAATTATACATAAATTCTTTTATTTGTTGTCATTGTTTTTTTAATTAGTTTTTTCATTATGGTAATAAACATAAAAGTATTTAAAATTTATATTTTACTTCAATATTACAGTTTATTATTTATATAACCGAATTACTAACTTTTACTTTGCATTTCTTATTAATTTTAGCCTTCGTGATTAAAAACTTGTACACGCGAGAACTTGCGCGCCCGCGTATTGTGTTGTACCTGAGTTACACAGATCTGTTACATGAGGTATTACAATAATTCCAGAGTATTTTTGTATTATTTTTTTTACATTATTTCATTATTGAATGATTAAAGTAAGAGGAAAGCATAAATGTTTTATTTAAATTTTTATCATTTTAATTAAGAATCGATTTTATTATTAAATACAAATATGACTTAACTAGTTCTGTTTAATTTAAATTGACGAGATGTTAAATTTTAATTTCTAATTCAATAGACTATTTTAACTTAAAAATTCATTGGAAATATAAAATATATTGTGATTTGTTGTTAAAAAAAATGGTAACTAATAATAAATACTCTTTTTTACAGTTATTATCTACAAGAAAGTTTCATTTTGTGTACTTATCTAGTATATAAATTTAAAATTCATATATGGATATTAAGAAGAGAATTAATATTGGAAACTTAATAAACCAGAGTAAATTAACAAATTAAACTTTTTTTAATTTATAAAAATATTTTCATATTCATAAAATACATTATTATTAAAATTAAAAATATTTTTTTCATTATTTAAACTTAAGCAAACTTATCTCTTATTCTTTTGTCTTATAAGTTATGTAACATACATTATATATAAATATTATAAGATATTATATAAATATATATAATATTTTATTATTATTATTATTAGTTTATTGAACAATATAATACATTGTTATAATGATTTACATAATTAAACTCATACATCTTAAAAATCAATATGGTTACATTTTGCCGTTAAACTATTTTCTAACTTTAATTTATAAATTATACTTTTATATTTTTATTCTTTATTACTTTATAATTTAATTCTTAACTTATACTTATACATATACATATATAAACTTTTCATGTAACTTTTATTATTCGCATATAATTTTTACTTATTCCTATATTATTATTTTTTTCAACCGAATATTTAATATAATGTCTTACAATTTACCTTTATACATATTTATAACATAGTTATTTTTAACATACATTTACACATCTTTTAAAACTTCACACACTTTTTTAATGCTTATTTATTTTAATAACTTTTATTAATAAATTAAAATGTTTCTATTTCATAACTCTAATATATCTTTATTTTATCTTGAATTGCTTCCTTTCTCTTTCTTCTTTCTTGATCTCGTCCATTGTATTTTGTACAATCGGCTTAAATACTTTTTATTATTTTTGAGGCATTCTTCTCAATTACATGTGTTTATTCCTTATACTTTGCACTCTTCAAATATAAATATGTCTCTTCTTTTTCTCCGCATAATCTATAGCTTTTTTTCTTTATTTTTATTCATGATTTTTTGGAGTAATTCTAATTGCCCATCCTAAATCTTGCCAAAATTTTTAATACTTCCCTTAATTTCTCTCCTTTTTTATAATAAATGCAAAATCTTTTTTCCATATTCTCTAATATTATGTTTTTATCTCACTTGTGTATTCCGATGCTTGAATGTGGCTTAACTAAATTTGTTTTTCTTGACCGATCCTTATGTTCGTCACTTCCTCTATTAGCTGATCCATGTTCTGTGCTTTCTCTACCTACACCAGCCCTGACCATCCTATACTTTGCCAGAATTTTATTCTAATCGCTGTCAATTTATATTTTTTTTATTTATTACTTTGTTGTTCTCTATTAATTTTCTATCTTCTATTCTGCATTTCATACATTCCTTTACTGTGATGTTTCTTTCTCCATTCAAGATTTTTCTTTCATATCTCATTGCTCTCTTTGCTGCTTTTGTCTCAATTTTACATCTATTAGCTTCTAACATTAACACACTATCTGGAGTGTTTTTATTTAGCCCGGAATATCATTTGATATATTTTTTTTAACTTTTTCAATTTCTTTGAATACCTCCCAACCCCATATTTCCGCTCCATACAGCGTCACGCTTTCTAACAAAGTGTCAAAATATATACTATTTATGTAGTTATTTATGTAGTATTATTATAATATACTATTTATGTAATATATTGACATTTTTATAAATTAATTTTCTATTTGTTTACAGTGGAATTCTTAAAAAAGGTCCTTTTATTACTAAATTAAAATATGAGAAACAGTTTACAAATTTTTTATAACCTTAGTTATTTTATTTGCAATTTTTGAAACTAATATTTACTCCTAATAAAAAAAGATACAATTAAAAAAAATTTTTAATAAAATTACTAATAAAATGAAATAATGATTCAAATTATTAACTAAATTAAATGGTTTACATGCTAATATCATTTTATGTAAGATAAATCATTTCGATCATTTTTTAAAATAATTAATATCATATGTATGCCAAAGTCTAAGAAATTCCATTTTCTTATTGATCAAATAATATTAATATTGAATATTTAATAATCCATTTAGTATAAATAGAATCACCTTTAATTATATCTATTGCGATATAAAAGATACACTGCAAAGAGAATGTAATTGAATAATAGATACTACTTACAACTACTTAATCCATTAGAATGAATAATCCGAATTAAATGATAGATATATAATAACATAAATAAATTTTAGATAAAATTAACTTCAATATATTACTTTTGACATTGATGGTTGAAAATTATTGTAATTTTACAAAGAGAATTTTTTTAAGAATTACATTCACTATATATTAAAAAAAAACCATTTTATATCTTATTAAAATGAAGGAATATACGATTTTAGAGAAAGAAAATATATGATCAATTACATAGTATTGCTTGAGCATAAAAAAATTTTTTAAATTATTTTTATTGGATCAATTTAAAAGAAAAGACGACAAATATTCATCAATATTGGAACTACTGATCAATAGTGTAGTAAAAACATGGTATGAATCAACAACATACAGTAACTAAGAGTTCAATAATATTTATATTGTTTAAAAAGTATATAATTAAAAATTATTATTAATTTAATTTAAACCTTAAAAGTTGAGCAATTTTAAGCATAGAAATAAAATTTGACACAGAATCAGAAGTGAGAAAAAGTGAAAATCATCTTACATAACTCTTAAACGGTTTGTATATGAATCATTCATTATTTCTCCAACAATCAGTAGAGCATGATTTTATTTCATTATTGTACGTAAAAACCCATTAATAAATTACTAGTCTTTTAATAAATTATTTGTTGTTTAGATGGCAATGAGAGTAGAATAAAATAAAAAATAAAAAAATAAAAAGTAAACTAAAAATAAAACTTTATTTATTAAAATTTTTATAGAATTTGATTATAAAAAATATAATTTTTAACTTTCCTTGAAGTTTATGATTTATGATCATGGCAATGATATTTGTAGAGAATATTAATGTGATATATTAATTACTTAAATTTATTTATGCAAGAAAAATTAAAAAATAAAAATATTCTTTATTAATTATTAATTTAGTCGATAGGGTAAATGTTGTACGAGTATTGGTATAAATGTATTATTACATATACACAGAATTTGCTGATAAATAGTTATTTTTTTTAATATATGAAATTTATTTCTCTGAGCAGCATTTATAAAATTTTATGAATTCGTTTTCATACATAGTATAAGGGCAACTTTAAACATAATATTAAGAGAAGAAAATGTTTGGTTTTATGCACGACATTCAAAATGTAATAAAAAATTCAGTGGATTGGAAAAATTAATTACTGGTGCACTAGATAGTTATTTGTTATATTTCGCAGTTTTATACGTAATTTCGGCGAGCCTAAAAATATTTTACCTTCTATACTGCATAAACACGTGAGAATTCATCTACGAGGTCACGTTATTAGAGGGGGGAGGGTCATTACATTACTAAAACTGTTTGAAAATAAAATAGAACGTATAATTAAATAAGTAATTAATAAAAATTAATATATTTATTATAAAGTACGTGTTCTTATACACAAGTTTTTAAATTTAATGTAAAAAATATAAAGTATAACGTTATTTCAAAAAAAAAAAATTTCAAAATAAAAATTATATTTTAACTGAACAATAATTTTAATTTTATATATTTAGTTTAAGTTTAAAGGTATTTTTATATGGTAATCCTTAGTTCTCCCTGTGGGAATTTTCGATATAATTTAGAGGATGAGCAGCACCTATAAGCAAGCACTCGGCTTGTTTTACTCTCAATTCATCATTTTATTCGCATTATAATAATGTGATCTAAAATTAATGCCCAATAGTTTCATAATTATAATAATAATACAAAATTCATTCAAATTCTAAACTTTATAATTAGTAAATACATGGAATATTATTTCTTCACTTAAAAAACACTTGCATGCTCCATATCATTGTGTTAAAATTTTTATAGAAAGAAAGAATATCTATTATCAAATATTTGAAACGAGAGGTGTTTTTTATTTACATAATGTGTCAGCCGATTTACAATTTTAGTTTTTTCAGACACATAATGATTCAATGTTAGATGAATATTTTTTATTTTGCGTTGTATTCTAGGTTAAAGTTTTATGATATTTTGTATCATAAAAATTTGTGCTGTGTTGCCTAAATAACATTTTTCATATTTTCCATAAATCTTTCATTCATTAATTTATCCCAACCATAATGTTTTATTAAGTAAATGGTTTATTTATAAATAAGTCTTTTAAATTCCTCAATAAGTGATATCATTTGTAAAAAGTATTGATCAGTTATCATATTTTAGTTTAAAATTTTTTTAAATCAGAACTCAATTCACAAATAGCGTATTGATAAATTTTATTGCTTAATAATGAGTAATTATTATATAAAGTAAAAAATATATCAATTATTTTAATTATTTATAAGACTAAAATTATTCAAATATTCATACAAATATTGTAATGTGAAATAGACTCAGTAAAACACTACAGCGTAATGTCAAGTCTTTAACTTTAAAAAAAAATTTTATTCTTATGAAACATTTTGTTATTTATTTTTAAAATATTAAGGCTTTATTAAATAATTAACAAGATTTTATAGTCTAAAATAGTAAAAGCTACTAATGAATATTAAAACCGAATTAATAATGAGCAGCTAGATTTCGTGCTCGCGAATTATGATGAATTCGATTAGGTAACAGTTGAGCATTATTCGAGCGTATGAAAGCGGGGGGGGAGAACACCAATGTGTGACGCCACGGTACCACGATCTGTGGTTTTTAATACGCGTCCTACTTTCCGGAACAAGAAACTTCGCTTCTTTTTCTAATTCTATTTACCTCTTTCACGTTATAGACCAAGTAATCTTCTTGCGACTTGACATCTTTTTTTTATTTCAATATGCTTAACATTTGTTTCTAATTTTTTATAAACAATACTCATTTAATTTTTAAATATTTTCTCGATGCATTATCATGCACTGATAATTTTTTCAATTTTTCTTCTCTGCGTTACGTTACACTTATTGATTTAATATATTGTCTGTTTACTGATTATATCATTACATCTAATATTGATATTATTTCAATTTTATTATGGGATTTTTAATGCTTTAGTAAGAAATCGATCTGTAATACCTATATATAATATAGTATAATAGAGTATAATAACTAATCGACAGACCATTTGTAAACACTTTAGAATCTACTTATTTCAAGGAACACAATTATTATAAGCATGCGGTTTTTGAAAAAAAATTTTATTTTATTTTAAAATAAATCAATAGTTTTAACTTTTAACAACTTCTTAATTGAGTTAAAGAATATAAAAATATACTTAGTAAAAATTAAATATTAATTTCACAATTTTAATTTAGCAATTTCAATTTCATTTAATTGAAATTAGATTTCAATGAAACCAATAAGAGCTTGTATTTTTAAACTGAACTTTTTTTAAGATAAATTTAAAAAATAATAACTAAAGAAGATGTTTGAAATTCACAATTTTTATAACCAAAGCTTTAAGTACTTTTATATTGAATTATTTTAATTCATATAAATCTTGATAATAATACTTTTAACGATTATCTGAATAATGAAAATAGTTTCAATAACATTTAAAAATTATCATTACTCGAAATGAGGATTTAAAAAGTTTAGATAATAATATAGATAACGATTAAAGAAATATAATTTTATTTAAGAAAAATCAAATGTAGTGTCTACGAAAGCATTTAAATTATTTGAAAACTGAATTAACAATATTATTTTAAAGTTTCATAGATAAAAATAACTTTATGCCTTAAATCGTTATTATTTTTTCATATCTAAACAATGTAACTAAAAAAGATCTTTCAATTTAATTAAAAAACTAATTTCTTCATTAAATAGCGTAATTAAAAAAATATAACCTTTACCAAAAAATTTTAATTATAATAATCAAAACTAAATCATAATAATAATTAAACGATTTAATTTAAAAAAATATAATTTTACTAATCATATAATTATTATGTTTGTTGTTATTATTATTATGTATTTACGAACAATTCATACATTATTATTTGCGTTTTTGTATATTTCTTAAATCGAAATTCCTTTTTACACGTATTCATACTACTTTATCTTGCATAATTTTTAACTTATATATCTATATTATTTATTTATTCATTTTTTCTTCTTTCTTCTCTCCCGTTATTATCTTGTTCAAATGCCTCTTCTACCTTGATCCTTTCTTCTCTCTTCTAATGAAACTTGTACAATGTATTTATATCTTTCTTATCATCTTTCATAATTTTCTCTCAAATCATATTAACTATATATTTAAAGTTTTTTATTAGTGTTATCTGAACGTTAAAATTAAAAAAAAATTCACAATTAAAATTAGAGTTTTTACATTTTGCTAAGAAAGTTTATTAATGGTTTCAATTCATTAATGGTTTAATTCCAATGGTTATTTAAATTCATATTTTTATAATCTAAAAGCTTTGTGTAACTCTTGAATTATAGAATAATTAGTATATTAATTATTTTTATTAATCAATAATAAAAAAATTATGCTTACCCACTAATTCTACATAATCTTTTAAAAATTATATTTTAATAAATTAATGTAACAAGCATACTTTATATGTGACATTTTTTTTAAAAATTATATTTTAAGAAATTAATGTAATAAGCATACTTTATATAAGACATCTATTAATGCTGAACATTATAGTTTATTATTACAATTTATTTCTTTATTATTACTTTTGCATAATGAAGAAAGTTAAAGTATATGTGAAGTTTAAGACTCAATTTTTAATTATTAATTTTTTTCAACTCGTTTGTTCAATATTATTAATACAAAACACAATTTAAATTTCCTGTTTATAAAGAAAAAGAGAGATTTCAAAAATTTATTTCAAAATAAATTTACTGTAATAGGAACACATATTAAACTGTCACTTTTATAGGTTAAATAACTAATGAGATACAAAATTCTTAAAATAAATTATGTTGTATCTGATCTTTATAATGTCTAAAAATGTACTTTTAAAAGGGATAAAATAATAAAAATGTGCATATTTCGAACTCATTCACCCACATCTCTCGTAGTAATAAAAGATATTTGTTTGTTACTAATCTTCAAGTAATTAAAAATTTACATAATAATAATAATAATAATAATAATAATAATAATAATTTATTCTTTCTATCGATCACTTTCAATAAATTGGTCAAAAAATGTTTTTATGTTTACTGTTATGACGTATGTATTCTTATTAAAGAGATAGAATCCTGGTTTGTTTGTATTTTTTTGGCGTACATGTGGAGATATACACCCACTCTATGGTGACAGATAAAACTATAGATAACTGAAATGGAAAGTGATCGTCGTGTCCCAGTGGCCCACTGACCCAATTACCCACTGACAATGACACAGTTTACTTCTTCCAATGCAGCGACTGCCTCCTTCACCTCCTACTACTTTTCTCCTTCGTCACTCCTTTAGTTTGCGCAACTTTATAATGAACATGTTATTTTTCTCTTTGCCTTTCTCTTTCTTTAAAGACAAGTATAAGTAATATAGTTTAAATATAAACATTTATTTTTTCTGTCAAACTCATATAGTTAAGAATTCTTTTGTACATTTTTACAATTTAAAAAATTTTAAAACATATAGTACAACAAAATACTTATTTGAAAGTATCTATAGGTTGTCTATACTACTAGATTTTCATAACCTTTTTATAATTAATCTTAGAATATTGTTTTTCGCAGTTAGTAAAAATTTACGTTAATTAATAATACATACATATGGTAAATTTTATTGGTACATTTTTATAGTTTTATATTTTCAATGATTTTCTATAAATTAAGGTCTTGTACTAATTTTTACGCAACTAATTTTTTACATAAAATGCAAACATTATATGTAAACAATTCTACTTTCTAAATTTATTATTAGCTTTATTGTTGAATAAAAATATAATAAAATTCAACGATTATTACAAAGTTGATACCATGTATGAAAAATTTTTTATTAGTTTATATAAATATTTTTAAAAAATATACGTATAACTATACACAGAAATTTTCTAGTACATTAATATAACTTTAAATAATAATAATAACTAATTTTAAAAAAAGTTACATAATAAGATGTATAAATACTGTTTCATTTCATTTAATATTCTAATGCAATATAAAAATAGTAAATAATATTAGTAAATTAGTTAAAAGGTCATTTGTTGATAAATCATTCAAATTGGAATCAAAATTATTTATTAGACTGAACTATTAATAGTTAAATTATAAACTTATATATTACATTAGTTAAACAGTTTTCTAAAAATAATTTGATAAGTTTACGAATCAGAATAAATTAATAAATCGGAATAAAATACAACGAAGTTGTTAAATAATTAATTTTTAATTATAAATGTATGAGAAATGAATAAACATTTAAAATTATTATTATACTTATTTTAATGATTATTTTTGTTATGTTATCCTTTTATTGAATTTTAATCAAGATATCTTTGAGTATCTATAAAAATTCTAAAAATAATGAGACCAAATTAAATTATTTAATTTTCGTATGAAGTGAATATAATTGAATCTTTAACCAAAAGAACATTAATCATTAGTGATACGAAGGGTATATTCCAGAAATGTTATAATTTGTAACAGGTTTGTAATAATATAATATAAAATGATATAAATGTATATTATTCATTATATTTTTCTTTTACTGCATCAACTTTTTAGAGCTAAGAATAATATTTGCACAATACAAAATTTACCTACAAAATTTTAAATAAAAAATTTGTTTTACTTTAAATAAGCTCGTAAATCCATATTCTATTATTTTTCGTCTATTTAAAAGAATTGTTCAATATTTAATTTTATTAAATGATTTTAAGAATTTTTAATTTTATCAAAAATCAATTTTAATTTACAATTCTAATAAAAAATATAAATAATTTGTATGATTTGTGAATTTGTAACTTTATCAATAATATTAACAGAAGTCCATCTTAATTTATTTTTGTCAATTAATTATATTTCTCATGTGTTATAAGCCCTGTTAATTAAAAAAACGTGAATGGCAGGCAATGTTTGCGAAATCATGCTTATAATTTTGTTTAATATTGGGATAATCGACATCTTTTTATTGCTATTGTATTACTGCTGCGTATTAACTTAGTTAATTTTAACTATACCTTTTTAACTATAGTTTACGGTAAATTGTATTTAATTTTTATTACAATGAGCAGTCAAAATTTATTATTTTTATTGTATTTAAACAGTGAAGAATTAAGAAAAGAGTAAAGTTAAAAAGTAAATAAAAAAGAAAGAAAATGGTAAAAAAATTGGTAGAAAGTAGATGAATAAAAATGAAATGTAATAAAAAACAGGGTAAATAGCAAAAAGTATCAGTCTGGTTATGCGGCAACTTGGTAATAAGATTGAGACAAAAAGCTTTGAGAAATATGAAAGAAAAACGTGAAGTGCGGTAAGACTGAGGACGAATAAGTGTCATAGATAAAGGAAAGCGAGCTGGGTAAAAAATTAAAAAAAAAATTTATTTACTAGAGGAGAGGACTATATATTTTAAACGAGAAATGGGTAAAAGAAGACAATGGGAAGTAAAATATATGTTTAATTGCAAAAGTGGATCATGCATGATAGATTACGCAATAGTGAATAAGAAGGCGGAAGAAGCGGAAAAAGAATTGAAACGATGACAATCTTGGAAAGAATAAAATCCGATCACCACCCAATTATGGTAGAATATTTAAAGGAAGTAATAGACTAAGAAGAAGATCGAGAAAAATGATAACTGCATAGAGTAAAAAAATAATAGAAATATATAAATAATATTTAAAAAAAATTTTTTTAAATAAAAATTCGAATGGAACTGAAGAAGAAAATTTAAAATTCGATATAAATAAAAGAAATAGTAATATAAGGTAGACATGGTGGGACGAAGAGCATTAGGAGTATAGGAAAATATCGATGGAAGTATATAGAAGACGGAGAAATATAAATAAAGGAAAGGGCAAGAAAAAATACATAATAGAAACAAAAAAATACAGACTTAATTAAATAAAAAGGAGAAAAGAAAAAAGAAGAAACAGAGGAATAGAGAATGAATACAACTCGTAAAACATTTGGAAATAGTAAATAGAGGTAGAAAGATAAGGAACGAACTGGGCGCAAGTATTATAAAGATTGAACGTTGAAAGGAAAATTAAATATAAATGGTCAACCAATTTATCTATTTACGATATAAATTTTGTACTGGGAAGTGTCTAGAGCACCATGGAAAGATTATTTAAAAAGGAATACAGAATTGAAATGAAACTATTAGACGCTCTGGTAGAAAATGTGCTGCTTTATTGTGCCGAAATTTGAGGATGGAAAGTAACGAAGAAATAGATAAACTACAAAAGAGATTTATAAAATGGTGTCTAGGCCTTGACGTAAATACATCTGATAGTGTTATAATGTTAAAAATAAAAAAAAGGATAAAGATCAAAATTGCAAGAGGAGCAATACAATTTCAAAATAAAATACTAAATATTAAAGGAAAGGAAATGGTAAAAGAAAGCGCAAAGATAAGAATAGAAGAAGGAAGACTGTATACAAATGGTAGACTAAAATACAAAAAAGCAAAATTACACAACATAAACAATAAGTTTTTGGCAAAGTGTAGGAGGGTCATAGCGCATATGAAGAGAAAAAACTGAAAATAAGGACCGTTTGTGGTGTGAGATAGAGAAAATAATAGTAGCATAACAAAAGCAATTATTGATCAACAATTTAGAAAGATTATAATACATAAAAAATGTAGAAACATCGTAATATAAGGAATGAAAGATAATGAATGTGTATGTAAAAAAATATGATGAAAAAGGAAGTTTAGGAATAAACATTTTTGCAAGGTTTAAGGTGGGGAATTAGGCAAGAGTTATAAATACTGATTATCTGAAAAGGGTAAACTGTATATGTTTTCTGTACAAAATACACTGGAAGAAAAGAAAGAAAAAGCAAAAAGAAAATAGGTAATTAAATTAAAAACTGTGTACAAGTCTTATTTAATGGAACAGTAAGTGTAAAAACGAAAGTCTAACAAGTTACGTGTAAGATTAAGTATTATAATGAGTAAAACTTTATTTAATCGTAAGAACTTGTTACCAAATTTTAACAATAAGTAAAAAATGATAAAATTTTAAGTGAAAGAATACAAAATTTTATATGCGTACTATGCAAGATGCGATTAAATGTGTTAAGGCCCATTTGTAAGGAAAATTTATAAATAAAACTAAACTTACGCCTTTTCTTTCTTTTTGTATTTTTTTTTTTTACAATATTTTTAATACTTTTTACCGATTTTTTACTTCTTTCTTATTTACCTATATAATTTTTTCAATATACTTCTAACTTATATACTTGTTACTTCAAGTCAAAAAAAAACATTAAAATAATTATCCTTATATTACTATATATGTTCTAACTTTAATTAAATCTTTCCAATATTTTTAATTAAATACTATTAATTCTCAAAAATATCATTGAATTAATTTAGTATTAAGGAAAATATTCTGTGGAAAAAATAAGTATATGTTTTGAATAATAGTAGTGAATATCTGTAAATTTTTATAATTTGTTATTACAAATAAGAAGTTTGGTCTAAATTGGCAAGGAAATGCGGATTATTTACGGTAATGTTTATAATCGTCAGTTATTAAAAGAGAAGAAAAAGTTGCAATTGCGCAAAATAAACATAAGTAGATGAAAATTCGAGGAACCAGTGATAATAAAAAAAAATGTGTCAGAAAATAGTTATAGTGTTTATTATATGAAGTGTTAATATAGATAATAATGGAGACGTGGAGATAGAATATTTTATGGATGGAACAGTAGTGAAGGCATTAGCATCAGTACCAAAACTATAAAAATGAGAATAAAAGAGAAATAAAAAACTATAAATTCATTTTTATGCGCATTATATTTTTATTGATATTGTTTAATAAACTAAACTTAATAATAGAATTTATTAGTGATACTAAAATTTTAAATGATGGGAAACGATTTGACTGAAAATATTACTCTCAATATTGGTTGGCATTGTGTGAAATCGAACAAAATAAATTCTTTCTTTTTAAAATTCATATTGAGCGAAGAAAATACCGATACATTTTTTTTAATACATGGATTCACAAAATTAAAAATTTAACACAGTTTTATAATATTAATAATTTAATCATAATTAAGTATGGATAATTTTGTTAATAAATTAAACAAGCTAATAAATGTACCATGATTATCATGCAGGTAATAAAAAAGATTATAAGTTGGTCTTTTTGGATTTTAAATTTCAAATTTGAAAAATTTAGTACAAAAATAAAATAATTTAATTAATTTTATTAATATACATTTTTAATTATTAATCACGTGTTAATTACTAAAAAATTGAAAGTTAGTTATATAGTTAATTATCTTGAGTTATAACCCTCTACATATATCTGACTTGTGCCCTCGTGAAAAAAAGTACCAAAACAGCGAATAATGCGTAGGATAAAATATATTTATCTAACTACTATAAACTAAGTGGTTGTTTTATTGAATAATACATTAAATTTTTATATTTCATTTAAAAAATCTTAATTCAATATATTACAATACAAGATTCATTTATACATTTCATTATTTATAAACTTTTTTACATATGAACCTGTAGAAATTTTTTCTCAATAATCATTTAACTTTAAAAGATTTATCAAATACAAACACGCTGAAGTACGTGAAAGCTTAACGTTTACGTATTATTTCATTTTACGTCTGTAGGTATAGAGCGGCCAAGGAGCTCAGAAATGAATGCGTACTATAGCTTGATTTTGTAAGAAATTGAGCCTACATATATGTATTTATGAATGTACCTGGGGGTGTATGTATACATTCCGTTTTTATTCTGGCAATTAATCAATTTTTAATCAAACAAATCTTAAGTATAAAAAAATCAATTTACCTCAAAACATTTTTTGATTTATTTTTTTGTTTCTTTCTAAATTCAGATTAAAAATTAAAAACATTAAATATAATTAATTAAACATATTACATAAGTCTTTTTATTTACCTTCAACTCTTTGTTTTAATACTTTAAAACAAATTAAAAAAATTTTCCAAGTAAAAAAATTAATTTATTATTACTTCAATTTTAAAATTAAAATTAAATAAAAGCATTCAATATTTAAAAGATTAAATTTTCAGTATTAATGTATGGTAAATAAAAATTAACCTATAAAAAATTTGGAAGTAATTTTCAAATTATAACTTTTGATATCTTAAAAAAATTTTTAAATATTGCGTATGAATCTTGGCGTTAAAAAAATTTGTTTTTAGAGATTATATTATGTATCTTATTACAAATTATAATATATCTAAATATTTTTTTAATATTACATAAATTAATACCAATATTAAAAAAAAATTTATAATTTTCCCATTTTGGTTAATTTTCAAAATACCAAATAATTCTTATTACTAAATTATTTTCATGCCCTGAAAACATAATCAATCTTTGCTCAATTTGAAATTAGGTAATGATTTAAAAAGTGAAATAAAAAAATTAAAAATTAAATCAACATTAAAATTAAAAATATTCGTAAGTTGTCGAAAGTATTAATAAGTATAAATACATAAAGTATAGTAATTGGAGTAAAACGCGAAATTACGAACATGTTTTAATTCAAGTGTGCATTCTTAAAACTAAAAACCACGTAAAATTTAAATTTCTAAAAACTAAATCATATATATTTATTCTCTTCTCCATTTTTAACACCTTTTCTCACTGATTTTTTAGTACTCCAATTTTTCTATAGTTACGATGTTTCAATTGCTGCATCATTGATTTAAGTTGCGAAACTCTGATTTCGTCTGAAAAAACTTTCTCCCCTAAAGAATTACACGTTTACATTCGAACACATAGAAACTCGATATGTGGAGAAAGAAAAAAAGAAATCCAAGATACCCATGTCATTGACTCTTGTTTTTTGTTATGTAGGGATTATTATTACATAAAAGATGAAGTTCTTTGGAAATCACTGAAAAGTATATTCCATATAAGACTCTGATATGAATTCTAATGCGATTTAATCACTCAACGTAAATAAAGAGTAATTTCTATGCTACCGTGCAAGCAAAATATTTTTTTAAATTTCAACATCTTTCAATCTTAAAATATGTTATTGGACTTGTCTTTTTATTATTTAATTTTAAGCGAAATACAGAAGAAATTAAAAGTAATATTAAATACACGTACATTTTGCCTTGACTTAAGATTAATGCAGTTTATGTATACGGCGAGAAATCTTTATTATACATATTTTACCTTAATTAGATAGAGTAAATGTAGCACAACCATTAATAGTATTAAAATTTAGATAGAAAGAAATTTAATAATATAAAGAAAGCATCTCTTATGTTTAAAGTATACGTGAATTACAAAATTGCAACATTAATATTATTGATATATGCTAACAAGCATTTATATATCAAACCTTGTAATTATTTTAATTAGCCATAGATACATCTAAGATTACGATAAATACATGCTAAATTAGAAATCTGTAGCGAGACATTACGCGATCATAATCGAATACTGTCACTATCAAACGAAATATACCTTTAATTTTTATTGAAGATTACTAGTTCTATAATATTTTCTATAAACGTATTATGCGTGTCTGTGAGTTTGAAATAACTGTTTTAAAGTATCTTTCTCACCCTTATCAAGAAAATTTCAATTGAGTCTTTCAATTTATGTATATTATATTTTTGTACATTTGTAATCAATTTTGAATGAATTATTTACTGTTACTTTAAAAAAACAAATAATAGTATGTTGCATCAATAAACTAGCACTTATCATAATTAAATAACTTTCTTATTTTTTTATTAAACAATACATCATAAACAAGATAAATAAATTAATTTAACATTTTAAGGATAATCTTTATTTAAAATGTTGAAAATTTTATATATGATTTGAATTTTATTCTACAGAACCATCAACATTATTATTACTACAATACATTTTCATGTAACTGAACTTAATTATAATATAATAGATATAATAGTGTAGAATTTTATTATTGTCTAAAATAAAATTATTTACGTTAAAATTTCAAGATCTTTTAAAAATATTTATCTTACAACAGCATATTATTAATATAATTAATAATTATGAAAAATTTAATTGTGATCAAACATGTTTTTAATAAAAAAAAACTATAAATTCAAATTTACTTGTATATCATCTAAATAGTTTTATAAAACAATAATTATTTTTCAATTCACGTGCTTATTATTACTAGGTTATAGAGAATCATTTTATTCTGTTTATTAAATAAATGTATTTGTTTAAAGTACTTGTGTGAATCTTCCAGTCAAATAATAAACAGTTAAATATAGAGACATAAATCTCATTGATAATAAATAATAAAATTTTTAAACCACATGATTATAAATAATAATAGTTTATATACTAGAAATTCAAAAAACTAATATTTATTAGTACGTAAATGGTTTTTATAATATTCATACATCTTTTTGACTTTGTGCTGTGCTACATACTATAAAACCAAACATAGTCTCTTAAATATAACATGTAAAAACTAAAATTCTTCTATATTTAAGATTATTTGTTGACTTTGTATGGTGAATAATATTTTTGAACAATTCCATTTAAATTTTTAACTAAATTAAACTTAAATTTTTTCTTAAAAGTGCAATAAATATTGATGTGCATAAACATAAATCGTAAAATATGTTATTCTATAAATAACATTTACTAGTCACAATACAAATAGAAAAAAATATCATAAAAATTATAATTTAAACAAGTTACATATACTTATATGGCAAATACAACTAAGAAAAAAATAATAACGGTAAAGGAGAAATTTTTATACGTAGTATGATTAAATAAAAAATAGAAAAGCATCATAGAAACAGGTCACGAAGTTAACTACTGCGTCTTCATGCAACACGTCACTGTAACAACTATGATGACGATGGCAAATATGACGACCTCGAGAAATCTTCAAGAACATACGCATGTGTATTTGTTTGCGCACTATGAGCTTTGGTTAAATTACATCACGTAGTATCACCCTATTCGATCCACTTCGACGAAGGTCAGCCAGTGTAGTATGAGCACGTGAGTTGAAGTGGGTCTCGACCAGTTGGTTAGTGTGTCATGGCGTACTCGATGAATAAACTTTATCTCAATACTATTGTCAATATAAGGCGAGACAATTGTCAATAAATAACGCTAAGAAGATTCTTCGGTGCCTCGACTTTAATTACTTTTTTTTTAATCTATTTTAATAATCCGCAACCCTATGGCTGATTATTTTATTGATTCGCCTTTAAACTAAATAACATTATTTCATAAGAATTTATTATTTTGCCGGGCTGCCACCGAATACTATTTCTATAAGTCATACGCCAATTAATGCGTAACTCTTTAAGCATTATTCTTTTACAACGAAAACATTTATAATTTATTGAATCATAATTCGATAAAAAATGTATGGTCTATTATATGAATCTGTTACAACAAATATTTTCACAAAACCAAAATTATTAAAAAAAAAAATTTTTTTATTCATTACAAACCCTTTGAACATCTATTGTAACATACCTTTAATTTTATTGTCGTTAATTGTACAAATTTTGTCTTTGTCTTAAATTAAATAACGCTATTTTTTAAATGAATTATAAACTTTCCATTTCCACATATATAAGAATCTAAAATAAACATTTTTTTTGCGACATCACTTTATTTAATTAATTTGATTGCAGTTTACAATTGGTGTAAGTCAATTCAAATCTTGAAAAAACTAGGTTCTTTTTCTAGCAAAGAACCGCCTTACGTTCTTTTATACAGCATTATTAACGTTACTGAAATCGTTCTTTTAATTTAATATCCTTTCATATTTCTTTCTCTTTTATTGTTAATTTATAAATATATTTAAAATTCACTTCATTAAAAATATATAAATACTTGTTATTAAAAATCAAACTTATTTTTAAGCTTAGTTGTAAGCTTATTGGCAAATAAAAAAATGTGAAAATTTATTGGTAATCCATATAGTTATGACGCGTAAACAAAAATTTTATATATTTCGTTGTGGAACAATATCAAAGTGTGAATTACAGAATAAATTCTAGTATGAATTGTTTATTGAGATTAAATATTTTTATTATATGTTTATCAAATTAAAGTAAAAATAAGAAGCAACGCTTTATATCCTATTAAATAGTCAATATCAAATAAACTTAAAAATCCTTGAACTAATTAATAAATATTAAAATATGAATTTGATATTTTAAATTATCAGAAGTAGTCAATTATAAATAAATATTTTAATGATTATTACTTAAGGCATATTCCTTTCATATGACCTATTTTCAATTTTTTTTATGTATATATATATATATATATACTCTCTGTAAATATGTATATGATCGATTTTAAAAAACTTAAGAAATTTTATTTTTAGAATGTAATTATGCAAAAAAAATATTTTTACATTATTACAAACCTTTGTATTTTAAAAAATATTAAATGCAAGCAACATAAAATATTACTCATCGATACAAAATACAGATCATAACTAAAATAACCAGTCAACCAATTAAAAAATTGACGAAAGAAAAAATAGTTATAGTTCTTATACTTTTATAATTTTTTATCATTTAAATATTAAAGTTTTCCAGTTGTTTATAAAAACTCATTATGATTCTTATAAAAAAAAGAGAAAAATTCAACTAAAGTAATGAATCGTCACTTCTTCTTTCTCTGGTTGACTGTTCTAAAAAAGAAGCAAATATGTCATTAGAAATATCTACAAACAAGTGGGTACGCGTCGCGTGAAATTAGGTTACTCCGTAGTTTCTTCGCCATTACTCACGTTTTATCTTAGCGTCTACACATACACCCACAAAGTAGTGTAATCTAAACTGTAATCTGTACTATTTCTACGATGTAACGCGTAATATTCGAAAATCTATAATTATAACTCCCTTATATATATTAAACCAACAATTCAAATCAATTCTAGGTATATTCTAATACTCAAATTCAGGAATTAATAATTAATTAATTATTTACTTCATTATTTATTTCTGTCGATGAATTGATCCAACATTAATTTATTTCTTGACTCAAAATTTCGATTATGTAGTATCATTTAACTATTTATAAATTTTAATTTATGACAAATTTATTTATCAAAATGAGCATATTATTTATCTGAAATTAAAATAGTACAAAATAGCAATATTTCAAATGCTATTTTAATATTAAATGTTTTATAAATGTAATATTTTAAAATATATGAAAATTGTTATTACAAAATTTGAACGCTCAATGTATATATTGAATTCTGGATAAAAAATATATTTATTTTTACGTTTGTCTCAATTCTATATATGTGTAATAAATATACTTTATTTATTAATTCGAGAAAAGTGCGTCCTCGAGTGAAAGAGAGCGTAATCATATTTAAAACGATAAAACGTTGTAATGTCATAATAAATGAAATATTTACAGCCATATTTGTAAGGTATTTATTATGGTTTAAATAGAATAATAAAGAATTATACATACAAAAGTCAAAATATTAGTTAACAAATAAATATACTATCTTTAATAGTATACGATGTTATGTTATTCCAATGTCGTATATTTAAAATAATTTTCCAAGAAAAAACTTGTAAATTAAAATGATAATCATTTTAAGATTGAAGAAATTTTAAAGCAAACAACTTTGGTTTTTTCAAAGTCACAAATATTTTGTAAGCTCTTTTTAAATCCATGAGAGCATTTGCCATAATTTCGTTGTTATTACCAGTTCGTGAATGTGCAATATCTTTGAAACGGATCGAAGGATCGAGCTCAAGGTTTCCGTACTGATTCCTTCAAGATTTATTTTTTCCTTTTTTTTTATTAGTTGCGGTTTTTTGTAATTCTGATATATCCTATACTCACTTATAATTTCAAAACATTCTGAAAAGAAAATCATAATTATTAAATTTTTTTACGTATTTTTCAAAAACTTTAGAATTTGATGTATGTAATATTAATTTTTTATAGATATCAGTTTTGTAACAATTAAATTTGGAAAAATGTTTATAACGTATTACATACATAAATACCGAATCATCTTCATAGTTATTTACGGTAATCTATTAATAAAATTACAACTCTATTTTGTATATTCCAATTATTTAATTATTTAGTGGAATACTTTAATTATAAAAATATATAGACAAATTTATAATTTGAATCCGCGTATTAAAGTTACTTACAGTCAAAATTTATTTCAATTATATAATATTTAATTATATAATACTGTTAAAGATCAATTTGTAATATGTATTTATGAGACGAAAAACTTGTGTTTTATATCATTAACTTATATTACATATGTTGGAACAAGATACTGAAATTATTTTTAATTCTTTTCATGCGTACTACTTATTAATATAATAATATATGATAAAATATTTATAAATAAAATTATATATATATATATGGCTTGTAATATACCTTAAACGTACCTTAAATACGCGTGTTTAATATAATTGCAAATATGTACATAAAGATGTTTGCTTCAAGTTGCACCAAAATAAAATTATGCATTACGTAACATGTATAAATATTATATTTACGGGTAATAAGAATTTAAAAATAGTAGGTTGTACACACATAACCTGATTACAAGTACATTTATGATTCAATGTTCCTCTAAAAAATTGAATATCAAATAAGAACTATTGCAATAAATGAATACATTGAAATATTTTTTTTTTATACAAATTAAATACTAATGAATAATGGATAATAAATAATACTAATAAATAATAACAAACAATGAATAAAAGTGATTAAACTTCATCTCTAATAATTTTATTATGAAAATTTTTTTTTATAATTATTCTATAATTATTCTATATTTATTTAATTTGTAGGTTTAATTTTATAATTTTTATTGTATCATTTATATCTATCCTGCCGTAATGCTAAATTAAAGCGTAAAAATTTTATTATTCAAAGAAATTTTTATTTTTACATTTTCATTTTTTTTTTTTTCGTAGATACATAAAATATTATGATAAATAAATAATTAATTTAAATTGGTTGATTACTTTTCTCTAGCTATAATATTTTTTTAAATTTAATCTATGTTTTTTGATGATTCAATATGATATATATAATTGAAATGAGGTTCTTTCCTCGTACTTTTTATTATTTTTTATTCGTGTGTCATAATCAATTTTAACAGAATAGATTGATAAAATATAATAAAAAATTGAAAAGTTTTCAGTAACTTATATTCAAGTTAGTAAAAAAAAGAAAATGAATAAATGAAGTTGTAAACTTTACACTTATTATCACATCTAACATTTAATCGTTATAAAATATAAAAATGCAAAAATATATATTCTCTAATTTACTCACATAACATTAAAATCAATAAAATGTTGGGCATATTTTTAAATTTTGGAAACAATGATAACCTTATGAAAATGCACCTCTGAATAGATTTATAAATATATTGAAAATATTTCGCGCACATTCGCGTCGGAAATGCTCAAGTGTATATCTTTAGTAACTTGAAAAAGGGGAAAGAGCAGGGGTATATCAGAGAGATTATACCAGCGCGGATAAGAATGTGTGTCTAGTTTAGTGGGCAAGTAGGTCGTGAGGGAAATCGAATGTTGACGATGACGACGACGATGGCACGGTTACGCAATATAATTCCAGTATTATACAGTTATTGACTCACCAGATTAACAAACAGCCTTGGTGAAAACGAAAGCTAAACGATACCTTTCCCTCGCCACTCCATACTTTTACCGACGTACTCCCCTCTTTGACTAGTGGATTTCCCCATTACTTATTCGTTGACGTCATCTCCCTCTGTTTCGTCTGCTCTCACTTACTCTCTCTTTCGTTACGATCGTCTGGTTTTGATTTCATTTTCTCAAACGTAGATGGCATTATATACTTTCATTTTCTCCAGAAAATTTTTTTTTTAATATATTTTATAAATATAAGTCTTTTATAATTAATATAAAAAAAATATAATTAATATTATTTTTTTATGTGCATTTTGTACTTATTCGTGAACACATTGTATGCATGTGTGCACATTTGTGAACATACATGTTATCTTAAAGAATTAGCGGTTTCCAACTACCATCTGATATGTTCATTATTTAAAATTTATTATTAATTCTTTTTATTATAAGTTATTGAAGAACTGGACAAAAAACAGAAAATAGTTTTAAAAAAAATTTTTTTTTAATGTCTTATAATTATCGAATAATTTTCTTCGTAATAAGACGTATATTGTCAATTTTTAAATATCAAGAAATTTATTCTATAAATTATACATTTATTATTATGCATTTCGCATTTCGTAAGGCTTATATTTAATATAATTAATTATACGTTTTATGTAAAATTTTACGTTCAAGAAAATATTTTTCATATACACATATTATTTAAATGAATAAAAAATTTATTCATATATTTTACATATAAATATATATTCTTTGACCAAAAAAGTAAATTAAAATAAAATATTATTATATTAATTAAAAATATTAGATACTTACTAATAAACTAATTAATTCTTTAATATGTTAACGTTTAATGTTCTAAAGACTGCCTTTCCTTAGAAGTAAAGCATCTCAATAATCAGATTGATCGGAATAAAAATCGTTTATTTACAACTACAAAACACATACATTGAAATGAAATGTTGTTCTTTCTGAAACGTAGAGATTAATCGAAGATTTTTAGTTCGTGAAAAAATAATTCGTATTAAAAAATAGTATTTATTTATTTATTTATATATTTATTTGCTACGGAATAAAATTAACATAGCTCATCTTGAGGTTCTCCTAAAATAATGATTTAGTGCCAACAAAAATATGAAAACAAACTAGAGACCTAGAGAAAATAAAACAAGCTAAGAACTAGGGAACATGAATATTTATGCGATCATAAAAAGGCCTGTGGTGCCGTGATATACTTTTTCATTCATTGCATAAAACTTATCGACATAAATGAAAAAGAAAAAAAATCACGATAGTATAAATATAGTTTGAAATTATTTTTGGCCTTACGCGACTTGTTCTACGTTTATATGAGCGTACATGCGTGTCTCTTATTCTTTTTCTGCTATTAGATATGTTGCGCATCTTTGGCTTCTGTGGTGGCCAAGGCGTACGTCTGGTTCGCCTTGTCCCAGTCTCATGAGCAAGAGCTGTTAAAAAGAAAGTTTTTTAAAGTCCTACCACTAGTGTGCATATTCAATTTCGTACTACCATTTAAATTTGTATTTTATTAATTCTACAACAAAAACGTCAGGAATTTTATTTTTCATTTTATTTTGAATTATGCACATTTTTAACTTTTTTTAAAATATCCTTGATAATATTTATCCTAAACTTTATATTAACTTCTACTCTGTCTTAGTATTATTAAGTTAGCAGTATTATTAATTAATATTGTGTAGCTTTATTATTTAGTAAAGCCGCAATTCTTATATGTTTAAAGTTGCACTATTAAAGAGCAGTTTTTGTGTTCTATTTTTAAATATTAGTTAAAATGCATTAATATGGCTCACATTAACAGCTTTAGAGTCTTTAAAATTTGTTTTTATCATTATTCAATCATGTTAATCCATTCATATACTGTTATTGTAATCCTATAATTTGTATTAAAAATAATGAGATAGTAATATAAATTTAATAGGAAGAAAGTGAATGCTAATAATATGTCCAAATTTCACGAATGCAATATCCGCTAACATTGTAAGTAGTTGTAAAATATTTTTTAATAAAACAGTCTTAATAAATTTTAGAAAAAAAATTTTACGAAAACACTGTTATACTAATACAAATAAATATTATATTATATAAATATTAAGTAAATAATATAAAATAAATAAATGCAAATTTAAAAATTTTGTCTTTCGTTTCACATTTTTAACTTTTTTGCGAATATTATTCTTTAAATTTTCCCTATTAACTACAGTGATATTATTTTAAACAAATATCAGATCTCAGGAAAATCCAATATAGAATTACATTATAATATGTTAAAAGCGTACTTTTTGAAAAATGTAAGTATTCTAAAATTTAAATCATGTACACCAATATTTTAAAGGGTATATCGAGGAAGGCTTCTTCAACTGTATTAAAAGCTTTCTTTTTATTATTAATGTTTTTATAATATAATAAATATATGAAATTTTAAACAACTAAAAAATAAGCTCTTTATAAATTTGAATAAAAAAAATTTTGTTATTATTAGGCAATGAAAAAACATGGAACCGATTAGTGAAAGTTAAAAAGAAGTTTATTGTTAATTAAGCGTCTACATTTAATTAAGTCTAATTAGACAATTCAGAAGGAAGACATAAGATAATTCATGAGTGATATTTTCGAATATGTTTTATATATAACGACGAAATGTCATTTCCTTTAATGAGAACAAGGTCAGAAGACTAAACGTCTTGCAACGAAATCATGCCAGGAGCATATAAATATAATTCAGACCTTTTTAAAGCTTTAAAGAGCAAATTTAATTTTAGTCTAATTTCGAGAGAAAACGCAATCGATAAATTAAATTTTGACCAATTTGTCTTATCAAATACAAGCAATGCGTATGTAATGCGTGTCATCAAAATTGTTGATATACATAAGAAAAATCAAAGGAAAGAGAAACATAATGCGTCGTGTCTCAAGGATATTTAACGATGTATGATGCAAGAGAAGGAAACGTAACTTTTTTCGCGCTTGCAATGCGAAGTTCAAGATTGCAAGATTATGGTACATTGGGGAATTGAGGGCACAAACGTGAATGTATTCACCTTGATCTCTCTCTGTTCTCTCCACACCCCCTCCTTGAACGATAATTTCTATTTTTATTACTTTTTGATGTATTTCATTAATTAGAAAAATTATTAAATTATTTTTCTTTTTTCTTCTTAAGCTGGTGTATCTCAAATTTTAAAGATCCTGTTTGTTTTATATTTCTTAGGCAAAGCTCAATTTATGTATACTGTTGCTTCCCGACTTTCATAAATGTTTGTTTAGCTAAAATAAAGGCAATACGACCCTGACCGACTTCACTTTTGTGCTTATAAACATGAGTTTTATGGAACAGCTTTTTTTGAAAAACTGATGATGTTTTATTATTTATGTATTATAAAAAATAAATAGTGGGTTGTAATTATAAATTATTCTTTTTCAAAATTTCTATGTTAGAAAAAATGTTATTTTTAGTACATATATTTAAGATTATCTGTTGAATAAGTATTTATAAATTGATTCATAATGATTTCAATAGGGTTCATTATAAAATTACTTTTATAGAATACTGTTAAATTTATTTAGATTTTCTACTACAACTCTAATTTGACAAGACTACTGGAATTTTATTATTATTCCTAAATTTTTTTATGCGAATTAAATTTTAATATTTTTCCTGATTAGTTATTTGTAATCATTTTTTATACTAAATTATTTCAAATATTCAATATTTTTATTTAATTTTATAAAAATGTAATGCACAAATGTAAGTAAAAGAAACTAATTTAATCGTAAAGTCAAGTAAACATATATTATTGCATAAGTTAGAACAGTGTGAAAACTTTGGTATATATGTATGAAGATTTTTTAAAATATTTGTCTATATAACTTTAAAAAAATATGAATGTATAATATTACTTTATTTATTATAAGAAAAGATTTGTCATTTGTCACACCATATTTTATTAAGTGTACATAATGTTTTTGTTTATTTGAATATTTATGCAATACATTTAAGAGTTTTATTTGTATATTATTAATTTATTCAATTACTGGATCGAATAAGGCAAAATTCAATAATTTTTTCAGGAAAAAATCATTATAAAAATAAATCTAAATAACATAATATATATTATTGACTTTACAAATATTGTTACAAATATTTTTTCAAACATGTTTGATATAACGATCATGATGACGTATGAACTTACAGAAAATAAACTTTTTTTAAATTAAAAAATGGTTATCGATTAGTAGCTGTTATTATGAACTTAAAAAAGTTTTTTATTATTCTAAATAAGATCATCTAAAAAGCGGAATATTTTTTAAATATTATCTTTAAGATTATTGTTTTTCTTTATTAAAACTATAAATTAGAAGAAATGAAATTTAAATTAAAAGAAATGTTATTTTAAAAATAAACTTTGCACACAAGGACAATTCTAAAACTTTTTTTTTGTATAGAATCAAATTCAATATTTATATAAAAAATAATTTTTTGAAATTAATATTATTTTATAAAATTACAATAATTAAATATAAATTTTATTGAGTAAGACCGAAGAATATTATTATATTATCTAAAAATTATTGATAGTAGATTTTTTTTTTACTGTAAATAAATAGTAAAATCAACGTTTTAAAAACCTTTTAAAACAAACAAATTTATTTCAATCTCACGATTTATAAATTAAAAAATTATTATTATTTAATGTAACAATATTATTTTTTAAACACAATCTTTTATTTAACTCCTTTTCGTCTGTTAAATTAATGTAATTATTTATGTTGTTCGCGGTGTTGAGTTTTATTATGAATAACCTTTTCCAATATAAACTACTTAGTACCTTAACTGAAAAATAAACATAATGCTTGAGGTTAAACAATTGCAACAGGTATGTAGTTCTTCTTTCAGAATTTAGAATTCTTAATCGTGCGTTGTGTAGTCACCAATTTACTTGTCTCTCTGTATGCGTTGTTTCTGTCCGCAAATTAGGAGATAGTCGAGGGTAAACTGTTTAGCTTTACCGCGTGTCGATCAATAACGCGTTGACATACTTACCGACTAAACCTGACCCACATTTGCGCGAGTGACCTTATTCCTTCTTTTTTGTTTATTTTATCCCTACTACAAAATACTCTGTCTCAATTATATAGACTAGTTTAGTGGTTGGTGATATATCCCCCACTCTTTTCCATCATTCACACCGTAGGCCTTCCTTACTACTTAATTCTTTTGTAATGTGTACATTACACGCAATAATACTTTTCTAAATATATGCATGTGCTATTATATAGATTATGTCGATCATGTTGATTATGGCTAATGTTAGAAGGTAGATATCTAGATATTTCGGGTTAGTTTTATTAGATAACAGTTTTCTTTAAAAAATTTTAATAAAGAAACGTTATATAGCTTACATAAAGTCAATCAAATCAATTCCTTTATTATTTTACAAGACTTGAAATTTATTGTAAAAATTAACTTCCATGATATTTCATGAACAAAATACATAGCAACTAATTTAAATTTTATCTATACAATATATTTTACTAATTTAATAGTTCTATAAATTTACAGTATTTTTTATTTCAAAGTATAAATTTATATTTTTACTTTTAGTTATTATTATTAGTTATTATTACTTGATTAAATAATAATCTAATAATTTATTTATATAAAGCATTTTACCTAATTTTCATTGTTTTTATTTAATATTATATTTTACTATTTTATTTATGAAAGTATAATCAAAATCATTTGGATGACCGAGATTTCTGTAACATATTTATTTCAGTATAAATTTTGGAAACTTAGAATGAAAGTATTAATTTTTTTATGAATACTTTTCTTGAATAAAAAATAGAACATAATATATTTAGAATAAAATCATTGAAACGCAATTTATAAAAATATTTTTCCTGATATTAGTTATACATTTGATTTAGTGATAAAAATTTAATTCTAAATAGTAGTACATCCATTACTTATTTTACCAATATTTTTAGTAAGTAGGCTAGAAAAAATGATCATAAAAATAACAAAATTCTACTACGATGTTTCACAAACGAAATTCCATTAATGTAAATCAATTTAGTAATAACATAACAACGATATCAGCGTAAAAATAAATAATACAATATTTTTGTAAAGAGCTTTATCCTATTTATCATATAGATACAATTAAAAAATGTTATTTGACTTGGTACAGTTTAACTTTATCGTTTCCATAAGTTTGGTTTTTTTCGTGTTTTTCATGCTTTTATTTGCTAAATCTAATCTATCTTTCATTATTTTTTATGATTCTTTTTTATTAAAAATTCATAGATTGATTAACTATAGTAAACTTTTTAATAGTTTATTGACCATTTTAGATCAAATATAAAAGTATTCGGTAAAAATTATAGTTTTTTTAATATTTGATTCAATTGATTGTAGAAACTAATTTTTAAGATAAATGAATAATTTTAAATTCAGAAAAACAATTTATATTTATTTATTACTAAATGAAAAAAATAAAATTTGCTTAATATTAAAAATATAACATGTGTTAAACTACTTTCATTTCATTTAATATGAATAAGTCAAATCAATATAATCAATGAAGTACAGTTAAGTAAATATTTATTAATATTATTCATTGTATTTTTTTCCATAAAAAGCATTATTCTTAATATTAAATATAATTTTAAATATAAATATTTTTACCGGAATTTTATGCAACATTTATGTATTATAAGTATTTATTTTATTATATTAAATAAAAATTACAATCAACCGAACAAGTTAAATAAAAATAAATGTTTAAATGTGGTAATGAACAGAAATATACATAATAACTGTTATCACTATTTTCTTTGTAATTATTAATGTTTTAACTTTTATTGAAATTTTAAAAGAGAATAATTTCGTTATTTATTTTTCCATTTTTACTTCTTTCTTTTCACGCTTATTGTTTCTCATCTGCTCACTATCTTTGCTATTATTTTACTTTCATTCGACCTTGGTGTGTAAGACTCGCAGTTTTTCATCGATTTGTGTTACGTGATAATTATAAAAATCAAACATTAAGTAAAAATTTGTAAATTGCTTTCTTAACTGTTCTTCTTATCTCAATTCTCTTTATTATTAAAGATAAATTAAAGTTTATTAAATTAATTTTTCTTGTCATGTAGGTTTCTTTGTCTCCATTTAAATCCGTATTTTTTGTTATTTATAATTAATAGAAAAATTTACTTGCTAAAGTTTATTTTATTTCTATATAAATATATATTTTAATATGAAGATTTTAAAGAAGTATATATTTTTTTTAACAATTACTTGTAAAATCTAATAAGTTGTGTTCAATTAAATATATATTTATTTTTATAGTGTTATTTATAATATTATTTAGTATGCTAGAATGTATTTTCATACATCAAATCTAACGTGTGTAATGCCTTTTTATTTTATTTATATTCTACTAAAAGTAATAAATTTTTTTAATTCTTTTATAGTTCTCATGATATTCCACACTTTTATAAAATTAAAACCTATAAAATATATACAGTATAAAAGCACTAAGAGTCGTTCTAATAATTTAATTCCAAATCGTAAAAAAATTTGTATCGTCTAATCTTTATACATCAAAATACAATGAAAAATTTCAAAGTATTGAATTCCATTGTTTTCGCTCACAATTTGAAAATAAAAAATAACATTAACACGTTGAGATACATTGTGACAAACTTCTTATTGAATTTTTCAGAGATAGAAAAAATAAAAAAAGAAGATTAGGATTACGTTTATAAAACATCAGCATTATGTGTATCAAACTTATAACAATTGAATTCTTTAGAAAAATTCATTTTTTACAGTTTAATTTTTATACATTTTGTTAAATAAATTTGTATCTATCCGTCTCTTTTTCTCTTGTTTCTATGTATGTTTGTGATTAGTTTATAATTACAATTAAGAGCTAAAAAGAGTTGAAAAGAAATTTTTATAAAAATAACATGTTCCTATTACTAAAACTTAATTAAAATGATTATTTTAAAAGTAATTTTCGTTTAATTTTAATATACTAGATGGCGTAAAGTACGGGCTTCGAATATTGTAAAAGGAGTTACAAATTTTTTGGATGATAACACGTGTACAAAAAAAGTTATAAGTAAAGTCAGAGAAAAATATTAAGAATTTTATGATGATATAGCCGCTACAAGTATATAATAGGACATGAATAAATTAATGAACGAAAACAATGGGAAGGCATAGTAAATTGGTGCTATACCGAAACCGAAAAGAAGTAAAACCATGGTAGACCTTAACACTTAATACGTGCTTAATCGAGCTCACACCTCTCACTGCATCTTTTCATAATGTCGATGAATATTAATATCAGTGTGGTAACAACATACAATAAAAACGCAAATTCAATTGCAAGGACGCAAACACACTAGGCTGCAGAGGAATGTTAAACAGTAGCAACAATCATTTAAAGACGACGATAGAAAATGTTATAGGTCAATGCACGTAAGTTATGAAGAAAAGAGAAGATTTATTTTATTTGGACTTGATGTCTCCGTGTTCATGTACACGTACCTAATACGTAGAAAATTTAAATATTATCTTTATGAAAAATTCTTTTTAACTCTTTCTCGATCATAATTATAATTATAAGCTATTCACAGCCATACATACATAAAGAAAAAAGGACAGACACAAGCACACTTTTAATTTTTTTTTTTTTTTCGTATGTCTCATATAGTTTTTCCTTCTTATTCGCATTTTTTTTTCGTTTTCTTGTTACTAGAAGAGAACCGCACGCGCACGCGTGAAGCCATCTAAAGTGTGTCAAGGGCAGTGGCGTGGAGGGGGAGAAGGTTCGAGGCTTTCGTATAACTTCGTAATGAAAAGGACGTCACGAACAGGTCGCGGAGCACTCCTTTTGAGGAATATGTAGATGTACCATCGAATGCTTAACGTATATCTCTTGCTGTCACACGTTCTTAAAAGTGTTTCCGGTCACTTCAAAGTAGTATGTAAAGAAACAATTCGGTCATTACTCAACTGCTAAAAATGCATAAAGTTCTCTTTTATTAGTGTACCTCTGTCTCGTTCTTGTACGAAAACTTAGAACGTATTACATGAAAATTATACAGCATTAACTTACCAAATAACGCGCTTATACATCAAGCCGAATGGTTTCTCTTTTCTTTAAATAGGCGTATTCTCTTTTTCTATCAGTTCATAATTTCTTTATTTTCATCACTAGAGACAATAGCGATATCTAAACAAAGACAGCCAATCGCGTAATTTATCTGTAAATATAAGTCATACAATTCGTAAAACACGAATTATCATATTTTCTATTAAAAAATTTTTGTTTATGGGAAAATTATTCTGCTTGCACCTGCTTAAAATAATATTTATCACAGTTTTTTTCAGATAGTCAGAAGCATGATGAATTTAAATTTGTAATTGCCATTTCTTATCCCCTTTTTCTAAAACGAAATTCTCTACAGTAAGATAAAAAATTTATATATATAAATTTTAATATTATCATATATATTTGTTTACAGGATTCAAGACTTTTGCAGCATATATTTTTGCTTGCGCATTTAAAAACGATTAAATAATTGAATAACTAGACAATTGATAAACTTTTTTTTCAATCATAAAAATTATCGTAAGATATGTATTTAGAATATGAATATTTTTTTAGAAATCATGAATATGATAAAATGGACTGAGGGAAATTCGATAAAGATGTAACGTTCTTAATACAGTCTTACTTAATCTATAATAAAATTTTATATTAAAAATTTCAATAGTAATTTTTTTCTTATATATTTATTTTTTATTTTTGAATAATTATTATAAATTATTTATTTATATACATTATCGATCTATAGTGAACAACTGTCGCGCTTTAATAATTATATTTATTTACGAAAAGTTCTATTAACACAACAGGAATCAATATATATATTCTTGTAATCTGCATTAAGATTCACATACAAATTATTCATTTTTTGATAGCATATTAACTCAAGTAACTACTTAAGAAAATATATTTTCCATCGTAAATTTATTATTAATTTAAATTTGATTTTTATTAATTTTTATTTTATACAATAATTTTTTATACTGCATGCTAATAAAAAAATGTATAATCAAAAATGTATCTTAAAATTTTGTTATGAAATTTTTGTGTTTATATTTATGACACCTATCTAGTATAAATGCAACATTAAAATTATTCGTTTCCGTTACAAATAGTTTAAAATGAAAAATCACTAAGGATTTATACTCAGTTAATAATAAGCATAAAGTCACAATAAAACTGCATGACATCTTTAAGAAACTAAAGACGTTACATTCACTTTCATATCCAACTTTAATATCCGTACGCAAAAAGTTATCCACAATTTGTGTGTATAGAATTATAATACGTCACTCACAATCATCGTCAAATTTCCACAAGTAATTTGCTGAAATACAATTTCGGAAAGAAATTCTGCTGAGCATACTAAAAATTTCAAATAAATAATATAAGTATTCACAAGTCTATATTCTTGGGTATACTTTTATAGATTGTCTATACAGTAGAATATTATATTTGCCAATTATGTTGATTTCAATTCCTTAAAAGATATATTTTCTTGACTATATTGTTTACTACTGAGCAATCTACATATTTTTTCATATTCGATTCAATTAGTAGTTCGGAATTTAATTTTTGAGTGGGCTAAAAATGCTGCATGTGCTAAAATTTATCATAGTGCATTCATAAAAACTATGAGAACTATACATAGTTTTTAAAAATATGTAGAAAATTAATTGCTATAAAAGTAAATTGTACAAAATCATATAATAAGTAAATTTATGTAACATTATTTTGACTATTAAAATTATTTAGTAGTGGATTGTTTATCGTATTAAATAAACAATGATATAATATATTATTATGATATATTAAAAATATTGTAATATATCAACATTTTTTTTCATAGATTTTATAGTACATATGATTTGTCTTTTTGTGTGTTTGAATTTTTCAAATTTAAAATTATTGAGTTTTGGTTTCATTACTAGAAAAACCTACGATAAAAATACATTGAATGCCCCAGAAAGATAAATATATAATTTTAAATTGAAGTTATAACTTAAGATTATTAAAAAATAAATTACAAAATGGCTTCATTAATGAATTGATATCTCATTGAATAATTTAAATAAAAAAATAGTTTTCTGATATCTTAGAATAGATTATATCATTTTTAGAAACTTAGTAATATTATTAATTTTAATAAATTAAAAATTAGTCAAATTAAGTTTATTCTGGTATTTGAAAATAGAATTTTTCAATTATTACTCAGTCTTCAAGTAAATATTTATTTAATAATTGATTAATTATTCAATCAAACGATTATTTATTTACAAAAATACGGTTTTCATTAAAAAGTACAATTTTATGTCTGTCTATAGTGCTTTAATGAATACTACTTTATTATAATATTTTATTAATGTTTTTTTGTAATTTAACACTTCTAAAATAAATGATTTCTATGAATATCTAACCAATTAAAATATTAAAATTAAATTTTATCTTTGTAAGTTCTTAATAATAATTTTCATCTACGAAAATATAATATTTATAAAATTTTGTTATTCAGAAAATACTTAATATAAATAAATATATCCTTTACAGATGAAATATTTTTTATCTAGTTTTTCTAAACCTTTAAAAATTTATTTTACAATTAGTCAGCTTTTCTTATATATTATATTTATTTTATATGATTTAAGTTTCATTATAATTATTTAATGAAAAAACTTATTTATATTACTGTAAATGGATTACTATGTATTCTCACTCCCCTTTCTGAATAAATGTGTGTATTTGTGTGTGTACATATGGGCGCATATGCTCGCGGATATATAAAAAACATTTGATAGTAGGGAAAGAATTGGAAGGAGGTCAAAAAAATAAATAAAGATCAATAGAAGCAAATTTTAAAAGGAAACATGAAAAATTGAAGATACGTTCTTGAGAGATAAAAGCTAAATGTAACGTTTGAAAAATTTAAGATGCGTGTATGAAAGGTGGTAAGAGATAGAGAAGATCTGAAATGTAACGATCTTTTGACAGGAGAACGAGCAAACAAACATTCACTATTTATGGAGAAAAAGGTGTAGATTGTACAATCATGCATCAGAAATAAAAAAGCACATCTTAGAGAAATGTAAAATTATAGACACATTAAAAAATATCGTAAACAAGATGTTAAAAGGAGAAAGAAAGTTATTAATATACTATATACAATAATTTGGAGAAGAGAAAGAAGTAGGAATAATGACAAAGTCCGGAAAGGAAGATATCTAAAGAGTTCAGATTAGATAAAGAGGCGCTTGGCAAAACATAATGAGAATGTAAGTGGCAATTGCAAAAGCTATAGTAAGACAGTAAAATAATAACTACCTGTGTTATTAACACTGCAAATGTAATACAGTGTGTAAATAAGTTCTAAGTCTTTAATTTTAAATCACGTGTCTTTTTTATGTTTAAAACAATATTTGCAAATTATGACAATGTACATATTATTCAATAAAGAATTTATGTTTTTGATATATCTTTGTATGGTGCTTTAAAATTTATTCTAAAACTGTTTATGACAAAAATGTTTTGTTCATTTTAATGTTATATTCGTATACATATATATATATTATTAATAATTAAAATATTAATAATAATAATTCTTTTATTGAATAAAATATTTGTTATAATGTATTATAATTTACGCTTATATATTTTTATAACATAATTATTTATAAAACATTTACACTTTTTTTAATTGTATGCTTTTATTCCTAATATCAATAATTAAAATAATATATTATATACTTAATATACAATGTATATTAAGTTTTATAATATTATAATTTTCAAATTTATAATAATTTTTATTAAAAGAATAAAATCTATATGTCAATCTATAATAATCTAAATATTAATCTAATAATCTAAATATTAAAATGTTCAAATCAATTCTATATTACGAAATACTAATGAAGTTAACTATGATTTTATTATAAGAAATCACAGTTTAAAATAAAATTTTTTCATAAAGCTATAATTGCATAATAAAAAAAACTATGCAAAAGAAATTAAACGAAACAACTATAGACATCAATATTAACATGAATTTACTGATTTTTTCAACTATCATCAAATCATTTATAATTGTATTAAACGTACACTTAATAAATGTCCAACTGAAATTCAGTTACCTACAATATAATGGTTGCATATCTTTTTTAATTATATTCACATATATATCTATAAAGATATTTAAGTTTTGATGTAATATTGAATCGTTACTTTAGATATTGGTCATCAAGAAATTAAGCAAGTTGAAATTTTTTCTGGAAAAAATTCTTGCATAATAATTGTTTTTTCTTTAACCGTTCCTTAATAACTTCATTGATAGTTAGTTCAATATTTTTTTTATTAAATATTAAATAGATTAAATATTTTTTACAATTTTCTAGTACAATCGAGTATATATCATTAATGTGATAAAAAGTAATTGGCTAAATTAATAAATTAAAAATAATAAATTCTAAAATTACCTTTGTTTACTAACATGATTTAAAATTTTGAATAAACTAAATTTTTTATTGTAATATTTAAGGGATAATATCTATGTACTAGTATGAAAATAAAGTATAAATACAATACTTTGTTTAATCAATAAAAGTCTTTAAAATAAATATATGTATCGTATAAAAAATTGCAAACTTTACAGATTAATATTTAAAAATTTTGTTTTTCAAAATGATGTCCCGTGATAAGAAAATTATTTTTTAAATATGAAAGTGAGTATACATTTGTAGTCGCTAATTAATAAGTTAAAAATGAACCAAAAAAGTTTTTTAAATATTCTTTAAAAATAGTATTTTATATGTGAAATTCGATGATAAAATTATTTTTGATTCGGTAAGTTTGCAATTAGTCTTTTTGATTAAAATGTTCTCGGTGTAAGTAGTTTTCAAAATTTTATTAAAATGTAAAAATACTATAATAAAAACTAAAAACTGTTTCTTATATAATTTTTAAAATTAAATTTTTAAGATTTTTTTTTTTCGTTTTCGTTTTAAGATTTACGTTGATACCATTCCGATGTAGTATATTCATCCTCTTTAAATCCTCATTATAATCTAGAAGTCGAGTATGACTTACAAATACCTTCAATCATTGTTCGTCTTATTTTATTATAATTTATCAACTTGTGCATAAGAATTATAACAGTATAATATTATTGAAAATTTAAATTGCAATATTAATAATTCTATCGATTATTGTTTTTTCGTTTGCAAAACATTTACGCACGATGATTCTTACTGTTATATTGAAATCGTAGTTATTATTATGTGTTCAACATTAAACAATAGAATTAAGCTATTCTTCATTCGTCAGATGTTGAAATATATATTTCACATTATTAATAATTTAAAATGAAAAATTAATTTTGTTAAAAATAATTATATGCTTAGCCTTTTACCCACACGTATACTATGATTCAAGTTTCGTTAGAAAAACTGAAGAAAAAAGCATACAAATAAAAATTGTTACATTATGATTTTTCATTTAATACATTTATTTTGAAAATTTTAATTTTAATAGTACAAAATCATTTACTTATAAGACTTGTTTAAAAATGCAAAATCTCTGAGCTCATTATGCTCACGGATCCATCACAGTACATATATTATGTTTAACTTAAATTAAATTTAAATTTTTCGTTATAAAAATTATTCACTAAATGACAAATGTATGTTGAATTCAGCATAGAATCAAACTATAAAAATACGATTGATCTGAATAAGATTATATAAAATTCATTAATATTTATATAAAAAATGAGTATTTATTAATTTACTATTAATATTTATCAGTAATCAAAATTTTTCTCAAAGAATGTATTTTTTTACAAAATTAGTTGATTTTCAAAATTAATAATTAACACTCAATATTTTTCATAATTTTATAATAAATATTGGAAATAATTATTATAATAGCTATTTTATTGATTTTAATATTGAAATATACGCAGAACAATTACAATTTAAATACATAAAAAAATTGAGGGTCACGTCGATTTGAATTTATAACTAAAATACTAAAATTAAATTTATGAAGAATAAAGGTAGCTGTGAACAATAAAATATGAAATCGAAGTAACAAAAAATGAAGACAAATATATTCTCAAAAGGTGCACAAAAAGGTATTGAAAAAAGTTTGTGAAAGAAATTGAACTAAAGACAAAAATGAGAAAGTGAGAAAGTATAGGTTAAAAAGAATAAATGCTTGAGAAATATAGAAGAATTAAAAATAGATTAACAAAAAATTTTGTTTAATAAACTTAAAATTAAATGTATTGAACATAAAATATACAGAAGTTTAACGCATCACAATTGAAAATATGCAATAAAAAATGTGTACATGAAAAAAGAAGAAAAAAGAAAATAAAAAAAAAATTATTCTCAAGATTTAGAATCGATAATAAAACAAAATACTAACACTAGTTAATAAAACAAGAGAGCATATGTAGAGTGCACAATAAACAAAAAACCAATGAAGATCATTATAAAGGAGTATAATAAAGGAACCATTGCAATCAAGTGAAAGAATATTATGAAAGGTGATATGAAAAATATAAATGTTTTGTATAAGATTCATTGGAACATAATGGGGAAAAAGTAACACAGTGAAAAGAATCGTAAAGAATCGGAGTATGACAATAACAGCAGAGAAAAAGAAAGAAGAAAAAATTACGAATAAATATATAACATATATAAATAGAAATATCAAAGTATATAATACATGTAAATGAATACATGTTAAAAGTAATTTAGATTTAAGAAATGTATAGAAATGTAAATTATAATATATGAATTGTTAAATTCTATTAATTATTAAAATTGAAAAGTAAAACTTGACTTTAAGTACTACGATTTAATAAAGTTAAGAAAAGGAACAGAGACTTTTTGTGATGACATCAGGTATACTTCGGAAAAAGTTGCTAATACATTCAAGAAAGAAGGAGAAGAAAATGAGATTAGAGATCAATCATTGCTAAAAGGCACAAAGAATTTATGTGAGTAAAATAATAGAAAAAAATGAGATTCAAAAATAGAGTTCTTGCGTTAAAGTTGTAAGATAAAATTAAAAATAAAAACAAATATAAGAAGACTGATAAATAAATAAAAAACAGAAATATAAATTTCTGTATAACGTAAATGTTCTAAAAAGACGAAAAGGAAGAAAAATATATAAAATGAAAAGAAAATAAGATAAACGTCTAAATTAACAGTTACAAAAAAAGAATATTATAGAAAAACAAAGTTGGAAGATATAAGTGAAAATTTAGGTAAAGCAATTAGAGACGGAACAGATAAGATGAAAAGAATTAATTACGAAAAAAACAAAAGGAAAGATGAAATAAAAAAATCAAGAAGATAATTTCGATATTAAGAAAAATATGAAGAATAAGCAAAAGATTTGAAAAAAATAATAGGAATAAAAAGATAAATATAATAAGTAAGAAGAAATAACAGAAAAAATTAAAATTAAAGAAGTAGAAGTACATAACTACTTAATAAGAAGATGTTGACAAAGATGTAGGTGAAAAAGTATACCAAAAACACACGAAGAACTTAATAAATAGGAAAAAATTATGAGTATATTGTGCAAAAGGAATAAAAAAAGCTATAATTTTTTTTAACAAGATATTAATTTTAGCTAAAAAAAAGGAAAAAGAAAGAAAAAACTTAGGAGAAAAGAACAGAAGAATATCTAAAGATGAAAAAGTGAACAAGGAAGTGATAATAATAAGGAGAATCAATAAAATGGACCGAGTAAAGACATTCGTTTATTTTAAATAGATGAAATGGAGGAGAAGACAGACAGTTAATATAAAATTTTATTTAAAACAGAAGAAAATATAGTTGGAACATAAAAGGAAAAATTTATACCATATAAAAACATGGACGTAACAAAAAAAATACAAAAAAAGCTAATTGGAAAATAAAGCAAGAGAAAGAATATAAAGAGTGAAAATTCTTAGAATAAAAATTGCTAAGAAATAAAAAAAATGTAATGAAACCGTAAAGTTAATTAAAATTTAGAATCTACAGTTACTAAAATCTAAAGAGAGAGCAAGATAGATGAAGCTGTATTCCAAATAAAACAAAGAGATACTAAAACATAAAAAGAGAAAACAATAAGAAAGAAAATAGAAAAAGGAATAATTAAATTAAATACATGAAACATTTTGGAAATTAATTAACAAAAGAAGACAATAAAGAGAAATTAAAGAAGATTACCAAATAATATTAAATAATATAAAATAAAAATACCGGAGACATCTTAAGGATAACGTGGTTAGAAAAAAACAAGGGAAAGGAAAAAAAACAAGTTAGGGAACAAAAAGATAGAAAGGAAAGAGAATAAGCACAGGATAAAAAGAAAAAGAAATAAAAGAAGTGCTAGAATTAATATGTAATATAAAATTCAGCCCATGGTTAAACGAAATCACGAATAAAATATGTAAATATCTGGTAAATAGTAGTGAAAAAAATAATAAAAATTATTATCGAATTAAAAAGAGTAAAAATTTCAAAGAAGTGAAAAAATAATATAGTGCCAATTTAAAAAAAAAATAAAAGGAATGATCATCCACCCTTCTCACTCGTTGGAGCGTTAAATTTTCCCCTAAAATAATGGCTTTTTTTCTTACCACATGCATCCATTTTTTCTAGGTTCTCCTTCCTGTTCTATTGCATATAAGCTACTACAATATTAATTTCTTCTTACTTATAGAAACCGCAACTCTTATATATTCTTCCACTTCCATCTTCGTTTCTGATATTTTAATGTTTTTGTTCTTATTACCAGAATGACCTCGTCTTAACATCTTCCGGTTTATTTTCCATCCTTACCTAAACTTGCCAGTAACTCACACCAATTTAAATTTTTATTACCGCCTTCCTCTTCTTTTTTTAATCCATGTTCTTATTATATAAATTATTATATAAATCTATTATTTCATATTTATTTTATAAATTCTCACTTATCAGCTTTTATTCTCAAGTCCCATTTCAGAACCCTATTTCTAGTTTTTTTCTTCGAGTCAGATCTTCTTTTTTGTGTTCTTCCCTTCATTTCACTATTACTTTCTTTATCTCTTTCTTGAACTTGTTTTCCATTCTTTGTTTGCTCTCTTCGCTATCATTTGTACAAATTTCCTTTCCGTTTTTTTCTTTCTTTTTACTAATTGTTTTATATTTAAAACCATTTATTGACTTTCAGTTTATAAAAATATTTCGTGCTCTGTAATTATTTTATTGAATCTTATCTTCGCGTGTTTCCCTTTTCTCTAATGCTTCTGCATTGATACTGTATTTCTGTCCTATTTTATTTTTGTATATACTTCAAGTCTCTTTCGATTTTTTTTTTATTATTAATAAAAAATTGTTTTTATTTTTCATTATTTTTTGTACTTCTTGTGATTCCTCGTATTTTACACACATATACTCCTTTCTACTTGTCATCATTTTCTATATATTTCTAATGTTAACTTCTACCACCAATCTCGTTTTTAAACCCTTTTTACTTTTTTTACTCATGTTTTCCCTTCTGGTTCTGGTCATTTTAGTATAATTTTTTGTGTTCCATTTTTACTTTTTTCTTTGTTTTTCTTTCAATATCTATTACAGCTACTTTTCTTTTTCTTTTTCATTTTTTCTTATAAATGTTGTTGTATTGCTGTTGTCATTTATATCTCGCTCGAGTGTGTTTCTACTAATTCGATCATCTTTCTGATTTTGTTTACTATCTCCTTTAGTTTCCTATTTTTTATCTATCAGTTCTTTTATTTTAACTTTTGTTTCTTTTACTCTCTTTTTCGATTCTTCTAATATGCTTTCCGATTATTTTCTCAACTTGTAACCATTCTTTAAATATAATTTCCTCCCACTTACTAGTGTCTGTAGCATTGTTCTCTTTTCTTTCTATTTTTGAATTTTTTCGTTTTCTAATTCTTTTGTTCGGAAATTTATTTTCTTTTTTTCTCCTTTATTTATTAAGTTTGCGATATCTTCATGTTTACTCATTTTTTCTCATGTATATATATATATATATACATATATATATATATATATATATATGTTTTGCCTTTCTCTATTTAATAAACACTTTCGTGCTCTCTAACCTCGTTCTGCTCTAGCGCTTCCGCCTCCCTCCTTTCCGCGTTTGCAGCAAAACCTTTAATCTCCCTCTTTCACTCTTTCTTTCTCTGTATTTCAACCACCATTTAATCTCACTATTAACACTTCTGTCTATATGCATAGTTATCTTACTTATTTTAATTTATTGTTTTTTGTCTTTTCTAACTTTTTCATTTGCATTTTTTATTTTTCTTATTCTTTAAACATTTACATACCACTATCCATACTTTTTGTTATTAACACTTGCATTATTTCCATTTTAAGCTCTGTAGCGTTAGCTAGATACAAATTATCTTTATATATAATCGATACTGAACCTAAATAAATATAGTAAATATTATATTATAATATTTGAAACAAAAAAAAAGAGGATAGACGTGAAGGGAGCTAACAGAATAATCAGGTTTGAGATCATTATAAGAACAACGAAGATCTATGAATTCTTGAAGAATGCGTGAAAATAAGAATAAAAAAAGTATATGGAAATAATAGAAATAAAGAAAATAAATAATGCGCGATAGAAAGTTCTGGGACAGTAAAATTTTAACAAGTTATTAGATAGTTATTATTATATGTTTATAGATAAAGAAATACGAAAAATGAGAAAAAAAGAAAATAAAAGTAGTCCAACCTCAATAATAGACTATTAATATTGAAAAATATAAATTTATATTAGAAGATTACATGGAACATGTTTACAGAAAAAAGGAGTGAAAAGAAGGATAGTAATAAAGATACTAGCCAAATACATAATAGGCAATTAAACGAAAGCAAAAAAACACTAGATAATTGAGGCAGAAAAATCTGGAGACATAAAATAAAAAAACTGAAACATTTAAACGTATTTTAAAAGAATGTAATGTTTCAGGAAGTAAAAAATAAATTAAAAGAAAATAATGAACGGGCAGAGAAACGATATACAAAATTACATGAAGAAGAAAGAAGGAAGATAAAAAGATACATAAAATAAAAACAATTTTAGGATTAAAAAAAAATCAATTTAAATGTAAAAAATTATATGTATGGAATACATAAAAAATCTAATGTAACAATATTGTAAAATGATATGAAGTTAAAACAAATGTGTAAATGGTTCATAAATAAATTATTAATTATTAATTATGATAATAATAAAATAATAACAATATTATTTTTTATATTAAGCAACACAAAATAATTTATAGTTATAAAAATTAGTTATTTTTAATTTTCAAATTAATTTTTGCAATATGATTATAATTATGATAATAGTTTTGATGGGAATAAAAACGCTTAATGTTTAATTGTTAAAATAGTATTGTTGAAGTATCTTAAGATATTGTTTTAATATCTTATTTTTCCTGGCTAAACAAATAATTTAAAATTTAATAAAAATTTTTATTTATGTGTTACAATAACACACATATATATAGCTTCTTAATTGCTATTAATTAATCATTACTTATATAAATTACGTATACACAGTTGAAACAATCATTTATTTTTGTATGATCTTAGATTTATAAAAATTCATATTTGTGCTTCTGGATTTTTAAATCGATTCTCACTTCTATTATTCAAATATTTAATTTAAATATTTAATAAAACAACTATAAAAACTATTTACGTTTTTATTATATAGTTTCATTTTAATTATCGTTTATATTTATTCCAATATTTTTTTTTAATATTTATTTATTATGTTATAATATTTATTTTAGATCTCTTCATTGGTATGAGAGATGAAATTGACACAATAATTAAATAATAAGAAAAGAAAAAATCCATAGCTGTGGAGCAGAACTCGATAATGACCAAATTGGTACACAATGCTATTTAATGTCTCATCTAATCGGAATCTTTCTTGTCCTTATGAAAATTTTTCAGGTACAACGAAAATTTTTCGATTTATATATTTGTACAACAGAGATCAGTATTCACATACATAACAAAACTTTCCTAAGAAATTGGAATTCAATAGTAATTTTATAGTGATCACCAATAGTGTTGATAAATATTATTATTAAATTTATATTTATACCACCATAATGTAGAATTCAAAATATTTCCTCGTAAAATATTTATAAATTTTAAATTCTATATTGTGATAATGGCAGAAGTTTTGCCATTCTAAAGTAATTATGTTTATGATTTTTCACTCTTAGCGCTGTTTTTTTAATACAAGTTTTTTATTTTATAACTGTTAAAAATCAGTTTAAATGATATTTTTTACATTTTGTAGATTTTAAAAATTTCTATCAATTTAAAATTCAATAACAATTAAATATTTATTAATTATGATAATTATTCGATTTTTATTTACGTTATCACTTCGTTATAAAAAATTTAATATATTGATATAAATTTATACTTAATAAATATTTATCAAAATTTAATGTTGAGTTATTTAAAAAAAATGTTTTTTCTATCAAACCAGATTACTCGAAATGAAAGTTTACTTACGTATATATTCTTGTGAGTTAAACCACAACTAAAAAAGTGGTTATATATCTAATTTAAAAAAATTAATATAGTCACATTGTGTCATATGCCTTGTAATAATTCAAAATTTAAGACTATTAATAATTTTATCTAACTATCTGAAAATCGAATGGATTAATGAAGACTTAGCCGATAACATATTCATTCAAACATTACCTTTACTTGAATTCATTTATATTCAAATGTGAATAAAAATAGTAATTTTTATTGTTTTAAATTGCTATTATAAAAATATGATAATATTATGCAGAAATACGATTCAACATTTTTTATTTTATTTGATGTCAATAATTTGATAATGTTTGTTTTCCTATTTGAATAATTTATTCAATATATACTACATTTTATTATGCTATAATTAAATTAAAACATTATTCGAGCATGATGAAGAGTAGATGTATTATTATATTTATTATTATTACTTTATTTATGATTAAAAAAATTATTAAACAGTTGAGTCACTCATCATATTTGTTGGCTGACATGCAATTCATGCGTTTAAAGCAAATCTTTCTCGCAATCGGATTACTGTTTACAAGATTACACTAGGCAGTCATGAAAATGCGACAATCGCTTACCTCCAGCATACTATATGCTGTAGTTACTATAGATATTATATATAGAGTAAGCACGATGAATGTTAAAACGACTATAATAACTTATATTCTTATCTATTTTAGTTTCTTGCTTTTTTGCTTTCCCAACACTTCTTGTTCTACCAAATTTCATTTTTTATTTCTTTTTTGTTACACTTCTTTTTCCAAAGCTTCATTTACCTTCTTTTTTAACTTGTTCCACGTTATGTTATGTAAATTTTGTATACTTTTTCTTGTATTTTTTGTATTTTACTTCTTCTATTCAGAAATTCCTTCTCATTTCCCCTTTTGTCAATTATTCCCTCTATCTCATCATCTCACTCTACATTTACTATTATGAAATCTAAAACAAACATTTATATTTTAATATTTTCTGAAAAGTCACTGTGTTCTTATTATTTCTTTCCATTCGAAATAAAAAGTTCCCGTTTCTCTATCCACTCTAACAACTTGTTACTTTCTGCATCTTTTTTTTAAAATTTTGTTATAACTAATGCCACTCTCCCTTTGTCCTTTTCCCCCTTACTTCTGCCAAATTTAGTTCTATAATCATTAAATTTATCCTTAATATATTTATTATTTCCCCTCTGGCCAGACTTTAATAATTCTCATAATATCCTTTAATTATTTTATTATATTATTGCAGAGAGTCTATTATAAACAAAGCAACATCACTCGCAGTGCCAATTTTCCACCTAAATTTTCTCTTTCTCTTTGTAATTTCTTTGATCAGCGCCAAACCTTATCTCCTAATCTCACTTTTCGTTTTTTGTATAATAATTCACTTTATCCTCTTATTTCCAATATTCTTTCCCTATTATTTTCTTTTTCCGTTCTTTTTTCGACTAGAAAATTCTTCTATTTCTTAAAAGAAGCTTAAAATATATAAGAAGATGAAGCATTATAAAGAACAATTATATAACTATTTAACTTTTCTTGTGACTTACTTACTAGTAGTAGTTTATTAAACAATATATTATATTGTTATAGTACATTACATTGATTAATATTACAAGTTTCTTATATTTACATGTATAATTTGATTATTCGCAACTTATTCAATACGTATTTACATTTTCTACAAGTTAATTGAAAAATACTTTAACATTGCATACTAAATTTTTATCTTACTATCTTTATATTTTCTGTACATATATATTCATATCTATTGTATTCAATGTATAAATAATTATTTTAACTTTTTTACTCATAATAAACATTTCTTAATATTTCTGAATTAAAAATTACATCTTATATATATATATATATATATATATTACTAAATATGGCATTCTACATAACTGATTGTTACTATTTTGCCTGCAGTTTTATTCTACTTTAGTTACTTTCTTTATCAATTAAATTTTATTTAGCTAAAATTTATACTTTATTTGTATTTGTTTAATACGCTGTTATATTATCTTTTAATTCTAACCTTTACCTAATATTCTTAACTTACTTACTATACGAGTAATAGATATATAACTAAATAATATTACTTTTTTTGTAAAACAATGTATATTTTTTTTAAAAAAATTTTGATTGGTATTAATTTTAATTTATGTAATTTAACTATGTATCGTTTTAAAGAATTGCATTAATATTCAATTTAAATTATTAATATAGAGACACGCACAGCAAGTAGCACGCATAATTGATTTCTTTAAAGATTTATTATGAACACGTATTAATTTTTCAGATTATTAAATTTTAATTACATAAAATCATTTTTACAGCTAAATTTATTAAAAAATTAAAACGTCGTTTTTATGTCTCCAATTTATTTTGCATTTTTCAAAAAAAAATTTAATAATAATAAATTGTTTTATTAATACACAAGTTAATAACAAGATAAAACTTATATTTTATTTATTAGTTTTACTTAATAAGTACGGTATAATTGTATATATTATACAAGGCATTAGATCAGATAATGTGATGTGAATTTATAAGATGCAATTAAGGAATACTGACGATCTAAAATTTAATCATCGTGGTTTTATTATAACTTTTAATGTTAATTTCGTTTAAATTAATTAACTACTTCATATTATAATTAATCAGTTATTTATCTGTTAATATAGATTGTTTAATTTAGTATCTTAGAGTCTTCCAATACCAAAATATTTATCACCACTAAGCTACTTGTCTAAAAAAAATCTACTTTAATTTTTGTAAATTCTTTTTATTGATTACTTTTTTGTTTAAATAGCTATTGTCTGTGCACGTGCTTAAATATACAAGCCTTATACATCAATAAAAAAGATAAAACAATTTATACCAATACGCGCATATATAATATCTATCAAAATTACGTAGGAAACCTTAAATTTGCATTATAAACGCTTTACTGCTACATATCATACATTCTTTTACTAGTTACGATTAAGTGCATTTAGAAACCAGTGGTCCATAATAAACTAATAGTTGAATATAACAATCTCGTTTTTCTTATGTTCATTCATATCACTTGTATCTACGTAGAATTGTTAGCGCGTACACACGAATATGGAACTGTTAGGAAAATATGGTCTTAAAATTTTTAAGTAAATGAATTTGTTCTTTTTCTTTACTGTTTTCGATACCAACAAAATTATTTTTTTTAATTATGTATTTATTAAATATCTGATATATCTTCATTTTAATCATTTCGAGCTGTTTTTAATTGTAAAGCTTGTATAAAGCAAGATAATATGCAATGAAAAAATTATGAAGTATACATAAAATCTATCATCAGGACTTAAGATGAGTGACTCAAAAATCAAGCAGTTATCTACTTATTAACTACAATTGTTCATGTGATAATAAAACAATTCGGCTGTAAGCATGAAATGATTTTTCTAATATAAGTTTTACTGATTGTAAAAAAAGATAGAATTATTTTAAAAATCGAACAATTAATACTAATTGGATAAACAGATAAAAATTAAATTTAACTTTTTCAAATAGTAAAAATTATATCGTACATAAAACTAACGCATTTTTTTAGCTAATAGGATAGAAAATTATAATTTATTAAAATTTATAAAATTGGTATGTTTTTCAAATTAAAGTAATATGAATGAATATTAGCAATTAGTTTAATTCGAACATATAAAAATTAAATTTATAAAACAAATTAAACGAGTAAGCACGTTTACTATACACATGGTCATAAAACGTACAAGCTGCACAAATATATGCTTAATGAAATATGTACATTCATGCGTGGCTACAATTTAATCTGCTCTTGGAGAAACGTGCATTAATGCAAGTTCCTCATACAATTCTGTGCATATAACCGTCCAGCAAATTTATATACTCGACACTTTGTTTAAAAAAGAGATAATAAAGTTCACGTGTCATTCGTAGTTAGTGAATGCAGGCGGCAACTTCAATGTCTTGGAAAAGTAAATTTAAGTAAAAAAAAATGAAAAATGCATTTCGTAAGTCTTAGATAATTTAGCGATTGAGTTAAATCAGGCACGCATACGTTTGGCAATTTACTCTCTGCATTATGCTATGTTTACTTCTTTAATGCTATTTACTTGTCTATTTTAACTTTTTTACTTATCAATTCGACGATACCTCTTTTATTCTTGTATTACTTCACCTACCAAAACTGAATTCTAAATTATTCAGATATTTTATACATTTCATGAAAAATTATTATGATTATATGGGTTATAACCATAAGGTATTAGGATTAAGCTTATGTCACTTGCACAACTTTTGCTATTTATACTATACGATAATAGAAATATTATATCTTGTAATACACGTTCGTATGTCTTACTGATTAAAGAATATTGTTTCATATCTGAATCTATTTTTAGTTTAAAAATATGTCGTATAAAATTAAAATCTTTTTATATTTAAATTGAATTGTATCTATAAAAAACATAAGGATTTATAAAATTAATTATAACATTATCCTTGTAGAAAAAATAAAAATTATAAATAAAAGATCAAATTAAATCACTTTTTATTATTCAATCATCATAAAAGTAAAGTGCACTGAGCTGCAAAAAGAATAAACATTATTTTTTATATTTCAAAATATACTTGAGGCGAAAATTTATTTTATAAAAAGCATAATGTATCATTTTAAAAGGCCAAACTCTTATTAAAAAAAACTAAACTTTTTTAATTCAATGTTTTTATTTCTTATATTAAATATAAGATTATTTAATATTAATTTATACTAATTATTAAGTAGTCATAAATTCTATATCAATTTAGTTTCTTCATTAAAATTATATTTTGCAAACGATAAAAAATAAACAATTATATTAGTTTATAATTAATAGCTACTAGTATTCTATTTTAATAATTTTTATATACTAATTAAATACTAATTACTCTCGTATTTTATTTACTAATTAAAGATTTCTTTTAAAATATATTTAAATAATTTGAATTTGAAATATTTTTATATGAACTTTTGTACTTGAATTAACTATATTAGTTTATCATTATTAATGAATTTCTTTATATTTTTTTCATGAAATTCTTTTCAACTATGATATTAAATTATAATTATTAATATAAAATTGAAATATTTCTCAATATTTTTTGTAAAACTATGGAAATAAATTTACAAGATAATTCATTTTCATATTTAAATAATTTTTCTATAAAAATTTCAATAAGTTACTTAATTTATTTTTATTGTAAGTTAATTAAAAAAAATTAAGATTTCTTTAAATATTAAACAAAATTAATATTATTGAATTCATGTACAAAATAATTATGTGGATGCTAAAACACTAAACCGATTACTCTATAATATAATACTATTTAATATTTTTATTTTACTATTTTTTTATATTTAATATCTACTGTTTTACACTATTCTAAATATATTATGAAAGTATTTTGTTTTTTAATACAAAATAAGTTATTATATTTTTAAATGGTTAAGTATACTGTATTTAGAAACATGCTTAAGGCTTAAGGAACATCTAATAATAATGAAACTAAAGTAAATATTTAAAGTTCTACTCGACATTAATTAAAATTCTGAATTATATAAATAATTGAATCTATTGAAAATTAATTATTATTATATTTAATTAATACGGAATTTTATTATATTGTAATTCGTATTTTGGTAAGACTTGATTATATTCAAAAATTTAATATCCAAAAAAATACTACAAAAGGTTAGTTCAAAAACACGATGGCTGCAAAATTATATTGATTTGAAAGCCAGTAATACATATTACAAATTCTAGCTCATAATGCAAATACTTTCAGATTAAGATTAATGAAAAATCATAGATGAATTACATATCTCTTTCTCTCTCTGTCGTAATGCATAATTTTTGAAAACTATTATTTCATCTGCACAAACTTTTTAACCTAAAATAACTTATTCATATTGAAATTTTATAAATTAACATAAGCTGAAGTATTTTTAGCAAAAAGAACAATATTTCTGAACTTCTTTATTATATCTATCATATCATTATTATATTTACGAATAGTTTATACATTGTTATTAAGATTTCTGTATATTTCTCATTTTTAACTTATATGTTACATATATTTATATTACTTAATATTATATACATATATATGTATATATAGTTCGTAGCCATAAATTTTATATTTTCTTCGTTCGCGTTACTTTTTCTAAATATCTAAACATGTGAATTGATTATCAGACAGATTGATTATCAGTGATATGATACTCGGATATATGAATATTTATTATTTTTCTTTTTTGATGTATTTTAATGTATTCTTTTTGGTTTTCATATAACGTACGATATCTCTATATTCAATTAACGTACATTCATTATAATTAATTTTTTTATAACGATTAGATGAAAAATTATGTAAACATAATATATTTACGGCAATATGCGAATAGGATAAGAATTGCAGGTAATAACGTCTTAACTAGATCGCAGTTAATTTTTGTTTGTTGCTGAATTTATTTTTTTTCTTTCACCTCCTTATCATTCTTTTCATTTTTGAATATCTAACCCTGTTTTTCAGGTAAATTTGGTTGGAAGATCATAATCCGCGTGTTGCAAGGCGATTTTATATAAGGTTATTTTATTATATTATTATTATAAATGTCGATATTTTAAATTCATAATTGACATCAATGTATATATATATAATTTTTGACCCAAAATGCTAAAATGAATAATCTTATATTTTAAGAAATCTTTCAATTGCTCCAATGGATACAGTTGAACACAGTCAAAACTAAAAAAAAAATTTGGTTAATACACTATTTATAGTTCATCTTTACTTTTATAACGAAAATATATTTATTTCGGACCAAAAGAATAAATAAAATTTTATAATTATTATTACCTTGAAATATTATCAAAAAACAGTATCTAATTAAATAATTTAAAAAATATTTATACAACTTTTAGTAGATTATTGGTCGTAGTACAAAATTGAAAAACAATTTTGTTAACGTATTTAAATTAGTTATGTTTTAATATACATGTATTTTATATATGTATATTAAATAAAATGCATTCTTTTTTGTACTTCAACAGAATATGTAAATATACTTATTTTAACTTGGGGAATTCAATTATTTAATGTATATATAGTTTTTTTGTATAAACTAAAATCTTCCGCAATATTAAATTTAATAGAATTTTTAATTCAATTTGTACTATTTGTAAAACTTTAAATTACTATGTAATTCAAGGATAAAAAAGTAATTATAACGATAAATTTGGAAAAGAATAAAATCGCTTTTATTTTAAATAAAAAATATTTGCATGCTAATATTTTTATTCATGTATAAAAAGTTTACACTCTTAAAATACGTACATGATTTTTACAATAACATTATCTATTTCAAAATTTTCTATTAAATTTTTAATGCAAATAAATGTAAAAAAAATTTTAATCCTTTTAAGTGAAGTTTACATTCTTAATATCGAACGTACTTTCATTATCGATATTCCGTATCAATATCCATTATCAATTAATATAATTGACGATTACTGAATACATTTTTGTATAATCTAAAAAGTTTTTATTAATAATTGGAGTTCTAAATTTCTTATGAATTTATCTCTTACTAAAATCAAAATATTATTTTAAAATAAAGAATATAAAAGAAACATCAATGTAGTTATTTGATCATTAGTTTCACTAGAAGATTACTCACATTAAAATTTGTATAGTTGTATATATACATATAATTTCAGGATTTGACTACATTATAATGTTACAACTCTCACAAGAAACGTTATAACATGTGATCGGACGTTTTTGTACAGAACAAGGAAAAAATATTAAGAGTGCCCAGTGATTTATTGTTGTTGTTATTATTATTAAAAAAATTTTAGTATTTAAATGAGTAATACGTATTATTGTACAAAATGATATTCTTTGTTAATGTATAATGTTGTATTTTTCGTTACTAATTATTATAACTTATGCAATCATATAAATTTAAATTTTTTATAATTTTTGAATTGCGCGAGAAATAGTCAAATTATATATATTATATACTTCATAATTATTTTCACAAATTTCATTTGATTTAATTCTTAAATTCCACCCATTTTTATGAAATAACAATTATGCTAATATCGTAGTTTTTATCGATTTTAAAATTAATGAAATTTTCTACATTTACATAAAAGATTGTTTCAAAGAAAGTAATGCAATATAGGTTTTTATGAGTGCTTGAAACCTCAAACGCGACTCATAGGTTATAAAAGATTCAGAATAAAATAAAAAATTTGAGTGTTTCGGTATGCCACATCGAATATATATTTTCCGTAGCATAAGCAAGGGATCGCTCTGATCTTTTGTGCTTGGCACTTTTGAGTGGTAGCAATTGTATGAAGCCTTTTATCATAAAGGATATAGGTGCTATGAAAACGTTGGACGGAATTAAAAAAACGAAGACTTTCTAAAAAACACCCTCTTTTAACTTTAAATTATAAGCACTTGTTTTTCTTTTTTGTTGTTTTTTTTTTTATTGATTCAACTCTGGATATAAACCATTTTTTTTAATCAAGCTTTTGTATCAAGAGGCTAAAATTATTTATTGCCACAATTTTAATTGATCTAGTTTGTATTGATGTCAAATTTATCGGCATAATATAAAGTTTATCTTATATGGTTGTTTATGTCGTTAATATTTTTTAATTAAGATAATTATTTTAAAAGATGTAATTTATTAGACAATATTGAAGACAAATAAAAAAAATTTAAAGATTTTTTCGTTTAAAACGCTAGCTTTAGTTATTAAAGCTAATTAAAACAAACATATTGCAAATTCTTCCATAATAGAATTTATAAATACTTTAATAACCAAGATTTTAAATCATTTTCGATTAAAAAGAAAATTACTAATTTATAATACAAAGTTACTCTTTATAAAAAAAAAACATGACGAAATTTCTTATACTACTTCTGATTTTAAAGTTTCTATTTAATTTAAAATCAAAATTTTAACTGGATATTAAATTAAGTAAATTGAAATTCATAACAATTTAAATTACTATGTTTATATATTTTAAAATAAAAATTTGTCGAAATTACATTAAATAAACTTGAGTTCTTTTTACAAAATGAAGTAGAAAATAAAAGTGGAAGAATTATTGTTAAATTAAAAAATATTCAAAAAACATAAATAATGATATCTGCAGAATTTAAAAAGTTGAATTGATACTCTGAATTATCATAACGTTAAATAGAACTTCTTTTAAAGGTTCAAAAACAGTTAAAAACTTAAGTTTAGTTTGGAAAAATGTTAACAATAAAAATGTTTTTACTTTCTTTATGTTTGTTTGTCTGTTTATCTTGTTTCCTCTCTCTCTCTCTCTCTCTCTCCTCTCTCTCTCTCTCTCTCTCTCTGACTCTTACTATTATTCTTATAATTTTAAATATAAATTGTGATATCTAATTTATAAGTATATCTATAAAAATTTTAAGTACACTCGTCTAGTGAAACAGCGGTGCACGACCCACAAATCTAAAATTGATATCAGGAAAGGAATTAATACTTATCTTTTAAACTACCTGTTATTTCACGTCAAAAAAGGTATTCATATTGCTCCTAGATTTCATGTTTATGCAGCATATCAACTAATTCGCGATAGTTGGATCTATCTTGAATGATGAACTATCTAAGATGGAAAAAAATTCGTTAGACAAAGATATAGAAGGGGAAGAAATAATAAATCAAATGTATATTCAACAATACTTCATCTTATGATTCTTTTTCAAAATATCATGAAAACAATTACTTAATATTCATCATGACAAATTTTATCCTTTAAAATTTAGATATGCGATATTTGCTAGTAGACATTGACAGTAAAAAAGATAATATTTTCATATTAAAATAAGATGAAAATTTATTAGTTATGAATGAATAAAGAGAATTAAATTGATCCATCTCTTTTTAGAATTAAAGTATTAATCTTATTATATAATTCTACCACATTTTTACAAATGCTTCTGGCTTCTGGTAATTAGTCGTCAGATAAAGATTTATATACTGAAATTTAAGTAGGAATTTTAAATTTATAAAAATTTTGATCTAATTATTTATGGAAATATTATTAAAACTTTTATTGGTGAATAATAAGCATTTTTATAATTATATTCTTTAAAAACTATTTATGAAAATCTTAAAATGTAATATACTTATAAGTGAACAAGGTCCTTCTTTTTTTTATTTTTCCTTAAATATTGTTCTATAAGCTGGTTGATAGTTTTGTTTACATACAAAGAAATATATTACAAATTAATATCAAATTTTCTTTTAATTTATAATAATTTTATTTAAAATCTAGTCAAATATAATTAACTTTTATTTATTGTTATTATATATTTCAAATATTAATCGTCTAAATTAGACCCCATAGCCTTCTTAGAAATCATGAAATAGTTTGCGACTTAACTATGTTAACTTATATACTAATTTAATAATAAATTAAATAGCTACATTAAGTATAAGTTACATATTCTCAATGGAATTATTATTATATTTCGATTAAAAAATGTTAATTATATGATTATATTAATTTTTATAGAAGTTAGGGTTTTTTAATATTTTTTTTAATCTTTTAAAAATTAACACCGATAATATTAATATTTGTATTTCTAAATATAAAAATGATTTTAGTGATCAAAAATATTACCTATATATATTACTTCCATTTTTACTCCAATACCATTAAAGAAACTTTGTATAATTATTAAAGAATAAAATATTTTATAAATATAAAAAAATAAATTTGCTATAAACAATTTTATTTAATTATTAAATAAAATTGATATATGATTAAATAAACTATATACAAATTCTATAAAAGAGTAGTTTATTATTTAAATTAATGATTTTCTTAGCTATTATTCAGTAAAATGTTTAAAGCTAATTAACTACGGTCAAAATTCGATTGATAATATAATTTTGATTACATCTTAAACTATAAGTTTATAAAGTAAATTGTAAAATTTCAAGTTGAATCATGTATTATCAAAATATATTTTGCTTAAGCTTTGAAACGTAATAAAATTTATTTATAACTGAGTTTGAATTTTTTGCATTCTGATCTTTGATAAATTTTTATTTACTTTATAATTTATGTGATTTACAATAAGATCAAAATATAAGAGAATTCTTTTAAAATTCATACGATAATATAAAATTAGAATTTTATGGTTGTAAATATTTATCCATTTAAGGAAAATAAAGAAAAATCCTATGGTCTTTAATTTATTTTTGAACCAAAAATATATACATAAATAAATACAAATTAAAAATTAGACACGTTAAAATAATTTAATTATATACATAATTTTAAAAGTCACTAGATGTTCAAAAATAACTCGATAGAATAATAATGAAGCTATCCACTGTGAATATTTTTCAGTGTGATCACTGTACACTTTCTCTTAACCATACGTTTAATTGTAATGTGTTCAAGGTCGTCGTGTTGAATGTGAGTAGCGTATATTTGCGTCTAGGCGCTTCTTTACCGGATACGCGCGTTCGTTATATTGGTTGTCAGTTCGGCACTATTTATATTTCACTTTTAATTGTGGCACAATTCTAATATTACTTGTTTTAATATATTGATATTTACTGGGAAACAATAAAAAAGTTATAGAAGTATAGGTATGTGTGTGTATACATGTATAAAAGAGAGAGGATTTAAATAAAAAAACAATAAATAATAGACAACTTGCAATGGTACAATTGTCTTTAATAGTAACAGATAGTAGACCTGACTAAAAGTAAAATTATTCCTTAACATACATTATTATACAATAATATTAGAACAATATATTTGTTGGGATTATTAGTTAGAATTTAATGATAATGGTATTAACTTACTCCCCTTGTTTATTAATTAATTTTATTAACATTATTAAATTAAAGAGTACATTAAATCATGTTCCACTACTGAAAACTACATTTATTTTATTTATATATTTTAAGCAAATAAAAAATTGGATAAAAAATATATGTATTTAAATAACGAAAAAATGAAAGAAGTAATAAAATTTATAGTAATATATTTTTTTATATTTGTTGAAATTATGAATTAGTAAAAATTGAAAACTGATATGTATCATGTCATTAGAATATATTTGTAATATATTGTTTTTCATATATTATATTTGTCAAATTATAATAATAGTAATTTTATTTTAATAATTGAATTTCGAGTATTACTTTTGCATTACTCATTAATAAAGTATTTAAAAAATTTTTAACAATTCAGTAAAATGTTAAATATTTAGAGAAGAACAACAAAAAAATTGTTATTTTAATTTCTTGAGAAAAATTGCTATAACACATTGCAAAAAATTTAACTTTTTGTTACATAATTTCTTTTCTCGATTTTGTCCATATTTTTATTGCTTTTGAATAAGTTTCTTTCTTTCATTCTAGTTTTTACCCATTCCTTAAGAACTTCCAATTTTTTTTTATATTTTATATTTATTACTTTGTTTTAAATATAATTCCCCTTTTGTTGCCTTTATTACTATTTTATTTTTTTTCTTTTAGCATCATATTGCATTAATTTTATGTATTTATTTAAATTTAGAATCTATTTTATATATTTTCTTTGTGCTTTTTGTGTTTTTGCTCAACTTTGTAGCTAAAATTTTGTGTAATAACAATAGACTTTCTACTAATCCTTTGAAAATTTTCTTCTTTGTTTTAAAATCTTGCATAAACCGATTTTCCATAATGCTATAAAATTTTTCATAATGCTATATTACCTCTTTTGGTTATAAATTTTGGTCTTCTTGGTGCCTGTTATTTTTTTTAAACCTGTACCTTTGTGTACAATACGTAAATCGATTAACAATTTTTAGTTATTTTTTTTTTCATCCAATTTTAAATTTTTTCTTCCGTTTTCCTTGAGATTTTTTAAATTTCATTTTTTGCCTTATCTGTAATTCGTTTTAAATCTTTTCTTTCCACATATTGTCTAAATAATGTCAATAATTCTTTTATTCGTTTTCGTCCTTTCCTAAAATCACTATGTCATCTGCAAATGTTTTGATCTTATTTTTCCTTATTTTTAGTGTTGAACTTCTTAGATGTTTTTATTGTTTCTCCGTATTTGCCATTGCTTTATTAAATAAACTTAAGCTCATCAGACACCGTGACACCTTTTATTGTACTTATTTTTTCAATTATCTCACTATCTATTGTGACTTTCATCGAAAGTTTTTTTGTAAATCTCATTATCTTTATGCAAATGATTAAATACATTTTTGTACATACTTTTCGTACAATTCTAAATTTTCTGTCTTTCTATTTGATCTAATGCAGTCTTTACATCTGCAAAACAATTAAATATTTTACTTTTTTCTTTCTTAATTATTCGCTATTGTCATTATTAGTACTTATGTTGTATCTTTATGCCTCTTTTTCTTATAAATATATATTTTCTTATAAAACTAAATCGTGTGTCATTATATTTCTGATTTCCTTCTTCTATCGTGTTTTCGATCTGTTTTTCCCTTTTTCTTTCTTTTCATACACACATTTTTTTGTACACGTCATTTTGAAGATTATGAATCTATATCTGTTATGGTTAGTTTATTTTATTGTCTTCCCTCTCTCTTTTCCGTATTATTTCTGTTTGTTCAACTTTTTTCTCTAATATAAGTTTGAATTTCCAATACTTTACCAGAAATTTATACTTTTTATCTTTAGTTTTTACTTTTCATTTTATTTCTATTGCTTTCATATATATGCTTCCCTTTTCTATTCTTATTATTATGTATTCTTTGATAATGACAATATTTTTACTGATAATCACTGCTTTTAATTTAAAATCTCTATTCAGAGCATGCATTTTTATTCTATTTCTTTTTGTTTTGGTCATTATTGTACATTTGAGAGTAGAGTGTATATATCCAAAATTAGTATCTACTTGACTTATTTTTTTTAAATATTTTTCTATTGCATCGTAATATTTCTATCTCTATATCTTCAGTTTATATAGTAATACATTTTATAAAAAAAAACATCAAAGTTTTTTATTTTTTATTTTTATGTTTTTTTTTAACTATCTGTGCATTATACTTCATATATATATATATATTTATATATATATATACTTTTTATATTTATAATTTTAGCCTTGAATTTTATATGTTCATCATCTCATTTATTTTCTTTAATTTTTTATCCTAAGTATCTAAATTTATTCACTATTTTAGTTTCTTTTTATATAAAATACACGTTTTTCTTTTTTATAGTGTTTAAAATTTCCTTATTATTTTCTTTTTTATATTTGGTTCTAATCTTTTTGTCTTTAAATAATTTCGGAATAATATCAGTAATTTTTTATCTTGCTTTTTGATAAATGTTGAGGATTTCATTAATTTTTTCCATGTATAAAAAAAATTCTTTCGTTTGTTTTTTCACCTATCTTTTTTTTAATAACTTAAATGGAATTTTATATTCTGAACCATTAACTTATTGTCTATAGTTTTTTATCCCAAATTTTCTTTTTAAAAATTATAATATGTATTATTTACTTTTACATATTGTAAATTTCGCTGATTTTTCGAATTAACTCTAAATTAAGCATTGCATTACTGAAATCTTTCAAATAACATTTATCTGAACTACAAGAATAATTTGAAATTTGTACAATCTTTAATTATTCACAGGAAAGAACGTTTCGAACAAAAGTTCATAGAACGTCAAAATGTATTTTCATAAATTAAAACAATGTTAATTGAAAATAGTAAGTGCATAAATGCTTATTGTTTATAGAATACAGACTCAGCCATTAAAGATACAATGAAAAAATTTTCAATAAGTACTACATTTATTTTGAAAAAAATTCTACTGAATCCGAGAAAGTATTCAAAAAGAATAAAAATAATTTTTAAAAACTATAAAAAATCAAAAAAAAATTCCGAATTAGCCAAAAAAATAATTGAGCGTCCCATTCCTGAACATTAATAAATCGATATTTTTTAAATTTCAAGAAGCGTTTGAATATTTCAATACTTTAGTGTAAATTTCATGGCAAGCTTTTACAAGCCATCTCTATTCTCAATGATATCACAAAGACAAGAAATTTGTTTTCGAGGCGGTCCGTACAAATATAAAATGAAGTGTGTAAATTCATCCTACATTAGAATTTACATTCATTTACATTCTCCCTCCTTTTTCCTATCACTTTTATTCAGCTGAGTGACGTGTTTGAGATTCATCGTTAATTTTTTTTATCACGATGAGTTCACCCTTACAATTTTTTTCTCATTTTTGGTAAGAGAATTTTTTTTTTCTTAAGGGTTTTTAATTCACGCGAACTACGAAATATAAAGCGAGATTTCTATGATTCTTAACATTTAAAGTATCTTATGCTTTAATACCTGTTCCTTTGGATCCTAGTTGTCTGTTTAATTTACAAACGCAGGTTTGACAAATGCCTTCATATCTTTTAAATAAATGAGAATGCAAACACTTTTTTATACGGAAAATAATCTTGTATTTCTACAAAGTTGACTGATTTTTGTTTATTTCATAATTTTTGCTCTTAATTATTCGTGAATATTTTTTTAAAGTGTATCCATATATTTTATTCACAATTTTTCTTTGTTACACTGCTCAATTGCTTGCAGACATTCATAAACTCTGTGTATGAACGACCTGTACAGGTTTAAACTGATTTATAACTTTGCATTATTATCATGTTTCTATTCAAACTAGGTAATATAAAACTGATTTTTATGCTTTATAAAATATTGTAACATATATTTCGTACTATGTTGATTCGACAAAATAAGTGAATATCGTTCTTACAATAATGTTTATTTTTAGCAACTGCAATTTTCTGTGCATTGTATCTCAACAAGTATAAAATAAAAATTATTCTTTTAATTTATACAATACTAACTTAATAAGACAGCTATATTTTTATCTAAAATCAATGATAATTTATTTTACGATTTTTATTTAACTTATATAAGATAATAAACTTTTTGGGAAAGGTACTATATAAATCTATGCAAAAAATGTATATGCGTTATTATTTTTTCTACTAAAAATTTTTTTTCGAAATTTTTACTTATATTTATTAATAAATGGTGTATTATTAATAAAAAATAACTCTGAAATAAAAAGAAGGAAATTAGACATTAAATAGTTTATTGAATCAGGATTTTCCATGAAAAACTAGGAAAGAGAATATCGTTGGAAACAAGAAAAAGAAAATTGGAAAGAATGACATTCCTGTACAATATATATAAAGTATGTAAATGTAACTAAATATGGGGCAGGAATAGATAACTGGCTGATATAAACTGCTTGACAAACTCTGATATATTAGAATATTTTTAAGTATGAGTAAATACATTCGCATTCGATATACACGTTCACCCTTCCTCCTTTTTTATTCTTCTCTGAGTGTACTTTACGAGTATTTTTTTCATTTTGTTTAATTGATTTAATAAATACTTAATAAATATTGTACATTATTTTTAAAATGCATAGCACTCTGCATTTATTTATATGTCGATATTATTATCTTCTTTTTATCATCTGCAAGATAATGATTAAATAGGCATATTTTTGTACGATTTACTTTTTATATACTATTTTTACAATAAGTAGAATTTTTGTCATGAAAATAAATATATGTATTTTTTTATTTATTTAAAAAATTTGGGATTTTATATACATCAGAAAGTTAATCGCTCAAATTTGAAACTCATTAAGCTAAGAAACTGTCTGCGCAATATAAGCGTGCACAAATTTATCATATGTGAATTGAAATAACTATTAATATGTAAAAAAGATTGAAATAATATGATTTTTGATTGATTATACCAATCATTAAATTTCTACTTGCAGTGGACCGAATCGATTATAAATCAATTACCAACGGTACAAATGCGAGCGCGGGAACAAAAAGAAACTCAGATCGCATCGATTGAATTGACACCTTGAAAACGCCATCAATGTAGCGAAAAAGGATAAAAGCAACTCATCAAGGAGCCAAAAACGCGAAATAACTAAAAAATACTTATTTATAAACTATTGTGAAAAAAATTTACACTTGTGTAACGTTGACATTATGAAAGGTCGATTTACACACTACCACACTACGCCTTTTCTTATTGAGTGGTGTGTGTATTTACTTAAATTTTTTTTAATATTAGAAAACTAACGCCACTCCTTTACATGCTACATTAGAGGAATTTTTCAATGAAATTTAATGATAAATCTTCAACTGAGTTTACAAAACGTCGGATTGAGACGGCAAAGTAAATTGCGCAAATCAGCCCTCCTCATTTGATTTTCATGAGACAAAAATATTTGAGATAATAAGTTATATTCTATGCCGTTTTTGTACATAGAAATTAATTATGACTCTTATATGAGTCTAATTTTTCAACAACTGGTTACTAGTTATAATTGAAATATAATTAAATAAACGATTTTTTTTTGTTTTTTATATTTATAAGACTTTTAAAGGTTAGGTGTAGCCATAATCATAGTTTCCTATTAAAACGTAATTATTAGTTTTAAAAAAAAATATTATACATCAATTTAACATTGTAAAGGTGTTAAAGTAAATTTGCACAAAAGTAATAATTATATATTTAAAAAATTTAATAAATTTCTGATTTTATCATTTATATAAAATGAATATTATTAGTTATATGATTGGACGGAAGATTTGAATTATTAATATTATTGTAAATTTATATGTTCTTTAACAAAATAACTCAAAAGTGGATCATAAAAAAAATTATTACAGATCTACATTTTTTATAATTTGTATAAAAAAATCACATTCGGTCATCAATTATGAATGTATCAAATATTTATGTATTCTAAATTTTTTTCAGTAATGTTTAAAATAGTCAATATAAAATTAATTGATAAAATTGTTATATGTTTTGTATTACTATAATACATTAATATTTGTTTGCGTTTTAAAGCAACCAATTTTTATAATGATCAAGTCGTTCATTTGTTATTAATTTAAGAATAGCATCCATAACCTTAATCCCTATGAACAAATGTCCAAATTTATGTACATTAAAATGATAGATATCATTCCTTTCTTAATGCAATTAGATTATGGTATTACTTAGATGAAACTCTAAAAATTTATTCCATGTAGTGTATAAGCATTACAAATAACCTCAATGTGCATGTTTATTCACCAATTATTGCTTAATATTTGAATAGTCGACATAAAGAATAATTTTATTTTGTCGAAGAACAATCTGATCTTCTAATGAGTTTGTTAATTGAAATTTTATATAAAAGATAAAAAATTTAACCAAAACGTGCTATTATCCTCGCTTTTCTAAAATACTAATGTTTTTCTAGTTACTCTTTAATATCGACAAAGGATCGATTTTCAAATTGTTCTGATTATGAGTGTTTTTTGTTTTTAAAATCCGTCCGTTATCTTTGGTATCTTACACTATCCCGACAAAGTGAACGAGTGAGAGAGTCGGAACTCTGGCAGGCAGCCAAGCATGCTGTGAGCTCTTTCGTGCGTGGAATAGGCTCAAGGCTTAACGGTGTAACAGCGATCTCGGCGACAGTGACGGTAAGTGTAACAAGCTTGCCGCTGCATGCACATGCGAAATATAATGAATGAAGAAGAAAATGAAAGTAGAGAGATCGAGTTACTATTGAAAAAAAATAAAGATTAGTTTTTTATTTTTAACAGTTGCCAGGTTTTTTTTTCAATTTTTATGATAATTTTTATAAAATGAAATATATTGTGAGTAGTTCAAAATATTTCTACATCTCATCTATACCTCTACGATCTCATTAACGTTAGGTATTGTGTTTTTCCTACTACCGAGAATTTTATGACGTATCACATAATTATTATTTTTCAATTATTTAAGCTTTATCATTTTATTACATAGAATCAACTATATTTTTTCACTTTTTTTATGTATTTACAAATGGTAATTTTGTGATCATTCAGCATATGAATATAAAATTGTTCTGATACATTACAGTAATCATTTATATATTTGTTTTTCATAAAATAATTTTACATATCTATTCTTATCTTGTAATCTACGCATATACTTTTTTTGTGCTATTTAAGTTTAAATTTTATAATTTTTTCTTTTAATGTTTTGGTAACAATTTTCTTATAAATAGATGTGTATTACTCTTCACTTGTTGCAGTATAACATTACACTTAACGTTCAAATAACTTTGACTTGCACATAGTTTTCACTTCTTATAAATCTATCTTCTTTTTGATTTTTTCGCTCATTCGCTCTCTCTCTCTCTCTCTCTCTCTCTCTCACTCACTCACTCACTCACTCACTCAATCTCTTCCAATGCATTTTGTACATTAAACTTATACCTCATCTATCCTCTTTCATATTATTGTCCCGTCTACTTGTCCTAGATTCTATTGCACTGCACTCTTCCATAATGAGTCTCAAGATTCTTTCTCTTCTTTACATAATCTACATATTTTTTCGTTTGTCAATCAGTGTTTGTTGCCTCTCGTCTCATTATTTATTTTGATTATTATCTGACCAAGCTTTTCATTCTGAATCTTCTTCTTTTTATATACACACATTTTTTTCTTTTCTACTTTTTATTATAATATGCTTACATTTCTCCGTATATTTGGATTTTTCTAAATGACTTGTCGATAATTGCATCTTTTATCCTACTATTTTTTTCTCTACCTGATCCCATTATGTTACAAATTTTTCTCATTACTTTGACCACCCTATACTCCGCAAGAAACTTATAATTTTTAATATGTAGTTTTCTTTTTCTTCTTTGTCTTTTAATCTGCTGTTTACGTACATTATTCCTTCTTCTACCCGTACTTTTATACACTATTCCTTACTCTTTTATCGTTTTCTTGACTTTAAGATTTATTATTTATCTTTCAAAACTAATTACTCTTCTTACGGGTCTGATCTCTATCGTATTCCTTTTTGCTTATATAATCATAATACTATGTGATTTATTTTTGTTTAAGTTAATACTCTATTTTACAAATCTTATTATATCTTTTAATTTAATATAAATTTGAGTATCGAATAATTTCATTTTAATTTTAAAATCTTTTTTGAACAGTCTTCTTCTATGTTGCTCCAGACTTTTCCTAACACCATATTTGCTCTTGAGCCATTAATTTTATGTATAAACAATCCTTAGCAATTTCTTTAAATTTATATCCTAAATGAATAAACTATCTCTAAAATGTATTTCTTTTTCTTTCTGTAAAAATTCTATTTTTTTCTTCCTGAGTCTTCCTTTTCTAAATTTCATTTTTTTAATCGACAATAGGTTTAATTCCGATACTTTTATGTCCACATAATCTATAAATATTATTAATATTTTTCTTAATTCTGCTTCACTTTTTTCTCTTATTAAAATGTCATCTACATACGTAATAAAAATAATAAGTATCGTAAGAAAAGAATTTCACCCGAAAAGTAATTAAACTAAAAGTAAAAAAACATTTTTATTTCTATGAATTTTTATACATTATTTATTATATTGAAAATTAATTATATGTTATAAACATTTTATTTATTCTTCAATTTTTGTAATTTATTAAAAAACTTTTATTCTTCCATTATATAAGATTTAATTATGTACAAAAATATTACATGCACTGTTTGTATTCAAAAAATATGTAAAGACTAATTTTACTCAAGTTAAATAGATTTGCTTATTTAAATTTTCTGATTAATTGAGTAAATCTTATAAAAAATTATGTAAAGTATATATAAAATTATGTACATTTAAAAATATATGCTAATATATTTCATTGACTTTATGGTAACACAATCAAGTTAAAATATAAAGTAGTGAAATTATTTTCATAACGAATTGTAAGAGTTTTAAAAAATTTGTTAATGAAAAAAGAAAACTGATATTGATATTTTTAATATTTTGTTTACAACTGTATTTGATATTGCTTATAAAATTTTCCAGTAAAAAATATTATAAACGATAATTTAATATTTGTTTGTTTCAAGTTATTAACTTTAAGAATAAAAAATTGCTTAATATTGGTAAAATTTAATTTTTTCATCACAATATTTGATACATAATATAAGTAAATGATTGCTCTACTAAGTTAGTAATTAATAATAAATGTAAATAAATGTTAAACATAATTCATAACTACATTATGATAATATAATAAGATTTTTTTCAAAACTTAATTAAATATCATTGTCCAGAATAAGGTCTATACTTAAACCTTCTAAATTATTTCATATATCTTATTTACTAAATTTCTTTTTATGAGTCATTTAATAAACTATTGATTTATTTAATCAGTAAATTATTCAATACCTTGTAGAATATAATGCAAAAATTTTACACATAAGTTAAAAAATTGTAAGAAATGTAAATGCATAGTAAATATTTAAGTGTTTATTTGTAATCATATTATGGTTTTCAAATTTACTAATTTAATTATGAATTTATCATGACAATGTATTATATAGTTCAATAATTAATAATGATAATATAATGCAAAAATAATAATGTATCTTGCTTTTTTTTTAAATAAATTGCTTTTTAGAGCTTGAAAGAGATTAATGATGGAAACCGATGATATTATGTCTTTAAAATAAATTTATTGAAATTTAATGATTTTCATCAGAATATTCTAATCTAAAAAAATCTATATTTTAATTATAACAATTTAGTTTTAGCTTCTGTTTAAAGGATTTTTTGTCAATCCTTATAAGTTTGAACATTTGAAAAAAATATACAAATAAATGTAACAAAAGTATAAGATTTCATATTTCTATAACAATCAAAATTTAATATGAAATGAAATAAGTAATGACTCAGAGTTTAAGCATTAAGATCTCTCAGTGTATTTTGCATAAATTGAACAAAAAAGAAATTTCATAAAATTCTTTTCTATAACTGCGAAAAAGCTAGTAAAAAAGAAAAGTTACAATAAAAAACTAATATCTTGACTTTACATGAATAGTATATCGTCTAAGATATACGTGGGTACATGCTTCGTATACCTAAAGTAGAGAATGAACCAGTACCTTAAACGCTTTCTTGCGATATAACGTCACATAATAAGTCTCTTCTGCGCGAGCAAAGAAAAATATACACCCTAGTTGCCTTTTTCTCTCCTTATTTCATATTAACTTCCTATGTACTTTTATTAATTTATGAACTTACATTGCTTTGATCTTTATCGTTGTTTTATTGCGTTACCATTAGCAATTGAAATTTTACACATCTTTCCATGTTACCTTGCAATATATTCTGTAACGGTGATGATTTTATTATTATTCATTAATTTTAATAATTTCCAATTATATGACGTATAGTACACAACTGTATATACAGATTTTTGTGTACTATTTCAGTTTTTTAACACTTTTAAAATTTAGTATAATTAGAATATAAAATTAGTAAAATTTCACTCAAAGAAAAATATTTTATTTCAAAGAAATAGAATATTCTTACAGCAGTTAGTACAAAATAATTTAGATTTAATTATATATTCAATTATTTTATAATATTCCTAAAAAATTAAATTAAGTGAACATTGCAAATTTATACAAATCGGAATATAATTATTATTATGAAAATGTATGAAATATTTTTATGTTAAAATTGTATCTTAAAAATATTTATGCAATAAATCTAAGATAATATTACAATTTTAATTAATTTGAATGATAACGCAGTATCCATTTTTCTCTATATTTAAAAAATAATATATTAACAACTATTTTTGAGTAAATTTATTTTATACAATAAAATTTATACATTAGACATATCGGTTATATTTAGTTTACTTACAATTTTATAAATTTATACAATTATATACACTTTTTGTTATACGATACGCATGAAATAAATAAATTACAGAATCTTATATTTCCTTACAAAAATTTTTAAATAATAAAATTTCCTATAATACTTTATCCTTTCAAATGTTTGCTAATATTAAAGTTAACTTTCAAAGTTATAAAATTATTCCTAATAAATAATTTTAAATTACATTTAAATTTAATTGATAAAATTTTTTTAATTACAGCATAATAGAATATATATCATAGATTGTAATATACCATGATATGATAAAATAATCAATTATTAATAAATGAAATAAAGAAGTTTATAATAAGATTAAATTATTAATTTTTAATTTGCTTAAAAGTATTTATATAAAAAAGTTTAAACAATTATGAAACATTATTTATTAATAATCAACAATTATTTAAAAATAATAAAAATAGTTTGATGTGTGCTATTAATTTTAATAGCAAATAATTTTTAAAGATTTTTTCTGTAATAAAGTAAAAAATATCATGTATTAAATTTCAATTATTACTTCGACTATTTTCAATATTAAATTACCGCTAACATATAAAAATTTAAAATCTTATATAAACATTTACTGAAAAGGCATAAAAAGCTTATTTTTAACAAATTACAATACCTAATTGTTAGTATTTTATTTAATAATATTTAATATGATATATGATATTTATCAGCGTTGTAAAAATAAAATATAATATTCAGACTCTTGATAGTTTAAATATTTAATTTTAAATAACTTAATTTTTTCTAATTTGAAAAATAAAATTCTATTTTATCGTAAAACAATATTTAGATATAAGTTTTCATAAATTGGATACATTGAACAAAATGGAATATGAAATCCTTACATAAAAAAGTAAAATAAACTTAATATCAATTTAATAGTTACTTATAATAAACTACAAAATTATTTTTTGATTTTTTACATTTTTTTAAATTAAATAAGGTAAACAGTTATAATTTTTTCTCCATAAAAATATGATTTATCAATGATTTTTTACTTAATTAATAATAAAATAATAAAAAAAAATATTTTTCTTCAATATTTTATAAAATTTTAAGAAATACTAATTTTCTTTACTCTGTAGTGTACATATGTCTATATAAACCGTGATTTATAGTTAAATGATAAACCTTCGTAAGACCTAAAATATAATACTTGGTTAGTAAGTGTATTGAACGATATATTACATTGTTATGATACATTAAGAAATTTGTTTATACATTTGTTTTTCATAAAATAATTTTACATATCTATTATCAGCTTACAATCTACGCATGTGCTGTTTTTGTGCTATTTAATGTTTTAGTAATAATTTTCTTATAAATAGATGAAGTTTTATTACATAAATAATATATACACTTAATATTACATTTTGATTTTATTCTTACCTACTCAATTTGAATCCCTGAACTTCTTGATCGTTTTATCTGTTCTAAGTCTGCGACCCGTATATTGAACAAAACATACTTGTAAGATATCCTTGTCTTACTCCTCTTCTCGTTTTTATTTCTTCAATTATTTCTTCATCAGTTTTATTTTTTATCTTTGTTTATGTATAATGTTCTTCGGATTATCTATTAAATACGTTTTAATGTTTACTTGTTTTATACATTCCCAAATTTTCTCTTTTTTATTGCTGTCGTTAAATCCCGCCTTTAAATCGACAAACATACGACAAATTTTTTCTTTTTTTTTATAACGTTTATATAAGATTTAAATACATAAATAATTTCAGACCTTTTCCTACATCTAAATTGGGTATTTCATATATACCTCTTTTTTATTTTGTAGTGTCTCTGCATAAATTTTGTATCCATTAATGTTATCCTCTGTAATTTTTTGTATCTTTTTTACTACCTTTTTTGAATACTGAGATCTCAATTCTGCTTAATCATGTATATTGAAATTTCTTCACCTACACGTTTCATTTTTGATTATATCTTCTCTCGGACTCTCTCTGCAATTTTCTTCTTCCCTTGTAATATTTATATCTGTTTTTTCTCTTGCCTTTCTTCCTCTATATGCTATTTTCTAAAATGTCTTTTATATTTTGTCTTTTCTCGTTTTCTCTATATCTTTTTATTTGTCTTTTTTCTAAAATTTGTTGTTCTTGTAACTCTTCTAACAATTCTATATCTAGTGGCTGATAGTAAACTTTTATCCTTTCAATGATTTTCATTGTTTTAATTTTTTTTCCGACTCCTTGTTTAACATTGTATAGTCTATTACCAACTCATCAGCTTTGAAATTGAACGTAAACCCACTGTCATTTTTTCCTCATTAAATAAATCTCTGTTCTCAATCCATTCTAACAGTTTTTCTCTTTATTTATAACCTTATCATTGGATGTTTTTCCTGTCTTTCTCTATGTCTTATTACTCTCCTTCTTGCCCTGCCCTATTAAAGTCTCCTCTTATTAAAATTTTATTACCTTTATTCTCCTCCCACGTTGTACTAAATATTTCCCAATTCTCCCTCTTTTATTTTCTTCCTTATTTGTACTACCTGAATGTTAAAGTCTCTCTCTTGTATTCTAAATTTTGCTGTAACCTATTGCTCTGTTCTTATCACCATTTCTTTTATTATTAATTGCTTGTATTTTCTTATCATCAATATAACCCTTCCTTCTTGTTCCTTTCCTTTTTTATTTTTTCTTTTATAGCGTTATTTGTTTTTATTTCTTATTCTTTTCAGTTTTCCTTCGCAATTCTTGTTCTTTCTTTCTGTAACCACGTTTCCGTCAATCCTGTATATCACACCCTTGTATGAAATCCCATCCTTGCCTTTCCATTTTTATAAATTTTATAATTTATAATTAGTAAAAAAATTTTAATTTTTCAAATCACGCGCTCTATTCTGTCAATGTCACTGATGCGCTATCTGTCGCACCGCTTTGACACTTTTTTCTCTGTGCGCGCCAAATCTTTATTTTACAACTTAATCGCACTTTTAAATCTTTTACTTTTTGCACTATTTTTTTATTTATTTCACTTGATCGTCATTCATCTTCTTTCTATCGATTTCTTTAGTATTTTTTCTCTTTTTACATTAACTTTTTACCTTACGATATGCTTTGTTTTTTTCTGTTTCAACTTTACTTTCTCTCTCTATACATGCAATACGTCTTTCACAAATTGCCAATAGGAGTCTTTCGATAATATTTTCCCACTTTATTTCTTTGAACCTTATAATATTACACTCCTCCATAATATATTTTCTTGTATCTTTTCATTAATGCACAATCGGCACGTTTTTTCCTCTTCCGTTAACCAACGATTGTTGTTTTTCGTTTCATTTCCCATTCTATATCTCGCTAATAATTTCACTTCCAGTTTTCTTTTTTTTCCTTCATTCTTTCCCAATCCCAATTTCTTAAATATCATAATAGAATATGTTTGTCTATTTTTATTTATTTTGAAATTTTCAGTTTATTAATCCAAATTTGCTGTTTCTAACAAAATTTTAATAATTCTATTTTTCCCCATTTTATTTATCCCGTTTTTATTTTTTTCCCAAAAGTGTTCTGATTATTCAATATAATATCAAAAGATTATATATTTATCTCTCTCTACTCTCTGTTTTGCTTTTACTTTTATTCAAAGACTTTTCCTTTTTATACTTATTTTTAGGCACTCTTAGAATTTCTTTGTTTTCACTATTTATTATTTTCATTTTAAACTTAATTTCTCTCTTAGCCAACCTTATAACTATTCCGTTTTTTTTTTTGCTTCTAGAAATTTTGTCCGGATCTCACATTAAAGTATAATGGGAAAATATATAAAAACATTTAGAAAAATATAAATAAATAAAAAATAGCAGATATCAAGTTTTCTTAAAAAAAAGTAATATTAAAAAAGAGGGAAAAAAATACATTTCAGACGAAGTTCAACACACGAAAAATGTTTAAGTGTACAGGGATTATTAAATTGTGATATAAATGAAAAAAAAGAAAATGAAATTTCTATTCAACAAAATATGAAAAAGAATAATATGTATGAAAGCAAATATAATATATTATCAAAAATATAAAAGATACGAAAGAACAATAAGTCAGTTAAATAAATATTTAAAAAGAAACGATTTATAACCGAACACAGAAAAAACCAAACATTAAAATTTAGAGTGATGAAAGGGAAAAGGAAATATAGATTTTTGCATACTTGATATGTATATTAAAATCAAAGATGATATTATTATAAATATCAAAGAAAGTAAACATAGAAAATAAGAACATGTAAAAGCGTAGAATATTATGGAAATTTTTTTCGGAGAGCAATAAAAGGAAAAACTTTTATTTTTAAAGATTAGTTAAGTAGGTGATTTATTAGTGAAAATTTTTAAAAATGCGGTAAACTAGTAATGAAAAAAAATTCTTATACACACACTTTCACACACACACATATATATATATATATAAAGAGAAGACCAAATGTATTGTGGGCGCTGATAGATAGAAACACACCGAATAATATTGTTCAAAATGAAAATATACAAGTTATAAATTACAGGAAAACAAAAGATTAATAAATTTTGAAATAAAGATTTTAAAGAAATGATAATAAAAACAGTAAAAGATAATATAAAAGATATCAGAACAGATAATGAAAATTAGAAACATACGGAAAGTAATAACAAAGTTCTTGAACATATGGGAAAGAAAAATGCTAGTAGAGTAAGAATTTTTGAGAAGTAATTATAATTTTAAAAAATCAACAAGTATAATAAACGAAATTACAAGAAAATTAAAAATAATTGAAATATGCTAATGAGACAAAAGAGATAGTTATGTAAGGAATAAAAAAAAACAAACGTGTGAAAGTTCAAAAGAAAAAAAGTAACGGGTAATATAAATTTTATACGAATATAGACAGGAAAACGAATCAAGAGAAAATAAATTTTGAAAAAGTGAAAAATAAATGCATACAGAATATGTGGGTTAAGAAAAGAAATAATGATATTGGCTATAAAGTAATGTGATGAAATACAAGTAAATCAGTTATAAGATAGAAGCTGCACGATTTGAATCCGAAAATATTAGAAAAATGTATAAGTTGTAACAGAAATGGCAAGTTCTATGTTATAATATAAAAATGTATATAATAATATATATTAATATGAGAAAATATATCAAATCTATTGTCAACAGTTCTCAGAATAAAAATAGAAATATAGGAGAAGTTTGGGATAAAGTAAAGTACGAGTTAAAAAAAAAAATAAATACAAGATAGTCAAGAAAATTTAAAGAAATTGAAATCTAAAAGTAGGATTAATAAATATTTATTAAATAAAAAATTGAATATAAGAAATAGAGAGAGAAAATGAATGTATGCAAGTTTAAACAACAAAAAATTGAATGGAATTATTGTGAAAATGAAAAATGAAAAACGAAATTAAGGGAAGCACATTTTGATAAAATGAAAAATAAAATACATGCAAATATATTGAAAACAAAATCGATGAAATTTATTATGAATTAATATAAAGAAATATAATTAAAAATATGTAAAAAACTATTAGTAATATTTATTCATTACTATTATTTATTGGTTATTAATTTATTTATTATTTATTGCTACTATTTATCAAATAGAATTAATAATAGACGTGTAACAGAACGCAATCATAATTCTTATAAATATTATAAATCTTCATGATTCTTAAGATTATGAATTTTAATTAAAATAAAATCTAGTGATAAAAGTGCAATATAATCATATATTTATTTTACATTTATTTCGCTAAAAATTAATGAAACAATAAAGAATATTAATCCTTAGTGAGAAGTATACGCTACAATTATATTAGTCATAATTCGACCTATTTTTAAAGAAACTCTTTTTTCTTTCTTTATAAATAAAATACACATGTTTATAACTTACTCTCTATGACGCAAAAATAATATTTCCCTTCGTTAATCAATTAAATCACTGAAAATCACAAAACTTTCTAAATTGAAAAAGATAATTATATCAAAATATCAAGCCAATTTTTAGTTGACAGTTTTTGCTTTTGTGTAATACTAATCACTGTTTTACAATATTACAATAATAAATATCTCAAAATGTAATGCTTTATTATAGTTTAGTTTACGCGCCAATAAAAAAGTAGAATCTCAATTTAAAGAACACATAATTCGATAAAATATTGTTTTTTACCCTAAAATGTATTTAAGCTACTTTCGATTGATATAATTCTTTATTTATATACAGTTAAAATACACTGTATAAAAAAACAATACAACACTAAAAATTGAGCTTAAAAATCATAATTTTTTTTATAACTATAATAAGTATAGAACATCGAAAATTGGTATATATATATATATATATATATATATATATCCATTGAATAGGAATAAGATGTGATTGAATCAAACACCAAAAGTAAATGATAAGATGTATGCTTGTATATTCAATAATATAGTTTCAAAGCATAATAAAACATACCGTTATAAGGTGTTCAATTACCAGAATTCGTACCAATAAGCTATAAATTGCCAATTAAACATATAATATTACAAATTCGTGTTATGCACTAACTTTTATACGCAGTGTAAATATAAAAGTGTTTAAATCGTAAAATAAAGACATTCACCCCAATTAAAATCGATTTTTTATTCGTCAAAGTAATACAATTGGTTATATTTTTTTTATTTGTATCATTTCATAATTTATTCTCTAAATAATAATATATTGAAATTTACAATTTTTTTACACGTAATTTACACAATAAATTTTATACGTGAATATAGAAAATAGATATATCCTATTCTCCTTATATTATCTTATATAATTGTGTATTATTGCTTCTAAACCAGAAAAAGAATAAAAAAAATATGAACACTGTATTTTATACGAATATACCTAAATAATGAATCGGATTATTCTGCATACATATTTTAAATTATATTTATATTAATCGATTGTCATACAAAGAAAATTTGAAATCAATTTTAAACCATTTTGTTAATATTCTTTTTGACACGAATAGTAGAAGCAGCACGGAAATCAAAAGTATAACCACGTCAATGGTTTTGCAATCATTTGTGCGTCATTTCATGCACATGAATGCGAATTCTGACTCATAATCAATTCTGATTCTCTCTCTCTCTCTCTCTCTCTCTCTCTCTCTCTCTCTCTCTCTCTCTGACGAGTTCTTTAGATATTTCAATTTTATTGTTTTCAAATGCAATACAAAAATACATATATCTGAAGCACAAAATTATATTATTTATATTATTATTAAAAATGTTTAAAAAATTAACGTTATATAATATATAATAAATCTTTTTTGGTAATACGAAATATCTTATGATAACTCATTTCTTTTAAGCTTATTATTTTTTAACTTCCTTACAATTACTTCAAATCCGTGTATGTAAGACCTTAGTTTTTCTAATTTCAATTTGTTAATAATTTTAATATCAAACTTACAGTAATATTTAATTATAATTTGGAGCGACAAAAACTGTAGCAATGAGTGATGTTTTCAATGATCTTCTACTTAAAACTATAATTACTATTAAGCGTCTTCGAAATACACATAAATATGCACTAAAAATGTTATAAAATTATCTAAGTTAAGAAAAGAATATATTAGTATAAATTTATACATTTATAAAGTATTCCCAGACACATTCGTGAAATTAAAAAACTAAGATGCATTTTTCAGACCTTGTAATTTGCTATCTTTAATTAAAAATATTAAATTAGAATTATAATACTGAAAAGTCAATATTTATTCGAATTATTTTGACTAATCATGCGAGTTAACTTGTTACTTAAATAGCGTCATAATAGATAAATCGTTGCTAAAAGAATTTGGAAGTTATTTAATCAAAACAGATCTTTGTTTAATAGAATAAATGGATTTAATGATTCTCCAATTATTATTAAAAACAAAAAATTATTTGTATAAATTCCTGCATAAACAATGTAAACAGTGAAAATTAAAAAAACTAATATTTATAAAACTTTTCTCTTCGCATTCTCCGAGAGCACAAAATTTAAATAATCGCGTTTAAAAATTGTTATATTGTTGATAATATCCCAATTATTTAAAGTATAAAACTAGAACAGTAAAAAAATTTATAACCGTGTTTTTTAATTTAATTTTAGTATTTTGGTTTATATTTATGCATTAAAAAATATCTGTATTTTTAAATGCCAATAACAGTTTAGTTTATTGCATTTACAGAAGTTATAAAAATGCAAATAAATTGCATTATTTTATAATAATAATATTTATTCAACATTTTACATTTATCGATATGTAAATCAAATTTTATATTTATTGATTTATCTTGTAAACAAATTTAAATATATATTTTTAGAATAATTTAAAATAAATAGTATTCTACGATTAGAAATTTTGTTTGTGTGAATTGTTTCTTCCGAATAATATTTTATAGAGATTGTAAGGTTAGTTCAATTAATTTTTTACTATATGAGAAATTAAATGCTATAAATTTTAATTAAGTCTATGTAGATAATATAAACTAATATTTATAGAGGACATTAATTATATGTATAAAATCGAACACTGTTAAACTTGTTATATTTGTAATTTCAATGCAAATATTTGTATGCAATGTTTTGATAATTCAATTTGATACAATCTTTTGATTTAAAAAATTTATGAATATAAATCAAAAGTATAAGAGATTTATGTTATTAATAGATAAAATATAATAATAACATTGTACGAGAAAAGATAAATACTAAAGTGTACAAATTTTGCGTGTAATTTGTAATAACAATGTAATAGATTGATCAATAAATAAATAATAATATAATAATAATAAAAATTTATAATAAATCTTACTATTGATTTATTAAATATATTAAAATTTAATTTGTAATGCACGAGACTTTGATTTTTACACGTTATAATATTATTTCAGTTTATAGTATCATACAAAATTGACTAGAATACGGATTATTTATATTTCAATTATTTTATATTTAAATCTCATTGAAATTTAACTCGAGCAAGTATAATTCTTAAATGTATTATTCTTTTGTATTAATTAAATTAGTAGTTTTTTGTACTAATTAGGTGTTTGTTTAATAAATCAATATATAAATTAATTGGTAATATTTGGTATAGGTTTTTTAAATATAGTAAATTATTAATTTGTTTTCATACAACTTTTAAGATAAATTATGAAATATGTAATATAACATAATAAGTACAATAAAATTATAAATTTATAGTAAAAAATATTTATACTAGACAAAATTTATAATAAAAGCAGAATAAATAATTTAATAATGAATTGATTAAGAAAAACATTAAGTATTTTGCTAAAAAACTTTAGCTAATACAATTTGATATTTAGATACATAAATTTTATTCATTTCAATTCGATTATTTGTTCAAAACAGCTTCAAGATTGGTGAAATCAAAAAATAATCGTAATACATTTGATTTGATTATTACAGTTTCGGATAGAAAAGCAATGGAATAATATCTATGCGTATATCAAAGTAGACGCATAGGATCAAATCTCAATCATGTGTGTTATAGAAAAATTAAATAAAAACGTAACTGAGATGGGGAAGAAAAGCAACCGGACAGCTCGGTCAAGTGTATTAGGTGACTGGATCAAGGAAAATTTATAGAAAACATGAATGATTCTTGAATTTCATGAATTTTTCCATTAATAAACGTGCATCGAGAATTTTATACTCGCCCTAATATTATCACCAAATATATTCGTGTAAATTCGGCCAAGAATTAAACATTACACGATTCTCAAAACTTTTATAAAATGAACTTGCAGCAAAATAATACTTCTTTTTTTTTAAATTCAATATTTTGATTTTAATATTATACTTCTGATCGAATAAATTAAACTTATTTTCGATATCATTAAATGCAAATTTGCAATAAATTTTAATATCTAGTTAATTTTATTTGTATGCTTAAAACTATTGAATTATTATAATAAACTTTGTAATGAAATGCAAAATTATTGAATATATGTTATAATTTTATATACACATGTTATTATATTATATCATATTATTTCTTGTGATGTGACCGTTACGAAAGGTTTTTATTTAATAAACTGGATAAAAACTAACTGGAAAATGGGAGAATAAATTTAAAAATAGAAATAATCTTTGGTACATTTTTACTGGACTCGTATTAGTGATTTATCATATATATAATAAATTATATAACTATAATTTATCATGCAGAGGACATTAAAGTGCTAATTTTTTAAATCAATTGAATAGATGATAAATCTCTTTTACTCTGTATTTATTGGGATCATGACCCATATAAATGAATAATTTATTTATTTGCTTTATTGTAGACAGTGGCATTATTTATAATTTTATCTGTGCTTATTCATGTTGATTGCAATAACAAGATGTTCCATATAATATCACTTGCCAATAAATCTAATTTCTTTTATTCAATCACATATTTATTCACTATGAAAAAATAATTTTTTAATATTTACAAAAATAAATGATTTTTTATACATCTAATGAATATACTAAGTTATATTAATCCTTTAAAATTCATTGTGTTAAACAAAAACATTTTTTTTTGTATTATTTTTAAAAGATTAAATAAGAATATAATGTAACGAAATTGACTACGTCTATGTTTTATATATACTTACGTAGAATTTTTAATTCACGAGATTCTTTAACTATCAAAACAACGTTAATATTTGAACACAGTACAATAAATTGTGTAATATATTTTTATAGATTAAAATATCTTTTTTATCAGTATTCATTCCTGTTAAAAAATTAGAATATTTTTGTTGCATTTTATCAAAAAACAGTATATGAAAGAACACATCTCTAATAGTCAATTGCATTTTTTTATATAAGCTTGAATTATTCCAAAATTGTATCTTTCTCGGATTTTATTCAGAAACTTATATTATCGGGATCAATACAACTTTAATTACAAGTATATAAACAATACATTATTGATCGAGTTGTTTTTCATTTTCTGTTAAAATTGAAAAAGCAGCCATAACATAAAGACTGAGCTTAAACGGAGCATTTTTAAGCTTATGTAACAAGAATAATATTAAAAAGGATAAATTAACTTTGAAGAATAAATACTTACGTATTTAAGAGATTGAATAAATAATACTTATGTTAAATAAACGCAGAAGGTTTTTAAAGAATTTATTTTTATTTTTTAAAGTCCTTGATTTAAACCCTTAAACTATATTCATTATGTTCTAATAGACATTAATTAAACTTCATCAGGGTTACGTATTTTGAAAGCACGTGATGCAGAGAAAAAAAGTATAAAAAGAATTGATGATAGAGGAAGTTATTATGATAAATTTGAATATTCAGTCAAATGATAATAAAAATAAGAAATAAAAATAAAAAAACCAATAACAATTAAAGGTTGAAATAATTTAGTCCGTAATTTTCGGGTTTTCGAAGTTGTAAAGCACACGAAAAATCATCGTGATGTACAGAAAATGGATTAACGCGTGCTCCCCCCCCCCTAAATGAATCAGAAAAATAGGTCAATCAGACTCGTCAAACCAGTGTAATAGTGTCTCACCTTTCATTCTCTGTCAGTAAGAGATTATAGTATATTCCGTGAATGAGTCAATATTTGTTACTAAACGCGGAGTTATTTATTACCTTGATCAAAGTTTTTACGGCAAGTTTCTTTGTATAGCTAATAGATGCAAATCAACAAAGCGATGAGGAATTACATTTCACCTCTCGGTAGTTCTGTCATCATTGACAATATAGTTAGATTCGGTAATAATATTTAATTTATGAATAATACATTCTATTCGCGAGAAAGTGTTTTTCTATATATTACTTGCTACTTGTCTTTCTATTATATTGCTTATAAGTAATTGATAAACAATACTGTTGCTATTAAATTTGGTTCCAAATTTTCGGTAAGAATCTTCCTTATAAATCACTATTCTGAATTTTGTTTTGTATGGCATTATATAAAAACGTAGTTTTCGATGAAAGTTTTTTTTTCATTATTTCTTCTTTTCAATACCTAGTATCTAATAATAATCGCAAACTAATATATTAAAATTTATTCGTATGATCACATAAAAAATTTTTTTTCGAAATTTAAAAACATATTCACGTATATTAATGATTAATCATAAAATAAGATTTATATTAATAGACTGATCCTTTGCAAATTTTTTGAAGATTGTATTAAGATTTTTTAATTTTTATCCAAATATTCATTTTTATCTTTTTTATTTTAAGTGATTTATGGAATTAGAATTACTATTGTAATATTCTATTCATATTTTTAATTTATGATAATATCACTTATCTACTCTATTTTATCATTTTTCAATAATTTAATAATAACCAAGAATTAATTAGTGTAATAAGAGTATATTTAAATATACAAGTTAAACAAAAAAAATTATGAATATATTTATAATTCTAAATATTATATGCTAAATATTATAGAAAATTTCTTTATCGTAAAAGTAGATTTCAATCATAAAAATTTTACATTTAATTGGATAAAATACAATTGTGATATGCGATAAAGGCAAATACGTTGTAAAATATTAAAGTTAGTATACTTGAATATGTAATTAATATCAATATTCTTAATTTTTCGATAAAGTATGCTTTCTAGACAATTTTTCACACAAAAAACACTTTATATTGCATCACACCACCAATTAATTTGTCCGAAAACAAGCAAAAGCTTAAATGATACCGATTACATCAAAGCTTTTTTCTTCCTACATATAAAAAATTATTTTTATTTATTTTTAGACTTTTAAAGTTCCATCTGTATTTCTTTAATCCATATATGCATAATATCACACATCAATAATTCCCGACAAGAGTTAGAAATGGATATAGCATGTATTCACTTATTCATTTATTTATGATTTATAAATTAATATTTATTCTATATACTTCTTTATTATTATAATTTATTTATTTTTTATTTATGTAATTTTTCTTCTATCTTCTTCAGACCGTGATATTGCATAAATGCCTGCGTTTCTTTTTCCTTCTAACTCTACTCCAATGAATCTTGTATAATATATGTATATTTTTTTTTATTCTCTTTCATTATATTCTCTTAGTTTATTGCATTGTATCCGTAACATTGCTCTTCTATATAATGTGTATCCTTATTTATTTTTAATTATTGCGTAATCTGCATATTCTTTTCTTTTCTGTTAACGTGATGTTTGTTATTCGTTTCACAACCCATTTTAAATTTTACTAATAATTTTATACCATGTTTTATTTTTTATCCTTCTTGCTTTTATATGCAAAATTTTTCTTCGAATAATATATATTCTTGTATCTTCTATACAAATTTGCTACCGATTTTCTAATTTTAACGCATATATTTAAAAAATATTATTTGCCTCTCCCCATTATATATGAACAGCCAAGAGAAAAAATAGATAACCGATTATATAAATTTTGTCCCAAGTCGGAAAAGGAAACGATTCGAAATAATGTTGATGTTAGAAAAATGATGAAATATATACATGCAGAACATGTGAGGGGAAAAAAGTGAAATTTGTTATGAATAATGTGATAAATTATACGTTAAAGTAACGTGTTAGATAACCGTTACGAGAGGTAAATAAAAAAATATTAATGAAAAAATATATGTTTTTAAATAGAAAAGAAAACATATATATATGTTTGAAATATATATATATATATATATATATCAATAACTAAAATTAATGTATTAAATATAAAAATAATTATTATTATAAAATAAAAAATTAATAATAAATGCACTAAATCAATATTATATTTAATTAAAGAGAGAACAAATTACCATTGTACAAGTTCAATTTTTTATTTTTTATTCATTACATATACTTTTTTTTTGAATTTGTAGGTTGTAGTATAGTAGTTTATTGAATAATATTACATATTGTTATAAATCCTTACATTGTATCATTATACATTTTTTCTTAAATAAAAGCATTACATATAATTTAATACATATCTCTCTACGCATTTTAATATTAAAATCTGTACATTTTTATATTCTTAACTTGTAAAATACTTTATCTTGTTCTATTTACCTTAATTTTACCTATTAATATGTATATATACACCTAAATATTAAATCTAAATATTATTATTATTTATTTAAGAATATTACATTGCTGTTTAAGTAAAGTACATTTTTAAATATTCAACTCTGTTTCCATACAAAATATTACATCACTTTATCCATTTTAACTACATATTTTATATAACTTTATATTTTTTCTGCTTTTCTGTTATAATTCCTCTTTCTCCCACCTCTTCATCATCTCCATTGCGTATGTTTCTCTTTTACTTATGTTTCTTCCTTTTTTCCATTGAATCCCGTGTAGTCTGCTTTCGTATAATCTTACATTACTAGTAGATATATTATATATATATAAAATTTATATTTATTGAACTTAATTTTTACGCATTATAGTTATGCTGCGGATTATCTCTATTATCGAACGATATTTATCGCCCTGGTCTGTTACTCCCACTATTCTCGCTTTTTTCTTTGGAACAATTCATTCTTTTTTTCATTAAATATCCAGATATCTTCTTCCCCCATTACCCTATTCCCTATATGAAACCACTCACCACCCTCTTCTTTCAGTTATCTACATTTTCTAAAAATCATTCTTGTAACTTCCCTTTGTCTAAAAGTTTCATTAATGTTTATGTAACAATTTGAACCTTTTAAATATTTCTATCTTTCCAATATTTTTTTTATCTTCTATTTTATCCTAGCACTTTTTTAATTAAAATTATGTTTACCTCCCGACATAACTCTCTTTAATTTCGCTCTCTGTCCAGCTACTTACATCT